>JAIEZT010000124.1:9237745-9577745 GCA_019594935.1 Periophthalmus modestus
GAAACACGCTCAGGAGTCCTACACCTGCCCAACCTGTGGTGTCACTGTGAATTCATGGGCAGATTATGAGATTCATCTGCAGCTTCACATGCACCCTCAACATCACAGACATTTAAACCCTCTATTATTGCAATTAAAAACAAATGTGCCGTTCCAGCAGCCGGCCACGATTGGCCTCCTTGAAAAGGCACCACAAACTCAGAAAGAGTTTAAACTTCCAAATAGAAAACAAATGTTTGTTTGTCCAAGATGTGGTAGTACATTTGCACGACGTTGCTCTCTCCGAAGGCACTTGACCTGGAGTCAGTGTATAGGATTTTGAATTTGCCTCCTTAAACTGTAACTTCACTGCTGCTTCCAAATTCATGCAGTATAGTGGTTCATGTTGACTCGTTTATATTTCTTTTAGCAACCTTTCACTTAAGCAAACTTAAATACTAATACTCTCAAAATATGTGAATAGTCAATTTTGTAGCCTGCAAGGGAGCCACGTAATTATCTGTAGAATTAACAAAAGTCACTATTCTAATATTTGTGTGCCGCATATACATTGTGCCTGGTATTTGTTAACATTCATAATGAGTTGAATTTTTGATATGTGCTTTTTCATACAGATGTAGCAAGTAGGGCTACTCTTGTGTCAATACATTAAACACTGTAGTTCATACACTTTCAAAGTTAAAGTTTCAAAGTTGCTTAAAATGTAGCGTGTGCATGTTGGCATGTGTGCATTTCTGGAATCTCTCACCTCTGGACTATTAAATAAATACATTACATAATGAAATCCTGTGTGTACTTGGGTATGGGCATTTCCTGGTTTGTTCACTGTCATTACATGGAATGAGATTTGACAGGAATAATGTTGGTTTTCAGGTCTATGATTACAGTATAGTTAAACAATGGGAGTTTTTTAATTACATTTTTTAAGAATAATAATGATCCGTTTTTACACTGAAGACGTGCCACATCCTTAATTGCCATGTCACATCCATGAACATCTGTAAAATAAGGTTTTTAATAATGTCTGCAGATGTTTTTCATGTCATGAAGCCTGGATCACAGGTCTATTAAAAACAAACGTGGTAGTCCACGTTGCAGTTGCTTGTTATTGTTGTTGCGATACCACCTCCGCATTATTGGGGTCGCTGTTTCACAGAAGGGTTTTTTTGTGTTTTTTTTGCTTGGGATGTGCGTTTCCTGTTTCCTGCCTCTTGGGTCGGCGTCTTTTTTCAGCAAGGCGCAAATTCCCGGGTTTTTGTTAACTTGCGAGGATAAAATCGTGGCCCTGCACTATAAAACTCCACCAAGTCTTGTTGAGTGGTTTGTGTTGCCAGGTGAGAAAAATCTGATGATTGTTTACTAATGTTAATGGTAATGCAACCACGATTAGCTAACGCTAGTATGATCCTTGATAAAAACGCAAATTTCCTGACGACATTCACGTGTATTTACGAAATAACACTGTTTTTGTTGCTTTATAATGTTTGCAGTTTTAACTTATGTGTATATCTATAGATCTATCTAATGTGTGTGATTAAAACGTAAAAACATTAAAATAAGGATTTGCGTTGAATATATAGGCCCATCGTTTTTTATATTTTTATTTTTTTTGCATCGTGGTGAACTAATTGTTTATTATCGTATTTTTTCCCTACAGAACAAGTCACAACATGTATAGCGGAAATCAAGACCTGCCAAATATGCTGGACGGCGATCTCAACCCAGATTTGATGAATACTGATCGGTTTTGCTTCAACTGTGAGCAGATCTTTTCAAGTCGAAAATATCTTGAGGAGCATCTTTGCTCAGTTCCATCTTATATTTGTTCTTGTGGAACTGAGTTTACATCATATAATGACATGCTGCAGCACAATAGTTCTCATGATTCAGGATACCAGGTACTTTGTCACGAAACCATAAAGAAGCAAAGAATCGAAAAACACTGCGAGGAAGAAGAGAAGTTGAAAAGACTTCTATCTGGTGAGGTTATCTGGGAGAGTCCTAAATCTTTACCTGCAACAGCTGCCCCTCAAATATCTATTTTGCCCAATTTGCCCAAAGGCCCTGTTCAGCCGCATGTTTTACCGCAGCTTGCTCCAGATTTGATTAAAAATGTCTCAACCTCAGATACAGGCAAAATGTTTTCGAATATTGGCGCTCCTACTGTGGATCTATGGACACTTTTCCAGCCCATTGTGGTATTGAAAACATTGCGTTCATTTTCCAAGACACATTCATATATTTGTGGTAAATGTGGACAATCTTTTTCAACAAGAAGGGCCCTAGTTATTCATCATAACACCCACATTGCAGACAAAGTGCTTGGCTGCATTGGTTGTGGACTGCTGCTCTCCAGCAGGAAGATTGTTCCACGCTTCCATCCCTGTAATTCCCCGTATAGCAAGTTTAATAGATTCAAGCTTATCACTGCTAGACCACTTACCCAAATCACTGCAAACATAGCCAATGGACTGGGCCAGCTTCCAATTTCACCTCCAACACTGAAAATCCCAAATAGTATTGCACCCCCTAAAATTAGAAAAGATTTTGGTGTTAATTACAGTCCCAGCGCTGCCAAACGGCCCAAGCCCGTTCAAATGAAACCTGTAATTTCAAATGCCAAATCACTCAGTGTAAACAATCCACCTGCATCACAGGCTGCTCTGGGTGCCGTGAGTCTTACACCTGGTAAAGGCTATGAATGTCGAGTCTGTCATGTTTTCTTTGAAAGTATCAACGTCCTTCAGAGGCACAAGTGTGCTAAAGCTCACGAGTTCTTGATGAAACACAAGCTCACTGCACCAGCTAACAGGCAAAGACAAGTAGTGCCTTTGCAAATTCCTAGTTCATCTTTGCAAAAGAGTGTTGCTAAGGCTGTCCTGTCTGTCCCTGCTGGCAACACTGACATCAAGAGCAGACTTTCAAACATGAACAATAAAGACACATCGACAGCAGTTGCAGATGATGATTGTTTCATTGTTGAAAGTGGACCAGAGAAACCGGCTGAAGTGATTTACCAAGTGACCTCCTCTGTGCCCATCAAGACTTGAACTTGGATTTAAGTGAGCTATTTTATACTTGCTATTATGTCTAGTTATTGTGTAACATGTAAATAGGCTAAAATCATTAATGTTTGTTTCACCTTTTTATTTACTGTTCACAGTTTAAAAGCATCAGTCAGAATGAGTGTTGAAAAGTTGTTTGCATTGTGATTTTAAACATATTAACTTTGGCACTACTTGTATGTGTATATATTGCTGGGCATTTGTTATAATAAACTATTTTAGTCATGTATTGCTTTAGTGTATTTTTTGTAATCTCATCTTTATTGATATTTTTGTATATTTGCTTTTGATTAATATCGTGACCGTAAAACAGTTGTTTTACATGTGTTTTCAAAGGTATTTTCTCACCTTCCAGTAGGTGGTGATATTGTTATAACGGCCTAACGAATAGAATTGATTTTGATGTTTAAGAGCGAGTACTACTAGTTCTCTGAAATCATATAAATTCTGGGATTTAACTGAATACCAATATCATGACTTCATCTATCCGCGGTATAAAAATCGCATCACATAGGTATTGTGTGCATGTATGCAGTAGGCCTGCTGGAAGAACTGGGACCACGATGTCCATCAGTCTTTGACGGGGTAGACACGAGGAGAAACGGCATTTTATTCCCAACAGCTATTAACGCAATCGGTCTCATTTCTTTGAACCTGTAAAACAGCGGCATGTCAAAGATCGTGCTGCATAGTTAAGGCTACAGAGAGAGCGACGTTGTATTTAGTGCGAGTGAAAGAAGCTGAAAGATGAGGGCGCCTTTGTCGTATGAAGATTTGGGCAAGTGAATGATCAATTGATTTATTTACGGTCAGTAATTGTTAATTTAGTGTCCTAAACATGTGCATGGTATGCTAAATGTTGCCGCGGATGGTGGAGAGAAGCCTATGACATCTCTACTGCTATCATCATATTAGATTAACCTTCTTGAGTATGTTGTGTTGGTCATTGTGATGCATGAATTTCACACAGCAAATTTTGATAAAGAAAAACTGCTAGATGCTATTGTGGGCGTGCATGCTTTGTTTTGTGATTATTCACTGTTTTTCCTTTTTTTTCTTTTTCTGTTGCGAAATTTTTTGCTCAACTGAGCTACTGCTTAAACTTGAGTTTTTATATAGTTATTCTAAGTAGCCCATTTGTTAAGCAGTTTGTTTCCAATATTAAAATAGATCCTACTTGTGAATGGTCTCTTATTGGATAAACACCATATATAAAGTTAATTCATGCACTGTGTTTTCTTTTATAGGATTAAATAAACTGTGCACACAGGAGCTGTGATGAAGTGAAGGGCCTGAAGTGAACTGGAGAAATTAAACCACGTGGATCAACATGTCTGAGAGAGTGACTTATTCTGAATACTAAAACAAGTCAATATGAACAATCCGATGTCACACGCAGTAAGGAATTTACAGCTTTACAGCTTACACCATCTATATATCTTTTTAAAGGCAGACTGTCACAGGAATAATGGAGTTGTACCTAAGATTATTTGAAATGTGTTGCAGGCTACAGGCTGTGATGAAAACGTCAACAGAAGAGGCATCCAGGTCTGCCAATACTGGAACATAATAATGGCATTCCTCTAGAAATCAAAAGTGAGGACTTGGAGATTGAGGTAAACTTGCTTGAAAATATTGCAACATGATCACTTCACTAGACCATCCACAATGAACCAAAAAGCAATGGGTAATATAAAAGATTACCAGTACACAATATAAATCTGAACCGACTTTATCTCCATAGGGTGGAGGAAAACTCGAACGTGAGGTTGCACTTCAATAACAAAATGTACCTCCAATGTTCATATTGTTGCCTCAAATGTGCTCACTCCAAATTTTTTTCTCGCATGAACACACATATAACAAGTGTTTAAGGAACACAGACCTCACAAATAAAACTTTTGAATTTTAACATTATGTACAAAAACAAGAAGAACAACCAGACTAATGACCGACTTAAAATGGCCTCTGATAAACAGAAAAATAAAGTATGCCAATGTTGTAGAAAACTGTTTAGGTTTCAGTCTTCCTTGATGCAACTCTTGCACGTCCACACCAGAGAAAAGCCCTATAAATATGACATTTGCTCCAAGACATTTGAGCAGGTGTACTTCCTGTGTAACCACAAGCTCACACACTGCTCTTTGAAGAGGTACAACTGCACATGCTGTGAGAAGTCTTTTGTACGTTATAGCAATGAAAAAATGCATGCCAGCCCAAAAGGCTCAGCAAGGAATTAGAAAAGCCTAACTTCTACCTGCCATATCTGTTAAAGTATTTGACCATTTACAATATTTCAAGAAACGCATGAAAGGACACATAGCCGCTAAACTTTATCAGTGCCTAAAATGTGACAGGCTCTTTGGTAAATTCTCAGCTACTTATCATAATGGTTTTAAAAACACAAAAATCACGCACAAAATACAGGATTCCTGCTGTCAGACACCCTTCATGGCCACAGTCACCCCAGCTAAGCATCTCTTGCACACTGTGTCATTTTTAAACAACTTGGACAGGAGCTCTGACCCCAGGAAGTATTTCTGCCCTAGCTTTGGGCGACTTTTCAAACACATGGATAGGCTTTGTTCCCACATGCTGATGCACAGAAGAGACCAGAGCTACACCTGCACCTGCCATGGCAAGACCCTAGGGAACTGGAAAAAGCTCTGGACGTGGACATCCTTTCTGTTTTGTGGAGTTCTACAAGAAGCACATGAGTGAACATCCGGGCTTCCCCTGGGTTCTATTTGGGTACAAAAAAATGAAAATATTTTGTGCGTATCAGTTTAAGCAGTGTCAGTGTAAATAGTCAAAATCCTGCATTGATTCTGGTTCTAATCAGACTGAGCGGAAAAGACCAATTATTTTACAGTCAAATAAAGCAGAAAAACTGTACAATCTCAAAGAACTCTCCCATCAATTCCTTAGTTGGAAATACTTCCTAAGAGCTATTCATGGAAAAGCAAACACTGTAGAGAGCTCGCAAACCTTAGATCAAATATGTTCTGGTGTTTCAGATCTGTACTTACATTAATTTGCAACATGCTAGAGAGCAAAATCAATAACCAATGAAACCCTATCATATATACATACACACACACACACACACACACACAAAAATATATATATATACACAAAATATTTTTATGGCAGTACTTATCTACAGGTTAATTAATATTGAACTTTGATGTATTAGCTTAATTTAATAAAAATATTTTAGAAATATATTTTACAATCACAACCCTAACCCCAAAAAAACAGGCTAACAAATATGCGGAGTGTCCAATTTCCACATAACTGAATTGACTTTATTGACTGTAAACCTTCAACATATCAATTACATATATTCATTTCAGCAGTGTTTCAGTATCTGCTGAACTTGTTTTTGTCTGTATATTATCAATCAGGCTAACATAACTATAGCTTCTTAAAAGGAGGTAACGTGCGATTTAATTTCATCCTGAAACATTTGTTGTTTTATTGCATGGTTTATTTGTTAAATGGTTTTAGTTGGAGGACATGGTGCTGCGGATCCAGGTGCTGTAGTTGCAGACCTTGGTGTAGACTCCAGGCTTGTTCCTCTGGGCACAGCCATAACCCCAGGATACCACTCCCTGCAGCTGACCGTTGCAGACCACAGGGCCACCAGAGTCACCCTGAGACAGAGCAGTTGGTGTTAGTATACCATAAATAACATTACTGTAAAGATTCGGTTCATGCAGTGTATAGTTCTTGTTTCGTGGTTACCTGGCAGGAATCCTTGCCTCCCTCCAGGAATCCAGCGCAGAACATGTTAGTGGTGATCTCTCCAGGATAGGAGTTCCTGCAACTGGTGTCACTCAGGATGGGGGCATCCAGGCACATCAGACGGGAAGGGTAGTTGCCTACAAAGAATTAACTGTATCAAATTTTGCATTCATCTGTTTCACATTTACAATACTTATGGGGAATATCTGACTTCCAGAAGCGCTGGTGTTGCCCCATCCAGAGATAAGACATCTTGTTCCAGCAGAGGCGCAGCTGGAGGGCACGGACACGGTTCCCACATAGCTGTTCAGGGTGGCGGGGCTGCTCAGCTTGATCAGCATGATGTCATTGTCCAGATTATAGCTGTTGTAGGAGGGATGCCTGATGACTTTGACAGAGCTGATGAACTGCTCAGTGCCTTCACTGACATCAATGTTATGCTCACCAAGATGCACGTTGATGCGGCTAATATGATAAGAGATTTATGTAAGTACATTTAAAGTTATACAAGCAAAAGGAAAATATACTCCTAATGGCAAGTGTTTATTTTCACAATAACATTACCAGTAAATGTGACACACATGTTCTTATACTTACGACTTGTAACAGTGAGCAGCAGACACAACCCAGGTGCTGGAGATCAGAGAGCCTCCACAGAAATGGTACCCAGCATTCAGAGATACCTGATAGGGCACACCATTCTTTCTGCACTCATAGCCTCCGACAATCTTGTCATCCTCAATGGGAGCGGCATCTGTATGTAAAATAATAGTTACATTTCAAAGAACTCATGTTTTAGACTCTGTCCTTATAGCACACACTTCTAAAACTTACAAGCCACAGCAAAGAGAGCTAGAAGAATGAAACCCTTCATGGTGGTTACAGTCTGAGCTTTGGTGTCTACTCACCTATAAATGCCCCCTTTTATATCTGCTCAGCCTCTGCTATCTAAGCTGTCAAGGTTACAGAATATGTTGATTTGTGGGAAAAAAAAGCATCTGTGACTATTGCAAACTAGTAAAAAGAAATCCACTGTTTTTAGTTCTACATGTTTTCATCAAGTCGTTTTTACTACATGTATTTGGACATATGGCGTTATTAAATCTAAATAAAAAGTTTGAAGATAGAAGTAGGATATTATTTTTCCATACAAAGTTGCATGGTTTGGGTTGGTGTTTGTATGTTTACTAGAAGTATGTTACATAATTCAACTTAAAGCATAGAAATGACATTCAGTACAATTTCAGATATACAATTGCAATTTATTTAACTCAATGTGTACAACAACTTTAGTTTACATATAGATGGTGAGCTGCAAATCCAATGTTTGTCAAGACACATTGTGGATCTGAAGAGCTGTCCACTTAGTTGGAGGACATGGTGCTGCGGATCCAGGAGTTGTAGTTGCAGACCTTGGCGTAGACTCCAGGCTTGTTCCTCTGGGCACAGCCGTAGCCCCAGGACACCACACCCTGCAGCTGACCGTTGCAGACCACAGGGCCACCAGAGTCACCCTGAGACAGAACAGTAAGCATTAGTATACCATGAATCAAACTATAAAAAAAACTTGGGGTTTATGCTGTTGATAGTTTTGGTTTTGTGAACAATGCTGATGTGGTTACCTGACAAGAGTCCTTGCCTCCCTCCAGGAATCCAGCACAGAACATGTTGGAGGTGATCTGTCCAGGGTAGGAGCTTCTGCAGCTGCTGTCACTCAGGATGGGGGCATCCAGGCATCTCAGACGGTCAGGGTAGTTGCCTTTAAGACACAGTATAATAACATAATATTAAGGTATAGATTTTATATGGTGCTCTTAACAAATTGCACCAAAGTCTTATGTAAACTGGTAATGGAAGCAGGTTGCTACTGACTTCCAGAGCTGCTCATGTTGCCCCATCCAGAGATGAGACATCTGGTTCCGGCGGAGGCACAGCTGGAGGGCAGGGACACAGTTTTCACGTAGCTGTTCAGGGTGGCAGGCTTGCTCAGCTTGATCAGCATGATGTCATTGTCCAGATTGCGGCTGCTGTAGCGAGGATGCTTGATAACTTTGGCAGAGTTGATGAACTGCTCGGTGCCTTCATTGACAGCAATGTTGTGCTCACCAAGACGCACGTTGATGCGGCTAAGATCAAAACAAATTTTAGCTAATTCATTTGTCTGATCTCTTGGCATTTTCTGGTACTTACGATTTGTAGCAGTGAGCAGCAGACACCACCCAGGTGCTGGAGATCAGGGAGCCTCCACAGAAATGGTAGCCAGAGTTCAGAGACACCTGGTATGCCACGCTGTTCTTTCTGCACTCATAGCCTCCAACAATCTTGTCATCCTCAATGGGAGCGGCATCTGTGGGGAGACCAGTGCTGTTTAACCAAATCTTTATGAAAACATTACTTTATCCCACATACTCACAAGCCACAGCAAAGAGAGCCAGAAGAATGAAAGCCTTCATGGTGGTTGTAGTCTGAGCCTCGGTGTCTGCTGTAGGTTCAGGCAGGTCCTTTTAAAGGCCCTGTTATCAGATGAGACACGGCCATATGTCCCACATACATCGATGTATAGGGTTTTTTGTTGAGTGTATGAAAGGCCACCTGGGAAACCTGGGAAAACTTTCTGATGACATTTAAGATCAATTATGAAAGCTTTGAACACACTTTAACATTACTGTGTACAGACTATTCAAATTGATGCATACTTTTACATCACAATGAATTGTTGTATGTGTTTTGCTGTTAAATAAATAAATGCAATTCAGATCACATTAAAATAACTTTTTTCCATATGATTCTTAAACAAAATTCACAAACTAGGAACTTACTTTGGTGTTAAGGTACAACATTAAACAAAGAATAATAATATAAATAAACTATGATCAAGCATAGCATCAAGCATTCAATAATGTAAAAATAGACTTTGATATAGAGTAAAAGGTGAAGTTAAATCTGTCAACTGGACAAAAGGTTTTTGTCCAGTTTTTCTCCAGTTGACCAATTTAACTTTGGCTTTTACTATGGATCAGACCTGGATGACTGAGGGATGACACAGACACTTTGATATAGAAATACAAAAGTGCAAGTAGGTTAATTAGTTATCCTGTCATTATAAAGCCCAGCACAGTGAACAAATCAAAAACTATTGAGTTACCTGCCAGCCAAATGTCTGTGACTGCAGTGGGAACAACAAGAACCCAACCACAGTATAAGGAACTATGCTGGAAATTTGGACTGATGGAATCAGTTTAGTTTATTTGAGCTGTTTGTAGAAATTCCATATCAAATTGACATATCACAAATCATATATCATACAATGCTCAAAAGCAGTAAGTGAAATCGTATCACATCATATGAAAAGGAAAATCCTGCTGAATTTGAAGACACCCCAAAACATTATGTAAGAAATTATGAAAACTATCATATGATAGAGGTGTACAATATTTACAAAAAAGAGAATATCTTCATTGAATGGTTTTCTAATTCAATGGTCAGACACTCGTCAGTGGCCAGATGGGGTAAGAAATGTAATACTGTATTAGTAGTATTTAATTAATTATGTTTTTACTATGCCTAAATTGTTCCACAGTATGACATTATACTTATTTAAATGACATAATTACTGAATATAATGCTACTGAAAAACATGCATGGTTATAGCCTCGCCTCTCCTAGGATCTAACTTGTGACTTGGCCTGGTGGCATCACCATCTTGTCTATTTGTAGATAGACGTTTGATGCCATACTGTGTAACATTCCAGGTAAAGAAATAACATCTCCATGAGACACTCTGTTGGCAGGCCCTTGGTGGCCCTTGTGGTGGCAGTGCTCCTTTAAGTATATGTGTTTATATTTATGTGTAAGTATATACATCCTATTTTTTTTTACACATGCTGGGAGCTGTGGGGTCTAACAGCTGAAGGGAGGGGAAAAAAGGCTCCTAATGCAACAGCTTGCTATACCCACAGATTGTTTATCTAACACACAATTTTCCAGGAAAGTGACTGGGCAAAGGGATAAAATATTATCCCTCGTGGGAAACGGCATTATGGTGACAAAAAAACTGAAAAAAAATTTTAGACAGTTACAGCAGTTGGAATATTTTGCGACTAGTGTGGCCAAAGGGATACTAATTTAACAATGAATAATGTGAAAATATTGATCAGTATCAGTGTTCATTTTATGTTTTGGAAGAGTACAGATAGAATATGCTTCTCCTGTCGGTTTAAATTCAGGAGGTTCACTGAATCTCTCAGTATGCAATTCAAAAGTCCTCCTTATGAAAGCATAGCTTTTGTCTTACTTTAATTATACCAGTGTTCTTGTGCTCTGAGCATATACTGTATATATTCTTTATATAGCCTCGCTCACTATTGGGTCACATGCCTACAGGAAGAAACGTTAAACAGGAACTTTACATACAAAATTAAGTACAGATATAGGAGCAAAATAAATAGGCTACTCAAGTTAAAGTATACAATGAGCAAATCTACTTAAGCGAAAGTAGTGACATATCTGTTTAAAAATGTAGCCTACTTTATGAATGAAAAGTAGACAGATTTTGAAATCCAATCTAGAGATTTTGAATTGTTCTGATTTTTGTTCAACAGAAACAACCAAATCAATTTCTTAATATATTTGTAGGCTATATTTTAGTTTGTTTGTTTTTGATCACACATCATTTGAGTAAACAGCCCTCTGCCCTGTTATCATAGTCTTTTCAATGGCACAATATGTTTTTTGTTGCCCTTGTTAATCATGTTGCATAGGCTACAGCCTCAGAGCTGTCAAAATACATGCTTTTATCTAAACATTATTCAATCAACCATTACCAACACTGCCTAGATAAAACTACACCTAAAATAGGGTACATTTAATTTGGAGTAATGGAAATTTAGTAGAAGATTCAATAATAGGCTATATTTTTCCTCTTGAAGTAGATACACGCACATTTGCATTAGTAATTAACTATTTGCCATCTTTTGGCTTTGGGCTCATTTAGTATTATTTTAAACATAATCTTAAATACATGTATTGAGAGGCTTGACTCCTGCCTGTGCTCTGACGTAAACAAAACGCGACTGTGGTAGGTTTGTGTCGACAGCTGAGCTAACAGCTGTACCGTATGTGTTTTGTTTTTGTTTTGTATGCGGTTTCATCAAGGTAAGAATATTACACAACTTCACAAAATATAGTGTTACGTGATCCTTGTTTATACTTGCATGCTAAATATCATCAGTATGCCTAATGTGAAGTATGCTAACTGCTAGCAACATTTAAAAAAATCAGTTAACATAATGAGGGATACGCAACCGCTGCGGATTTGGTGCAAAAATTGCACACAGTTGTGATAAAATCATCACTGTGTCTGTGTTGGCTCCATATGATATGATTTTGTGGTGTGTTGTTTTCTCTTGTGTTTCAGTTGTATTCGGAGCTGTTCGCAGCTTGTTTCTCCCAGAATACCTAGATTAACTCAATTACAGTATTTTACTGGCCTTCTTGAAATGAAGTTTATATTTCGAAAATGGCCTTTCTACTGGTGATTGACTTTAATAATGTGTTATGTTTTCTAAAAATTATGTTAAAATGTGCCTACTTTTCGTGTAATTGGAAATAGACCTAATCAGAATATGGAGTAAATTGAGTTAAGTTTAAACTTGTGAATGGGTAGCAGTGAGTCAGAATTGGCCCTCCAGTCAGTTCTGGTCCAGGACAGCTCTGCCCAATGACTGAGTACTACGAGGAGGGAGGGCTGCTGTATGAGCAATCACCTCCCATGCACATCAAAGTGGAGTCTCCGGAGGGACCCCTTGGAGGGGGAGCCTCAGAAAACGGCTTCCCCCGGGAGGATGATGACTCGGACGGCAGCTGTGACCAGAGCAGTGGTTTACCTGGGGGACTCCCCTTTAACGTAGTCGTGGTGCATCCAAACATCATGGCTCCTGGAATGTCCTCAGATGATCTTCTCTCAATCGAACAAAGTAAGAAAGAGTACATAAATACATAGTGCATTAAATGTATAAACTAACACAATTCATATCATATGTTTATTATATTATATATACTCACTCATTAAATCCAGGTTCAAACTATGGTATGAGATTCTAATAATTTATGGGATACATTTTTTTAAAGTAATTTCTTCTTTAGCAACATGTAAGCAGAGCATACATTGATTGTGAGAGTGTGTAATTTTCTATTCATACTTTTTATTTCACACAGACAGAGCTATGTCAGCTGCACTTGCAGCTGGGGGTGCTGGGAAAAGAAAGAGCCGGTTTAGTGGTGCAGAGCTGGAGGTCCTGGTGTCTGAAGTCACTCGCTGTGAAGGGGAGCTGTTTGGTCCCGCTGGAAGACTTAGACGACGGGAAAGAGAGCGAATCTGGGCTGGAATATTAGACAGAGTAAATGCAGTGTCCAGAGTCCCCCGAACCCTTAGAGAGGTGAAGAAACGATGGGATGACTTAAAGAGACGCAATGGAGGCAGACTGGCTGATGCCCGGCATCGCAGTTGTTATCTTCCATCCAGCAGAGGAAACTCTCTTCTTAGCCGATCTCAGCCAAGTCCTAGGCTTCAACCAACCAGGCAAAAGCCACGCCTGAAAGCAACTTTTCCATGCTTTCCTGACTCTGATACAGGTAATCAGCTTTTTATAGTATCAACTGTTCTATAGAAAAACTGAAATAACATTGCTAACGTGTATACAACATTATTTTTATACTTTGCAGGTGTAGGGATGGAAGCCTCAGAAAGAGACGCTCTAGAGAAAGAGGAGGACACTGCTGAGCGGGACAAAGATGTGACAGAAAATGAATGTGAGCCTGTGGAGAATAGTATGGATGACAAACTGGGGTTAGGACTGGGTCTGGGTATTGGACCACCTCCTCCATCTGAAAGGTGGCTGCCTCCTTCCCCACTGTACAGTGCTCCTTTCCTCAATGGCAGTCCACAGCCCGGAAGCCCCCAACCATCACTAGGTACACAGCAGGGTCCTCTGGAAGCCCCACCACGCAGCTCCTGGCTAGAAGATGAGCTCAGAGGATTAGGAGAAGCAGCTATTCAGTTGGGTAACCATGTGGAAAAAAGTTTAAGAGAATTTGGTGAAGGTTTCAGGGAGGACATGAAAACACTTGTTGCTTCTCAAGAGGCTCTGGCTCTGAGTCTGCAACAAAATAATGTTCTTCTGCAAAGGCTGCTGGGAGTTCTGGAGGCTCAGCAGCCACCACAGCAACAACAGCGTTTACAACAATCACAGCCAATATCAAAGCAGCACTTACAGACTCCATTACAGCAACTTGAAACACAACAGATGATTGAGACGCCTCAGCAATCACAAGCCCAGCATAATCAAACTCAAAAGCAGCAACCTCAACTTTCATCTCATTCACCAGTGGCAGTAACAGCTACTGACATGCATGGCACCTTTTCATCGGATTCGCTCACCGAAGAAGACAGGAGTGGACACAAGCCGCGGCGAGGAAAAGCATCTGATCACAGGCGCAAAAAACGTCGATGAACAGGAACAGAAAACTGAACTACTGTCCTGAAAAATGTGAAAAAACAAGTACCCACTCTTTTATAAATATTTGAGTGAAACTAAATGAACTGACTTTGTTATTAGTTCAATTTATTAATGCCAGTCTTTAGAAAGTGAACTAAAGTTGATGATACAGTAATAAATTGGACAATAGCCTTAATATTAGCTCTGTTATTTATAGCATAAGGGAAGTGCTAGACATTTTGTCTTTCCACAGTGGAACAGCTACAGGATGTATGAAATTAATGTATAATATGCATGTAATACTACATGCTTTACAGTAGACTTGTCAAGCTTACAATGTTACTTACTAGTTCAGCATTGACAATATTAACATAAAATTACTTCATAGTACTTGTAAAATACAATGGTATGTGCATATACATTATATTGTTAAGTAACAATAACTTGGAAATGTATGCTTTTTAATAGCCTCACGGTGCATTCACAAAAATGCCAAACTGCTTTGTTTTTTGACAAAATGTAACATCCTCCAGATACCAATGGAATTTGTCTTCCTTGTTTATTTGCAAACACTATTTATTCTGCTCTTGCATGTAGTAGGCTATGGTATGGTGTAGAATTTCGGGGTAGATTAGCATAGTTTTCCACCACTTGTGTTTTATAATTAGCTACTGTAATGTCATTAAAGTCAATAAAATATAAACCTAAAAGTCATAAAGGAATTCATAAAGAAACCGTCCTTTACTTAAGGTCTGTTTTAGTACAACCATTGACCAACCATTGACCAACCATTGCAGCACTGCAGGCCTATGGGCTTTGACTGCAACAAAATGTAATATTTTATTTTGAAAGGTTTCACCGGAACTATTTGGGTTTTCGTTTTTAGGGCGGTTTTACGATTTCGATGGGAGGTGCATGTGTAAAATATGGCGGCCGTAGAGTCACCAGACTCTGCAAAAACAGAGAATTCTTCTTCAGACAAACTCGAACCAATGGACACACTGCAGTCTTCAGGCACGCAAGTGTTTGTGAACTCGGAGACTTTTGGGCAGAAAGATGAGAGCACGACAGAAGACGGAACAGATGGTCTAGGAGTCGTACAGAAATGCAGTGCCTTTACTGCCACATCCGTGACTGCTGCTGCCGACAGCCCAGCATTCACGGTCCATTCCGAGGATAACATCCAGCCCAGAGCAGAGGCAGACAGCACAACAGGGAATTCACCCGAAAACCACAAACCAGTGACTGAAAAAGAGGCGTGCGAGCTGAATTCACTAATCTGGTCTGAAAGCGAGGACTGCACTGAGGAGGTGCTTGCACCTAAGGAAAAGCGAACTCCTAAACAAGGTATGCCAATGTTTTGATTACCGTAATTTCACAGCCATAGGGCGCACCGGATTATAAGGCGCAGTTCAGTTACGGGTGCTTTTTCTGCATTTAACGCATAAAAAAGGCGCACCGGGCCTTGGGGCACGGTAAAACATGCATATTAGTTTTGCTTCCTTTGCCTTTTTTAGAGCACATACTGTGTTCGGTTGTGCTTTATTCCAGTATTTAGCAAAGTGCTCACATATTTTTTTCAATTAATTCACAAATCCATCAAAGCCTTCATCCTCTGTTTCTGAAATGAACAGCTGCGCTAGATTTCTATAAAAATACACCAGGTTCCCTCTCGTCACTATCAGAGTCCGTTTTGTTGCCGTACCTCTCCGCGTGAACGATGCCGACTTTTGCGAAAGCTCAAAGAACAGTACAAGCAGATACGTGAGCCCAAGCATCCACAATCCATTCACAAATCGTGGCGTAACTCGCCCGGCGCTGCCTCCCGGTCTTTGTAAAGCTGTGTTGGCCGTCTGTCATCCATCGCTCCCACGATGTTCGCAACTTTTACCTGCGCCTTATGGTCGTGAAATTACGGTAAATGTCTCCCAACAAATTACTTTTGATTCCTGTGTCAGTCAGTTCCGGCAGTTCATGGGGTTCAGCCTCCACTTCATATTGGATATGATGTGACGACTTTTGCCCATTCAAAATTAATAATTTGTTTTGATTTGTTACTCTGTTGCACTTGCATTGCAATTTGGATGGCCTTGTGATATTTTGATTTCCATGGCGTTTTCATTTGCAGATCTCAGCCCTATAACGGAGAGTGTTGGAGAAGGCAACTGTTCAACCAAAATGACCAGTGCAGTGAGTGAAACTGAGATTAATCAACCGGAAAACTTCCAAGAGAAGATGAGCACAAAGGAAGAAATGTCAGTGGACCAGAAAGGAAAGGCTGATGGCAAAGAGGAGGAGGCAGACAAAGAGGAGGAAGTGGAGCCACCCACAAAACAAATGAAAAGACGTATGGTGTGTAAGGAGTGTGGCAAGATCTTCAACCGACGAGAAACCTTCAACTTGCATCGCCACTTTCATTTACACGAAGATGAGCTCAAACCCCTCACCTGTAAGGAGTGTGGCATTACTTTTCAGCAACGCAGTAGCTTCATTAAACATAGAAATGAGCATAAAGAAAAAGAGGCAAAACGTTTAACTGTAAAAAAGGGAGGGAGCAAGAAGGAGCAGAAGAACTTTCAGTGTGCTGAGTGTTCCACAGTGTTCCTTACAGTGGAAAAACTGAGGTCCCATAAGTGCAGTTATTCAGATGATATACTTTTTCACTGCCCAATTTGTCGTCAAGAATTTAAACATAGGCCATCTATGCTTAGGCATATACTGTCTCACTCCCATGAAAAATTTCAATGTTCTGAGTGTGATCAAACTTTTCCTAACCCCACAGCGCTGGGTGCCCACCAGTTTGGAGCCAGCCATGGAGTTCTTAAACCATATGAATGTCCTGATTGTGGTATGGTTTTCAAGCACTACTCTGTCATGGAAGAACATCGTCTTAAGCACACAGAGAGCTCATGTTTATATCAGTGCAAGGTATGTGGTAAGTCCTTTAAGTACAGCAGCCTTTTACACCAGCACCAATATCTCCACACAGGACAGAAACCTTTTTGCTGCTCTGAATGTGGGAAAACATTTGCTTTTGCCCAGAATTTGAAGGCTCACTGCCGGCAACATTCACTTGGTATTATTCCTACTACAACCGAGAAGCCAAAAATTGATTTTCTTTCTTCAGGATATGCACCGGTGAAAAAATCAGAAAAAGAAAATGTATTACAAAACAAGGATGCACCACGTACCTATAAATGCCCTCTTTGCCCCCAAAATTACTCAACACCCACCAATTTAAGGACCCACATGCGCACTCATGAAGCTGAATATGACATGATGGACAGAACATCCAGGTCACCAAAGGAACCATTAAAATGGAACAAAGCACACAACTGCCCTCACTGCCACAACATCTATAGTGATGAGTTGAGTTTAAAAGTGCATATATCTAGTGTTCACAAATCTGATTCACTTAATAATATGCCAGTCCTACCCTCAAAAACTGTTTCATCTCAAAGCAATGATAATATACTAGAAAATGTTGATGAAGTGAGGTCATTTACATGTCCTGAGTGTGGTAAATCTTTTCGCCATCGTTCAGTGTTGGAGTTACACATGCGTATACACTCTAAGGACAAACCATACCAATGCAAAGTGTGCGGTAAAGGCTTTAGATTCAGTAGCTACCTGCAGCAACATCTGATAATGCATACAAGCAAAAGACCACACAAATGCCCAGATTGTGGTAGAGCTTTTGCATTTTTGCAGAACATGAAAACCCATCAAAAACTACACCAAAAAGCATTTCGTTGCAACACTTGTCTCAAAGGATTCAGTGATGAAACTCAACTGAAACAACATATGCTTTCTCATAAGGGCAACAAAGCTCACAGGTGTAATATCTGTGAAAAAACCTTTGGATTGGCCTATCAGCTCCTTGACCACATGAACACTCACACAGGTTTCAGACCTCATCGCTGTGAGGTGTGTAACAGATCTTTTACCTGGTTGAGTAGCTTATTGTCACACCGGAAAACTCACAAACGCCAAAATAGCTCATTGCAGATGAAGGATAAGATGAGAGAAGGAGGTACCAGTAGTGGGGACACCCAGGGCAAGGCTAAATCATTTGCAGGATCAATGATGGCTGGCTCATCTATTTCATCTAATATTCCAGTAGGAGATGCTGAGTTGCGCCCAACTGCTGACCAGCTACCTCTCACGAGTACAACTGCTGTCGATCAAAAATCCCGGCAGCTGAATGAGCCAGTGATACGGGAACTACCACCTGAAGTTATGCCTGCCCCATCTGTACAGCAGACTTGTGTACCGTCACAGGCAGTGTCTTTTGAGAATCCCTCACAGCCACGCTCTGTGTCTGGGCAAACTATAGAGCAACCACACATAATGGAAAATTCACTCAAGTATGTTAGCTCTGGCCCTTCAATTGTGTCAAAAAAATCAAGTCCTTCATCAGCAGCTGAAATTGAGCAGCACAAGCATCTAAAAGCTGTTGTGTGGAGTAGTCCTTCCACAGTAGTTTCCACAAGCTCTTTGCATTCTGACTTCATTCAGTCTGGCTCTTACATGGACGGAGCAGCACTGTGGAGTGTTAGACCCGCTGCATCTAATTCAAGTTCACACAGCTCTCAAAAGAAACTGGGTCAGGAGGTCCAGCTACCCACATGGCAGGCTCCTCCAATACCCTCCCAAACTAATCTGTCTTCTCCCCTCAAAAAAGAAGAGCTCCGCACCTGGGACATGGGTAATCCACAGGTGCAGACCATTGGTCATCCAGAAAAGCAATGGGTGTCAGGTTTTCCAAATGCATCTTCTTTAGCACAAATTCCCGCTCATGGACTTGGAGCACGATGGGATATTCAGGCAACATCTGGCATGCAAAAAACATTAAAATCTCCTGACCACTTAGTGAGTAACCCAGATTTTCAATTGCAGCAAAAGCAGGTGTCTTCGGGCTGGGGTGGGGTTCAAAGTCAGACTACTACAGTTCCCATATCGATTCAGTATGAACCTCATCGGTTTGGACAGACAATAAGCGCACCGATGTGGGGTTTTCAGAGTAACCCAGTGTCTGCTCAGACGATGCTTAAACCAGGAAATGTACAGGAACTGCAACAGCAACAGGCACTGGCAACAGGCACTAAATTAATTATAAACCAGGCGCCTCCCTTCTTCCCACCTCTTGCCACTCTCCCGGCTATGGGTCTTCCAGCCTCACACGCTCTTCACTCAGTCCCTGTGGGTGCACTCCCAAGACCTCCACACCCAAATCTCTTTTTCTCACCACAGGTCTCTCAGGCCCTGCCTGTACCTCAACTTCCTCCTCAGCCAGAGCCTCATAAACTTGGCCCTCGTTTGTCCTTTCCACCTGATCGTCTCCACCAGTGTATGATCTGTGGCTGTACTCTGCCCCGAGAGGTGGATCTACAATTGCACTACATGCAGCATGCCCAAGGAGAAATATAGCTTTTTAATGCTAATCACAAGTTAGCCCCCCATTCTGTCGAACCTTTTTTTTTTTTTCTTTTCTTTTACTGACGCTCCAGTTAGCATTCATGTTTGAAATGGTACCATGTATCTTTTCTGTCTCAATTTTTTCTCTTTTAGTAATTTCACTTATCAAGAATATTGGATTTCAATCATTTTCTAAACTTTATTCCTGTCAGTCTGTGTGCCAGTCCGGCCCAGGTCTACAGAGGTGCAAAAGCCTGTATTCCAACCTCAGTTAAAAATGTTTGCACCCTCGTTTTAGTTGCCTAAAATGTCACTTCATGGAAGAGTATTATGTTTGCACCCCTTTAAAAACTCAAATGCATCATCAGTCAGTTTTGTCTGCACCCGGGGCTGGTGCAAGTGCCTTTAATTATCGACACGCCTTTGTTTTCTAGGCACATCCCATGTTCTGTGTCATTCCTAAAAGCTCAAATATGTAAAATTGACAGAATTGTTATGATGTAATAAGTATTTGTACTGTACAGTATTTAATTTAGTTTGTTTGCTCATTTTTGCGTATACAAGTTTCAAAGGTTGGTTTAGCAAAATATTGCCAATTAATGCATACACTGATATTTGTAACGCTGTATATCCTGCAAAGATGCAATTTGATTCATTGATTTGTCTACCTCGTTACATGTTCTTGGAGTGTTGTTTCAAATAAGTATCGAGTTGTGTATCCAGATCAAACATAAATAAATATTCATTTGTCTTGTACAACCTGAGTAAGAGTAAACATTTCTGGTGGTGTGAAAAAGTGGATCTCACTAAAGTTTCAATAATCACGGAAATATCTCTAAGTAAAGGTTATGACAATTATGTTATAACTGGTTCATAATGAATGTTTAGCAAAACTGAACACAATGGAACACAGAGGTGGAAGTACAATAAGATGTGATCTATTCATAACACGATATAAGAAGTCCTTATTGTGGATCCATGAACACACTACGCAGCCACTGTAGTCATCAGTAGAGGGCGATAATGCTCCTAATAACCTGGTTTGCCAACAGCCAGTCACACAAATCCAAAATAGAAGAAGGAGCTAGCTGCAGAGAGCCGCAGGAAACGGCTCCTACAGCGAGGATAAGGAGCTCTGAAACTGTAAGTGAGCTGCTGTTCAAACCATAAACCGCACTGTTATTCTGTTAATTGTGATTGTTGATTCTGCTTGTGTTTCGTCTGCAGGCAGGGCGTCTCAGTACAATGATCATCACACCATTGCACCGAAGCTAGCTGACACGGTGTTAGCGACGGGCCACCAAGATGGACGAGGCTGCTGTGGGAGTTATGGACGAGGAGAGCGCTGAAAACGTGGTCAGTCAAGAAGATCATGAAGATGGTGAAGCATCTGGACACGAGCAGCCATCTGCGGAGAACAGCACTGAAAGTAACAGATTTGTTTACTAATTACTTTTGCAGTAAATGAATAACGACCTCAAACACCCGGTCCGTGTCTTTAGCTGTGTGACTGTTGTGTTTGTCAGTGTGCGCTGTCCCCGCACAAAGAAGAGTCACTTAGTGTTGCGTTATTGCATAAATACATATTTACACCGGTAGTCTCTTGAGATCTTACTGATAAAGAAATTACCTCTCTTTTTATTTTTTAAATCTTATATTTTACTTATCAATGGAAGCACATGAACAATTGTTCTTCATATTCAGAAATAACCTTTCTTTTCATATGCATAATTATTTACATATGCTACTTTTTAAACACAAGCACATGTTGAAAAAGTAGCATGATCTGTTACATATTAAGTTCAATTTAGCTTTCTGTTCTGTTATGTAAGATTATATGTGTGTGTGTGTGTGTATATATATACATACATGTATATATATATATATATATATATATATATATATATATATATATATATATATATATAATAAAACGTGGGCACATTAGTGAAATACTCGGTCAGTTAAAGGTCCAGTTGACTTCCTGACAAACAAGAAAAACTATGTTTGTGCTTTTTAAAAATGGGTTAGCATAGTAAAATTCTACTTGTAGGACAGTTGTCACCACCCAGCAATCAGTTTCAACCAGTTGCCTTTTGACTGTCTAGATTAGGGGTGTTTGACCTGTAGCTTTACAGTCACCAGTAGCTCCATAAAGATTTAAGAATTATACATATGATGAAAAATTAAAATTTCATTCATCACATATCCATCAATTATCTTTTTATACCTAACTTTACTGGTTTATGTTTTATAGGCATCTATCTGTACTCATCTAAGGCTAACTGTCATTGACTCAATATATTGTGACTGCCAGAAGGAGTAGCTCTCCACCATTTTTGTTTTATAAAAGTAGCTCTCCTGTAGAAAAAAGTTGGAGAAGCCTGATTTAGATCATGTTATTTATGAAATTTAAAAGTTCTGTAAACTTGCCTGTTCCTTATTTTAACTTTGAAGAAGAGGGTCTTCATTCCTTTTTCATCTCTATTTCCAGGAGATGGCGTTTTCTGCTGTCAAAAGTGTGGAGATGCCTTCAGAGAAGAAGCCACTTACCTAATGCACCTTCAACAGCATTCCCAGGAAGATTACAGCAACTGTCAAGAGACCCAGTCAACTGTCAAGAAAGCTGTTGAGATGGACCATGACACAACACTGCATGATTTTGTTTCACAGGATGACACAGAGAGTAGTGAAATGACTCCAAAGGACTTGTCTGAGCAGATGGATTCTGGGATAAATCGGCAGCATCCCTATCAATGTGAAGAGTGTGGGAAGTCTTATGAAGTGTTTGGATACTTCCTCAACCATCAACGATCTCACAGACAAGCTTCAAAATCAGTTTTTCACAACTTAGAACATTTGCAAAAGAAGTCTTTTCAGTGTGAATTTTGTGGAAGGAGTTATTCTCGTGCCTCAGCTCTGGATGCTCATCGTCGTTGTCATGAGGGAAAATTGGTGAAGAAGAGCAGGAGTTCACCTGAATCTGTTGTCTCTGACCAGAAAACAGAGGACAAGTCAGTGGAAACCCCCACTAGGGCTGTAAACTTGTATGGGTGCTCATGTGGTAAATCGTTTGCGACTCTTTTGAGGTTGAAAACCCATAAACGATTTAGCCGTAATGGCCGTTGTACCCCTGAGGAATTATTTGACAAGCAAAAGAGAAGTGATGGTTTTCAGTGTGCCCAATGTGATAAGACATTCAGTGGTTATACTGCGCTTGCCAGCCATGTGCGTTGGCATAATCCTGATGCTCTTAGCAAATTTCATTGTGAAGAATGCGACAAAACATTCAAAACTTTAACGTTTTATGAGCGACACCAACGACTTGCACACAGTCATGAGATTGCATCAAAATCATTTCTTCACCAAGTGTGCCAGCTACAAAAGAAATCATTTGAATGTAAAGTTTGTGGGCTTAGGTTTTCCAGGGCCTCGGCTCTACACTCCCATGAACTAAATCACAGTGATGTTTATAATGAAACAACGCTACCTCAAACAAACACGGATATAAAATTGGAGAGTGAAACCACTGAACAAACTGCGGGCCTTGATAGTGCGTTTCAAACTCCTGTTCTTAGTGACAGGCATGTAATTGACCCTGAAGATGACGAGGAGAGTCTTGAACCTGGGGACTTGATTGTGAAAGTTATTAGTAGTAGTTCAAGTGAGTCTGAAGATAATGCAGAACAAGATGAAAACTCTGACTTGGAGCTTGTCTGTGAATCTGATTATGAGGTAAGAGATGATGGGGACTTGGCTATTCACCAGAAAGTGGTGTCAAAACCTAACATGAATTTAAAAATTGTACAGATTGACTATGGGGAGCCCGGGCCAGCAACGGAAGAAAGACATGACTGCCCAGATTGTTACCGATGGTTCACAAATCCGGTATCTCTGCGTGTTCACAGAATGTGGCATGACGTTCGCAGAAGAAGACAGGTGACTCAAGGTCAGTCAGAAACAATTGAACCTCTTGATTTAAGCTCCTGTGAAACCATAAACAAGCACTTTCAGGAAGCAGAGACCATGATTTTACATACAGCAAACTTTGTTAACCATGTTGACTTTTCCTCTTCACAAAACAAGGACAGTTTAGATTCTAAGAGGGAGTACAATCCCAAGAAAACTCTGTTAGGCCCCAAAATTTACCATTGTGAACAGTGTGGGAAGGGATTTTGGTCTTTGGGGGCCTTTTCTCATCATAAATCGAGTCCCATGCAGTGCACCGAATTGAGACTGAGAAAGGGTTTTGGGGGACCATTTACTAATGGACACTCCCGCGCAAGTTTTAAAGTTGCGTGTCCTGTTTGTGGCAGAAAGTTTCGTCATAAAGGAATTATGTCCTTGCACATGCGGAAACATGAAAATGGAGATCATAAATGTGACATCTGCAACCGGTCTTTTCGCCTCCTCTCTGGCCTCCTCCGGCACCGGGCTGTTCATAACAACCAGTTACAACCGCCACCAATCAAGTCTTTTCAGTATCAGGTCGAACAGTTGCAAAAGAACACGTACAGCTGTCCAGACTGTGGAAAGCGTTTCTCACGTGCAAAGGCCCTTCAGTTTCATATGAAGAGCCATGGTTATGAGAGTGGGTACTCGCCACCTTCTCACAGGTCTGGAGACCCTGTGGAGGACCTCCAGTGTCCAAGCTGCTTTGCTCTTTTTAATAAAAAGTCCTCCCTACGCGCACATAAAAAACTTTGCACTAGGAAAGAGAACAGTACACAGCCAACAGATAAAGACTCAGTTGGTGTCATTCATACTGAGAGTATATCCAATGACCTCAAAGAAAATCATTTAGAAAACGTTCAAACTGATGAGTTAAAATACAAATGTAAAGTGTGTGAGCGAGGCTTTTCAGTGGTTGGAGCATTAAATTTCCATAAAAGAATTCACACAGAGAGCCACAAAGCACTGACTAAAGCAAAAGCATTGGTTAAGAAATCAAAAGTAGATGATTCAAATAAAGGTGTGTTTAGCTGCACAGACTGTGGTCGACGCTTTGTGTCTAACTCAGCCCTTGGCTCTCATAAAAGGTGGCACAGAGACAAACCATGTTCTAAGCCTTCCCCAGACTCAGAGGACATGGCACCAGATTCTAAGAAGTCAGACTCCGGCCCATTCAAATGTGACAAGTGTCAGAAAAAGTTTTTTAATCTTTATGTTCTTCAGCGCCACCAGTTGGTTAACTCTCAGTGTCAGAACAATGAACAAAAAACAGCCCCTGCTGTAACTGTTGGGAATAAAATCCCAAAGGAACATGGCACATTCCCCTGCATTGAATGCAGTCAAAATTTTCAAACACGGGCACTACTGAACGATCATATTAAAAGTTTTCATTGCAGATCTTTAGCTCAAGACAAAATGGATAGTTCAGGTGACAGTCTAAAAAAAATGAATAGTGAGTTTAAATTTCACACTTTTAAACTGTCTAAACTACCACGTTGTCCACTTTGCTCCATGTCATTCAGAAATATCAGAGGCCTTCGGGCCCACAAGTGGCAGGCGCATTCAGAAGGCAGGAACAAAGACACTCAGCCAGGGAGTAATGAAGAACAGGAACAAGCTGAGTGTGAGAGTTCAGAGGAAACTAATCCAGTTGAAACAAAAAATACAAAAAAGGACAGTCCGCCTGCTCAAACCATTCCAATTCTCAATATTGGGAGTGATTATGATTCTCATAGTGCCAGTTTAAAAGTTAAAGACATCAGCCAAGACATTAGCATTATTTTGCCTGAAAATCCTTCCGAGCATACAGCCAAATTCTTCAAGTGTGACAAATGTGGAAAAGCGTTTTCAGCTAAAGAGCAATTAGAAAACCACAAAACTAAGGCAAAGAGTCGACCATTTAGATGTGCGCTTTGCTGTAGTGGCTTTTGGACAGAGAATCAGCTGCAGCAGCACTTCATTTGGCATGACAAAATTCGGGGTAGCCTCCCAAACGAGCTTCGCCTTAGAATCAATGCTGCTACAGCTATAGCAGCTAGTGTCTATTCTGCAGACAGAGCTATTTCAACTCTTAATGATCCAGTGCTGATCTCGGATGACAAAGCGCTCCATGAGTGTCAGAACTGCGGCAAAGGTTTTTTATCTCCAACTTCCCTTGAAAAACATAAAAGGGAGTATTGTAACACTGGCTCTTACCACTGCTCCTCTTGCCCAAGCACCTTTAGTGACATACAGGAACTCATTGAGCACCATCAGGAATGTGCCGCTGCTGTGCAGACAGGGGGAGTGTTGCTACACTTGTCTTGATTGTGGAACTGCCTTTTCTCACAAAAATCAAAACTACAGTGAGCACATGTTTTTGGACTACTAACGCTGACAAGACCTGAGGACTGTTCTTTCACATGTATTTTGTTTGTAAAGTTTATGTAAAATGTAAACACTCCTGAGTGCTTTATGTACCTATGTCACTCACATTGGCCAGCTTGTTTTGAACACTGTCAAAATGGACCCATTCATTGTCTGTATGACAGTTAAAGCTTTTGTGGGGAAAAATTGGATGCATGTTTGTCATTCAGTTACTTTGATTGACTTTCTTTTTCTAACTATATTGGCCTAATATGGTTCTAAGCAAATTGAAAATTTACCAACACAGCATTCAGAATACACAATTTCTCATTTTATTAAATCGCCAAAGCAAGTAAAACAGACATGTCTTGATTGCCTTGTGCTTTATAGTACCCCTCTTTCATGAATGAAGAAACACTTGAAATCAAATTGCTTTGTTGAAGTTTTTGTGGCTGGATCTTTCTTGTAGTGAAGCTTGTCTTACTCTAGTGATACTAGCTTATGTTACATTTCAAAATGATTTATATTGTTTTCTTTAGATGACCAAGAAAATGTTGTTTCACTTGTATGACCTCTGAACTGGGAAAAGGTGCTGTAAATAGTGTAACAATAAATAGTGCTCTATATGCCGAGAGACTGTGTTTAGTCTTGTTTTTTTGATCATTAATACATGAAATGTTAACGATTTTAGGTGTAGGTACATTTAACTTTCTCCCAGGAATTCTGTTTTGAACCTACCAAATTATTCATGTCTTATTTATTATTAGATTAAAAAAACATATCTAAATCTTGTGCTGTTATCTGTTATTATATTGTAACAAATGATTATCTCTCTTGCAGCTCAGCGGCGTGCCTCTCAGCATCTTGAAGAATCCCAGGAAGCCGATGAGGGCAGCGGGTCTGATGAATCTGCTGTAAATGAATCTGACGTTTATTCGCGGACATTTTACAAGTGCAAACTTTGTGACAAATTATATTTCTACCTGCATGCTTACAAAAAACATAAGAAGATGCATGAACTGGAGAGTGAAAAAATGAATAGTCCATACGACTGTCCTGAATGTGGGTGTGCATTTTCTACACAAGAAGATTTGATTAATCACCGGAAACTGAACAAAAAGTGCGGCTCAAACCTCAGATGTGATCCGTGTAACAAAAGCTTTGCATCAGTCACTTCATGGAGTGGCCACTTAAAGCTCCATGAAGAGAGGACATTTTGGTGTTTCACTTGTGCTAAAGGCTTTACAGACCAGGGTATTTACAAAAATCACATGCATTTGCACAAATGTAGGCGGTATAGCTGCACTGTATGCAATAAGCGCTTTTTGTTTTTGAGACATTTAAGAGATCATTACAACCTCCACACAGGTGCTAAGCCACACATATGTACTTACTGTGGTAAAGCTTTCTCACATTCTGCAACTTTGTATGCACATAAAAAAACACATCATATGATCAAGCCTTTTAAGTCAAGACTCAAGTCCAGTTGGACATCAAAACAAAAAATCCGTCGCCTCAATAATGATCAAAGGAGACAGCTGCAGACTACTTTGCAGACACTGTCACAAGGAGGAGGGGCTGATTTGGCCCCCCAGAGTGGAGTTGATAACACTCAAAAATCTGGCACACCTGGATCCAAATGTTGGAAATGGGAGTGTTGTGACTGTGGTATGAGCTTTAATGAAGTATCCCAGCTGCATAGCCATTATGTCCAGCATGCAACTGGGGAGATTCCAATGTTGCTTTTGTGAGTCTGATGGTTATGCTGTAATATTTGCTGTTATATTTGATGAGAAAAGCATAATTTAACTCTGTTCATTAGCAAAAGGTGCGATTTTGTTTTTATTGTGTTTATACAAATCTTCACTTCTTAAAACTAAATAAATTGAAATATATGAAACATAATTTGGTTTCATGGGCTTGGTGTATAGAATTACATTGGACCATGCTGTTTTGTTTTTCAGTTTTTCTGAAGTTTTTAACAATGCTATTAGTAACACTTAATAACTATAATACTAACAATAATTGCTGAAACCGTAGCGAGAAAAGCCCTGGCACCGTTCTAACCGAGAGACTACAATTCCCACAATCCCTCGCAGTGTTGTCATGCATGACGTCACGAGGTCTGCAGCGCCTGGCTCTGTTGCTTTGTGCAGGAGCAGAGCACAGCCGATGGATGGGATGTTTGGGCGGTGTGGTGGTCGTCTGAACGTAGCCAGGTAACTTATATGTCCATCTTTACATATTTGATCATATATTTTGACACCGTTTGCCTATCAGTGGCTAGCTCCAGTTATAGACTCGGTATCATCTTGGAAGTACCCATAACTAATATTACCCGTAAATCAGTGCAAAAGCTAACAGGCTAACAATTGTACCGTTGAAAGAGGTGTATAAGAATATTATTTATACAGAACGGTAGTGTCCACACAGCAACTGTAAATATATTACGTCTTTTTGTGGCATAGCCTTTGTCTCCATCATTTATAATACAACTGGGTTAAGTCCATTCATTGCCTACCAGCTGTCGCCACCCCCTGACTAACAAAGGCGCCTTTTGAAACTTTTTAAAGCAACCTCGCATATTATTAGTTAATTTAAACAAACATTTAGTAACTTAAATATTCATATTGATTTTGTTTAGCAATTATTCTGTTGTTGTTTTTTTGTGATATTGTTTTTTAGGGTGATGAACTTTTGAGTTACCAAGAAGCTGGGGAAGATGCAGACTTCAGTCCAGATGAATTGTGCTTCTAATGCAGAAACCATGGAAACCTCTATGGAAAATGATGGACAGTTGATGCTACAAGAACCAAGTCTTGTAGAGGAGGACAATCTATCTACGGTAGATCATGATGACACTTTAGTCATTGCCCTTGAAGAGATAGAAGAACACACATCAACAGAGACCCCTGAAGAAACTACAGAAAGCATGAAGTGTATCCCTTCAGAAAACTCCTCAGAGCCCAATCTGGATTCACAATCGGACAGCACTCCTCTTAGTCATGACTTGAATGCTAATAATGTTCAGCCAAAACTTAAAAAACAGGATAAAGCTGTGCGAGCTGGAAAGAAATATGTTCCATCTAAAAAAGCTATGACGGACCCACTAAAGATTGACATGTCCAAACCTCTGGCTACACCTCTCACTTGTGAGTAATACAGTTAAGCTAATACCATTAATGAATTGTATATGCACCTAACAGCTGTGGTCGTTTGTGCATCAGTTGCCTATAATTAAGAATCTGTAACATTGTATAGTATTTTGGAGAAAAAGTAGGCAATGATTATTTAATGAATGTTGTAACAAATTTTTTGAATTTCGTAAACACTTGATTTCTAAAACATTGTCCAGATGACTCTCTTTGAAACATGTTCTATAATTTATAAAAAAGGGAATAGTTACACTAGTGAAGTCTTTTTGGCCCTTTCATTGCTGTATTTCCAACATGTTTGCATTGAGACAGGTGTTGCTGTTGATTAAACTTAAAGACAGAAAAATGTACTAAAATGAAATGTATAACAAATTAGTGATTTTATATCACAATATAAGTAGAAAGTCGTGTTGCGTTTTAGACCAAGTCACTGTTGAAAAAAATCTGACTGCTGGAATGGGACTATAAATATGTATTCACAGGAATTGCTTTTCTGTTTTTTGTTTTGCTTGCTTTTTAAAATTGACCAGTCACAACTTTTCTCTTCTTTCTTTTAGCATCCCAGATTTCTCTCCAGTGCATTGAGTGCCACATAATATTCAGTGACCACAAGAGCAAAGAGCGTCACCTGAAGGCCAGTCATCCTGTTGAATACGAGCAGTCTATTCTGAGGAACGCCCTCTTTGCCTGTTATGTCTGCGATCGCCATTTCACAAACTCTACCGAGCTCATGGCCCATCAAAAGACTCACATAGAGAAGAACCCATTTAAATGCCCTATCTGCGCTCAGACATTTAGTAAACTGTCAGAACTGTCAATTCATAAAAAGGTTCATTTTGGACAGCATGGTTACACCTGCACACAATGTGGGAAACCATGCAAAACTTTGACACTACTCAAGTACCACTGTCGCACGCACACCGGAGAAAGACCCTATGTGTGTAAAGAGTGTGGGAAGAGGTTCACCATGCCCAAAGCCCTTCAGAAACATATAGAGTCTCATTTACCAGAGGGAGCGCAGCCAAAGAAACAAGGTAAGACATTTTTGAAGGGGTTTTGAACTATGCATCCATTTTCTTCAGTTTATTCGGGGCCGGGTCGTGGGGGCAGCAGTCTAAGCTAAGGTTTTGAATTTGAATTTTTTTCAAATGTATACATCTTTTATATTGAGTTATGAGAAGTCTCTAGTAAGACTAAAATTTCATTAGACGTCTTGACCATGTAGAGATATACATTTTTTAATAATTTATTATTATTATAAAATCTGATCTTGCTCTCATTTATCCAATCACCACCCTGATTTGATTGGACAAATGAATTATTTTCACTGAGAACCTTAGACAGTTTTTATAATCAATTAAATTAAGCTACCTTTTTTCCTTACTAGGTGCACCTTCAGCTGTTTACACCTGTTCCATTTGTAGAGCAACCTTCAAAACTACAAAGACAAGGCATTACCACATGAAGAAAAAGCACAACATCTCAAAATCAGCATTGACCAAAACAAGTGGACAGTTGGTAAAGCAGTGTACACCCATCATTACTCCAATTTGTATTTCCCAACCATCTCTCCTGCAAGTTGGACCTAATGGACCTTTGCAAAAAGTTGATGCCAACATTGACACTGAACAGCTTCGTAAACTAATTGAATCATTGGGAAATGTACAAAAAGTGAACCAGGTTGTCATTTTGGGACAAGTACCACCTGATGCCCCACCACTAGAAGTACAGCAAATAGCACAACCAGTCACTTTAAATATGGATACACCACAAGTTAATTTTATGGAGATGAATCCAAAGATTAATAACACCATTGAGGATCCAATGGCGCAAACCATTATCTTGGAGCCTATCACGCCAGATGGACAGCTTTTAAACCCTCCCTTTTCTACTTTAGATTGTAATTTAGGAGAGAATCCAGTAGCAGAGGTGATTTTTCAACAGCCCATAGACACAAAGCAGCAACTGCAAACAAACGAATTAGTTTGTCATAACAATGTATTGGGACAAAGTCTTGCTCCTACTCTTGATCAAAGTATTGTTCTTGAACTTACCCCTGCGCTGACCCCAACTGCAGAGCTGGAGCAATCAGAAAATGTTCTTCAAACCGAAATTCCACCTTCTACATTTGCCCAAAATAACAGACTAACAAATCCTCTCGTTGAGGCGTCAATTAGTGAGCAGGAGACTAGCATGTCAGTTCAGTCGCTACTGTCTACGGTAGAGCTAGAAATGTTACCTTTACAAACAGATCAACATATCGGTCCAGTGTGCACTTTTAGTCCACAAGAGACACTTCCTGAATACCAAACGGAAACTGTGACACAAGATGAGACTGATTCACTGATGCCAACCAACTGTATTGATCCAAATGTCCACAATGTTACAGATGAAGTGGATAAAATGACTGAATCAGCAGAAGAAGCAACTACAGAACAAATAGTAACAGATGAACCAAAACCAATGAATGTTACTGAGGACATAGAAAAACAAGATAATTGTGATGAAGAGAAAAAAGAGGAAAAGACCGTTAAAGCACAACTGAAAGCAAAGCAGGTAGAGCAGTCCACAGAGATGCCCATAAATGTAATGTCTGCTCAAGAACTGGTAAAAGTACGAAAAAGAAAACCACCTAAAGCATTTTTCTTTCAGGGCTACATGCAAGAATTTGTCTCATCCATATACGATGAATTTCCAAGTAATACTGCAAAACGTAAAAAAGCTAAAAAGTCTCATCTTGTAGTGAAATTTGGTCCCCCAAGTAAAGGAAAGCAAAGCAAAAAAACAAGCAAGTCATCAAAGCAGCCATCTAAAGAAGATTTAAAAGAGAAATCACCAGGTCAAAGCAAAATACAGAAAAAGGGTAGAAAGGACAAAAAAGCTTTGAGCTCTGATTGTACAGCAGAGATAGAAGTAGCTGCATCAACTGAAGACAATGAGCAGGCATCAAAACAAAAAGAAGGTAAAAATAAGAAGAAAAAGCAAAAGGCTGGACCAAAGAAGACTGAGAAGCACATTGGTGTTGCTTCACCTGTTTTTAACAAGAAACAGAAGAAAATGATCCAATCTAGAAGTGTTAAGGAAAAGACTACAACAAATATTAAACAAAAAACTTTGGACAAAATGAATCAGCAAGTCTCTCCACACCCAAAATCTGAATGCGCTGATAAACCTACTTCTCACATACAAGATTCTCTTCTGCTGCTGAAGGGACACAAACAGCCACAGCTCAAAGTCCACAAATTGGATCCTTTACAGGCCTCTGGTAAGACACAAGAGGTGAACCAAACATCCCTGAAGGAAAAGGACAGTCTAGCCGGTCCTCCTTTGAACGAGATCTCGCCTGAAAACAAGAAGAAAGGAGGTAGAGCCAAGAAAGTACTTACATTATTGTCTTCTCTTCAAACATCCAAAAAGCACGAAGAAGAGGCTCCTCCAAAACCAAAACCTACCAGGAAGCGGAAAGCGTCCTCAAAAGTGGAAACTGAAGGAGTGATAACATCAAAGAAGGCTATTGAGTGCAAGGATTGTGGGCAATGGTTCAGTGATGTTTCATTGCTTCAAAGTCATAAGGCCACAGTGCATATTGTGGAGAGTCCTGGTATTACATTTACAAATGGAAATCTTTTCGAAGGGGTGACAAGGATAGATCTTTACCAGCTGCCAAAACAAGTTAGTAATAAAGATACAGGAAGCTTGAATACAGGTTGGGATACTGAACCTGAGATGGCAGACCTAGACAGGGATCGTTGTGTTACGTTTCCAGCTTTGAACACATCACCATCTTTACCTGTTCCTCCATGTGACCTTTACTATGATAAGGGCAGAAAAGATATTGAGGAAACTGCTGTGAATACTAGTCACTCTAAAGTTGTCTCACCATCTCAAATAGCAGTTAGCAGAAAGGAAAACAGCACTGGTATGGAAGTTCAAGGGACCACTGATGAAGATATTAAGGAGGACTTGCTTCTTGATGTAGATTTGGTCACAGTGGGAGAACAAAGTGAGAAAGATGATGCCTCTCCTTCTCAAAATGACAATTCACAAAATAAAAACATTGAACCTGTTACTGCCGAGAGTGGAGGAGCTGCTGCCAAACAAACAGATCCAACTTTACACACTGTTTCTTGCTCTACACATCAACATGAGATCAAGGAAGAAGAAGAGGAAACTGTAATAGAGAGAAATAAAAGTTCCCATAAAGGAATGTCTAGTACTGAGCGGGAGAGTGAGAAAGGAGAGATGGTCGGTCAGGAGTCAGAACAGACAAGGCAAAATGACTGTGAAATCCTGTATGAACGGCCTACTTCAGACTCTGTTTCAAACAATAACCAAGTAGACAGTCACCAAGTTCAGATCACAACTAAACCTTCTGCCCAGAAAGATGTATTGGACAGAGGCATTACAGGGGACCAAGATTCTAGCAATGAGAAAGAAGCAAATGAACAAATCCAACAAGACGATGACTGGGAAAGGGATCAGTCTCCAGGAATTGCACTGGAGAAAGTGGTGACATCAGCCCTCAGCTCCACTGATACAGTGAAGAACCAAACACAGTTATTAGTAAGTTGTTTCATTCACACTATGTAATAGCTCATCGGTTCTCGGTACGTGACCAACTCTAAGGAATTAAACTTTATGAATGTAAACGTGATATAAACGGCCATTTTTGTGGAGTATAGATTGAAATGGTTCAAAGTTGATTCTAAAAGTCTCAAGATTAAGATTTTTTAGATATTACGATTGTATTATGACTTCTATTGTCACATTTATCTAATTGAATGATTTAATAAACAGAGTCAGAGTCAAATTCAGTGCCCACCGACTTAGATAGAGTTATATCAATATTACTAACTAACCTAATTCCCAGGCGTCAAATCGACCAGGTGATTCTTAAACAGGATATGCAAAACTTCCAGACAAAGAAGGGACAAGGAATTATAAATATGAATGTAGATAGTATCACATCTATATCTAAATTATCTTGTTTTAGAAAAGTTAGCTACAAATCAAGTTACAATTTATCTAAATAAATGCTCCATTTTAAAGTCTTAGCAGTCGGGGTTCAGTTCTGTCACTGCAACCACAACAGTTTTAAATGACATTTTCACAGCCCTTAATGATAAACGAGATTGTGTTGCTCTGTTTATTGAGATTATTTATTTGATTCAGTAGATCATAAAATCCTCTTGAAGTACCTTCATACATGTATATGAAGAGGATGATGTTTTGTATTCAAGTGCTCCTTCTGCTGATTAGGCGAATTTAAAACTGCAGCAAGATTTTTATGAAATCCAGATTTTGTTCAAAAATCTTAAAATATCATTGAATGCAAATAAAACTAAGTATATGATTTTTTTTCTTAAAAAAAAAAAAACATTTAAGTGATGTGACATTGATTGAAAGAGTCACCGACTATAAAAAGGTTGGCTTTTGGCTTGATGAATACGTATCCTTTAAAATACATATTTCAGAATTATGTAACAGTTTAAAATTATCATTTTATTATAAAACCATTTTGTATCCCATTGAATTAAAGATAAGAAAAAACAGGTGATGAATTTAAAACCCATCACTGTAAAAAGTAGGTTGGCCATTGCTATCTGTCAGAAGAGAATAACACTGCCTCATACGGGACTAATTGATAGATTGCGTGAATATCTCACTCACTATTTGTTGAACTTTGATACGGGAACTACTAGATCTCAAGGGGAATACAAAATCTCATGATTGTTCTATGTCTAAAAACAGGCCGCGGTAGAACTGAAACAGGAAAAAAGCTTTTGATTATTTTGCTTCTCAAAAATTGGAAAATGCAAAACTGGATACATTGGTACTACTAATGCACTTCAGTAATCTGGTGATAAACTTTTATAATCAAACCTGCACCTGTTTTTAATGCTTTCAATGAACCCATGTAGTTATTTTTGTTTGTTTTTGTTTGTATTGGTCTGTATTTTAACAGGGTACTCAGTCTGGTACTCATTGGGCTCTCCCTGTATAAATAAAGATAAATGAAATTAAATGAAAAGTTATGTATATATTTGGTGTAGGACAGGTAGATGGTCAAAACTAAAACATATTTAATATTATTTTTACATCTTATCTACTGTATCATCAGCATAGTAACATTTTCTTTGAATTGTATAGGATTTTGAGAATGAGAACCAAGACATCAAGGTGGAGGAAAGCTTTGGAGATTCAACACAAGGGGTCTCCAGATGTCCAAGTGCACAGTCATTACAGCGTAACATAAGAGCTGTTCTGGTAAAAGAAGAGAGCAGACAGACCCCACAGAGAGGGGAACACATCTGCTGGAATGTAGAGCCAAACTCCAACTCCTCAAGTCCTGGTAAATATAAAAAGTGTAAATTAATATTGGATACAAATAACTCATTAATTCACTAATTATATTCAATTTTAAAAGAAGCTATGGAGAAGACAGATGGTGCCATAGCTGCTCAAAACTGTAGTTCGAGTCAGTGCATATTCTACCCTGTCAAAGAGGAGGAGAGGGAGCTATTAGTTGGAGCAGTTGAAAATAACACTCCTGCATCAGAAGTTAACCATCAGCAGGAGCATCGTGCTGTAGGTAAGAAATATAAATTATAAACATTTTAATTAGTAGTACATTTTTTCAAATACAAAATGCATTAATGCTGAATCTGCTGGTGACAGATGATGTTGTTTCTGCTCCACAAGAAGTGATGTCGCAACCAGGACCCAATAATCTTACTGATGGATATGGTGAGTGTCAAATGCAGTGATTTAAGTGTTGAAGTACTACTACTGCTACTACTGCGATAATAATAATAGTAATAATAATAATAGTAGTAACAATAATAATAGTAATAATAATAATAATAATGATAATAGTAATAATAATGCACTAGATTTATATAGCGCCTTTCAAGGCACCCAAAGCACTTTACATGGAATTATTCATTACTTGGTGGTGGTAAGCTTCTAGTGTAGCCATAGCCGTGGGGTAGACTGACGGAAGTATGGCTGCTAGTCTGCGCCATCTGCCCTTCCAAAATCACCACCATTTACTCATGCACACATACAGTTGTATTTGGCAACCATACACTCAGTTTTACTGGCCTTATTTTGTTCAATACACTTCTTATTTCAGTTGAAGATTTGGATTTTTTTTCTTTGCGTATTTTGTGTTTCAGTGGTATTTGATGTTTTTAGCAGATGCAGAGGCTGAGAAGCAGACAATGCCAAATCTACATGACTTCCTTCTGCAAGCTTCTGATGAGGAGGACTGTACTTCTGAATGGGCGGATTCTCATGTTGGCTCTGAAGATGAAATAATGGCCAATTTCTACAGAAAACAGCTGAATGATGGGTATGCTTGATTTTTATTTGAACATTAGTATGTTCTATTATCTCTCTATATTTTATTTATGATTTCCTTCTTATAGTGTGTCTGCATCATCTGCAGTTCAAGAAAGAAGAGAGGATAACATTATCAAAAAACCCATTGATTACTTTTCAAAGTACTTCAACTGGGATACATGGCGAGAAATTTCACATTGCACTAATCAACTTAACAACTTGTCCGCCGCTGTCACTGTCAAAGAAGTTGCACAGTTTGTTGGCATCCACATTGCAATGGGAAGCTTGAAGGTTTGTGATATTCTGCTGATGTTATATGTGTATATATATATGTGTGTATATATATATATATCTCTTTTTTTATTTATTTATTTTTGCTTTTGTAGTAATTTGCATGTTACTCTTTGTTTCAGTTCCCCAGTCCCCGACTCTACTGGGAGGACTTGACTAAGGTCCCATTGGTTGCTGATGCTATGCCAGTGACCCGGTTTCTTGAGCTATCTCGTCTATTGAAACTCGCCTGTCCACAAGCCAATCAACAAAGCAGTGGTAACAGTAGGAAAGATGGCATTACTGGGTTTTCAAATGACTCTAGTAGCAGCCACTATGGTAATTTGCAACATAGTAAAAAGGTAACCTCTGACCCTCTGTGGAAGATTCAGCCTGTACTGGAGCGTTTTGTGAAAGGTTGTCGTTCTCTGAGGCGACAAGGAGATTATGCCATTGATCAGAATGCACTCCCACTAACTACATGGACCCACAATAACAAACATTCACTTCATTGCACAACTATGATCAATTTTGGTGGGATGATTTTGGATCTTGATCTCAGATTGGATTTTTCAGACAAAGAGGGTGTGACTGAGAAAATGCCACCCAAAGGTAGCATGGTGTTTCTTTGTAAGCAGGAACTTTCCACACCTGCAATGCTGGAACGTCTTTTAGCAGCTGGTATTCATAGTGCTGGCCAAGTAGGGGGAGCAAAAGGACAAATAGGAGACGAGTTTGTAAGTTCTGATGGAAAACTGTTGCTGCGGAGATCACACTGTGGTTTCATCCTTTCTACTGTAGGAAATGGCCAAAGAAACATTGCTTCTTTTATTGACAATTTCGAAAAGGCACACATATCAGCTCGCCTCAACAAAGATTTGCAAAGTCTCTATTCTATTCCCCCTGCAGTTTTTTCTCAAAGTCGCTGGCCTCAAACAGTTCTCTGGTATCTGACAGATCTGGCTTTGGTAAACTCCTGGCTGCTGTATCGACAGGATGCCAGAAATGTTGACTCGCCCTTAACTCTACTTGCCTTCAGAGTGGAAGTCTCTAAAGCTTTGATCCTCGCCAGTGGTTTAGATGTCCAGGACTCTCTTGCCAATCAGACAGAGGATGCCCATTCACCCAGTGATGCCCCAAATCCCAGCCTGCTACATGAAAGCCCTCTTCCTGATGCTGCCACACGCTTCGATGGTTCGGGACACTGGCCAGAGCAACTCGCGGAGGGAGAAGGAGGCAGGTGCCGTTTTGGCGACTGTCAGAGGACATCTCGAGTGCTTTGTCTTAAATGCTGTGTATTCCTTTGTATTTCACGCAACCACAACTGCTTCATTAATTTTCATAATCAAGGGCATCAAGAAAAAACATAACATAAAAAAACCAATCAGCAGTATATTCATGAATTTCAATGTGAGTGAAGCCAACTGCATTGCCTTACACTGTGTAAGAAATTGTGGAAATTTTGTAAAACCTGTGTGCGTGTGTGTGTGTGTCTGTGTCTGTGTGTGTGTGTATGTAATATAAAATTACTTCAGAAGTCCATCTTCAGTACGTTTTTGTATTTATTTTTTAAATTTGCATCATTTATTTATAATGTACAAAATTGATTGGGTAATTCCTTATGTAATTCCTTTTGCATAATAAAAATGTCTGTGCTTTTCAAATGTATCTGTCAGTTAAATGTATAATACGTTAAAATGACATTAATACTGCAGTAGGGACTAACATAGGAAGTTAGTCCTTACTATCAATGCAACAATCTTTTGTCTTAGTTTGGCAGGTGAGAGACCTACAGCAGACCTACAAAGTGTAACTTAAATAGAAAAGTACTTAAACGTGTGCACAAGAGGCGGTGTCCGCCCGGTCAGAGCGGACGGTCCTCGTCGTTACGCCAAAAGCAGGAAGTGAGGTACCGTGTGTTTGCTTCTTCAGAGTAAACTCTTTCAGTCAAACTACATCAAAGCTGGTGGACGCAAGGTAAATGCGCTATTGTAATATTTCGCACTTGAAACACATGGCATCGCAAAATTATATTTAATTTAACATAAAATTCGGTTAACGGTTAAAATGAACGCCGTGTTGATAAACGCAAATTCTCTGTGATTAGCAATAGCTACAGCTAACTGCTAACATGTTATGTTAGCCCGCGCAGTCTTGCAAGAGCCATTTCTTCAAGTTTTTATTAGGTTTTCAGTTTGTTCTGCATTTATGTTTGATTTGTTGCTTGGCCGTCTCTAGATTTGCTCTTGATTGCACGACTATGTACAAATAATTATAAATTGATAAGACAATAGCAGTGGCGCGATCCTTAGCTTCCCCTTAGCTAACACTTTAGCTTTTGCTAAAGGTCCACTACTGCAATGTGAAGTCCGTGTTTGAGTTTATAAAGTTAAGTGTTAAGGGTTGTTGCTTGAGAATTTAAACAGTTCAAAAGACAATTACCGTATGCAAATATTAACGGTACCATTACTTATTAAATACTTATGATAAATGTCGCCCTCTGTTGACTGTTGTAGTTTTAGTGGCGTTTGTGGTAAACTTATTGGCAGTCTACATCAACTAAATAAAAAAATTAAACCATTAATAAGCAGTCAAAATGCAAACTTATTGCACACGAGGAGTAGTAACGTTAAAATTGAGAACACAAATATCAGACGATCCGTCAGTTGGGTTGTAACTTCATTTTGACTAACCTTGTTTTCTGTGTTGTCTTCCAACTTTCTAGTTGTGCTGAAACACTACAATGGACTCTGACATTTTGAACATTGAGGATATTGTGATGGGACGGGCATTGCCAGATCCACCTGCAGCAGAGCCCCCTCCAAAACCTGTAGAACCAATCAAACCAAAACCTGCCACAAATGGACCTCCTGCTCCAACTGTCACATCATGTATGTATGATGGCATACAGTGCTAAAAAAAATGTATATCTTTGTTTCAATTGGCAAACTGTGATGTTCTCTTGTGATTTGTAGATCAGCATGAAAATCTACAATGTTTTCAGTGCTTCATCACTTTCTGTAGTGCCAAAGCTAAGGAAAGACACATGAAAAAGAGTCACAGGGAAGAGTACAAGCAGGTCCTGCAGCAGGTATGTCATATTTTTGTCATATTTATCACTTTGGGGTGGTTTGTGGTTTGGTTATGCCTATATTCACTGTCTTTCTTGTTTTCAGGGAAACACTCTTTTCACGTGCTATGTCTGTGATCGTACATTTTCATCATCCGAGGAGCTCACACAACACCAGCCAACTCACAGCAAAGATGATAAGCCCTTCAAATGTGCCCACTGTAAAGAAAGCTTCAAAACATTTTCAGAGGTGAGTCTTACAGAAGTATGTCTGGTTTTACTCTGTTCAGTCATGATTTTTTTCTGGATTATGCCCATTTTAATTATGGCCCAGGATCTGTGTCAATTATTTATTAAATGTAATTGTTAAGCTAGAATATTAGACCCTGGTCTATTATGTACGCATTCTCAATTCTGAATTGTATTCTTTTTCTAGTTAACAGTTCATAGAAGACAGCAGTGCCCAGAGAGGCAGTTCCCCTGTAAAGATTGCAGTGAAACTTTCAGGAGTGCAGCTATGCTACGCACTCATCGACTGGCCCAGCACCCGCGCCAAGAAGAGACCACTGAATTACAGCCTGATGATACTAACAAGGCCCCCACATGTAAGAAATGTGGACAAAGCTTTGAATCAGAGACTGAATTTCTCTCCCACACTGAGGGCCCCGATGGGCAGTGTAATGGTACAGCTCCAGCTAAAAAACGCCAGGCCACCAAGCGAAAGAAGAAAGATGAAGGAGAAGAAACTGAGGACCCAGAAAAAGCCCAGAGCACATCAGTCTCAACCAGCACTGCGGAGGAAAAGGGCAAACCAGTTGGAGCAAAGCGTGGCCGTCCTGCTAAAGCTACTGCCAAGACAGACGAAGAAGAAAAACCTGCAGATGAAGACCAGGCAAAGGAAAAGAAGTCCAAAACTGAGGCTGCGCCACCTCGTCAAATACCCTGTCCCGATTGTGACCTGACCTTCCTCGGTTTGGTTCAGCTGCGCGCCCACAAAAAAGAAAAGCATACTCAAAAGAAAGCTCATCCCTGTGAAGAATGTGAAGAGAGTTTTGCTCGTCAAGAGCAGCTAGATGCCCACATGTCCAGGGTACATGCTGTTGGCCGATTCGCCTGTTCAGTGTGTGGCAAGAGCTTTGGCCGTGAGCGTACATTGAAAGCTCATGAAAAAACCCACACGGAGGAGGAAAACCAAGCATCAAAAAGATAATTGGAACGGTTTATCTGGCTCTGAAGATTTTAGTCCGTATTGGTCTCTTCTTTTAACGTAGTTTTGATCATGCACCACATGAATTGATGTGAGCAGACTGATCTTTTAACTTGTTTTGAGGTGTTGACCATGAGCTGATATAGGATATACATTAGATTTGACTAACAAAATGTTAAAAAAAAAAAAAGTTTTCCTAATTGTTAACATTTTTTGAATAATTTTTTTTTTTTTTTTTTTTTATCATTTCCTTTTGTTTTAAACTGTGTATTGTGTGTGCTGTGTATTTTAACTTGGCTTGACTTTTCTTTTGTTTGCTTAAAAAAGGAATTTGAAACTGTACAAAAAAATTGTGAAATCGTTTAAGCATCTTTATAATGAAGTGTTTTTGTACAACTTATAGTTTATATTGTACATTTTACCATTGACATTTTGATTATCTTCTCTAAATTATGACACAAAGTATAGATTTTTTTTTTTTTTCAATGATTATGTTGATTATGTTTAAACGCTGTTTCTGCTAATCGCTCCAGATGCAATGTGGAGTGTTTGGCCTGTGGGCAGAATAGTTCCACTGTAATGTTTTTTTTTTGTTTTCTTTTTTTGCTTTGTTTTATTTTATTTCTAGAAATTTTGCATTGTAGTTTTCAATTTTTCTGGCTATTTAATGCTTTATAGTCTCATACCAACTGTATATAAGGTGAAATTGTTTTGACACCTGTCAGCACAGCTGCAATGTAATAAAACGTACTCTTGCAAGTGAAAACTCTTTATTATAGTTAATGCATGGCTTTTTTCTTTTTGTTGAAATATTTCACATATCTCATAACATCCTTTTAATTGCAATCAGTGTATATATGCGATTTAAATTATGACAAATACTATTGGTGTTTTTTTATATATACATATACATACATATATGTATATATGTGTATATATATATTTGTATAATGTGTGTTTCTTTTTATTTATTTATTTTTAATTGGCATCTAAAACCTTTTTTTTTTAACCCCATAAAACACCTGTTTAGCAGGTGTTTTATGGGGTAAATTTTGAGACTAATTTAAATGAGATTTATATTTTCATCTTGCATTTCCACGCCTGAACGGTAGGCGCGCTGTTACCGTTTGTAACTTCCTGCTATTGTGGCACTGCATTTGTTTTCCTTTTCTGGTGCGGCGGCTTCATTTAGGTGAGTTTTGTAGATAGGCGCAAAAATGTAACTTTATTGCTCTATTATTGTACTATATTTTACCCTACCCCCTGCCCGATTAATCACCAACCAGATGGTAATATTTATTCAGCAGTTTATTAAATAGATTTTGTGATACAACTGTTCTTTGTGAGGTCAGCAACTGCACCTACCTAGCCCGCCGTGGCTCTTAATTGGGAAGTACGTAACAAGGCTAGCACTAAACACGGGTTTCAATAAATGCGTTCCCATATTTGAAGGTAAGATGCTTTTTTGCCATGACCAACTTTGTTATCTTTATTTTACCACACTGTTCGCCCTTACAGTAAAGCCATAACCAAATATTGTCTACCTATTGTTTTCCTTATAGCAGCCATGTCAATTGAATACACCCTTGACATCCAGCTTACTGAGATGGGATTTCCAGACATCGTTCAACCACAAGAAGCCTCAGTCGCAGAGACCCCTCCAAACTGTTCTTCACCATCTAATGATTCTTCACTAAATTGCACGTCCCAAAAGTCAGTGGCAGGTCAACCGACACGGAAGCAGCCAGCAAGGGCAAAGAAAGCGTGTGCAAAGAAAACAAAAGGGGCAACAGGGGAAATGGAAGAAGACTCAGATGACAGCGATGTTTCATATGTGGAAGACGAGGTTGAGGATGACGATGACTTTTGTGAGGAGGAGGAGGAAGAGGAGGAGGAGGAGAGCGATGAAGCAGATGGTATGACTCCGTCTTATTTAAACTAGTGTAAATGGGGCAAACATGCTCCTATCAAGTATAAATGTATTCTCAGTGGTATGGGAGTCTATTTGACCTTATCTTTTAAAACGTTAATCAACAAAAACTTTATTAAAAGTGCACTACATAATTTCTTGGTGGAAGGTCCACCACCTGCCTGTCTCTAAGGAGATGTTATTGCTTTTCCTGGAATAGCCCACAGTATTATATTAAAACTTATCTATCTCCATGGAGACAAGCAGGTGATGCCATAAGGTCTGCTCAAGAAGAATGTGTTTTTCAAGATATTTTTTAGCAGTATAAATACCACGAAAGTGCAACATGCATATGTTTTATGCAATGCTGTGGAAAATTTCGGGCAAAGCAGTAGCTTGGGTAGAGGACCCTCAAACTGAAAAGGTATACACTGAACCTTTACAAAAATATGATTCTTGTTCTTTATTGTATGTCTTCTACAATCTAACTTTTGACGGTGCATAAATACTTGTGTAAGAGTGAAATATTTACAGTATAAATTGATCTAAAGAAATATTTCCCTGGCTTGTTAATTTATTTTTTTTTTCTTTCAGGAAGTTTCCAATGTAATGTTTGCAACCTACAGTTCACCTCAAACTTTAAACTCCAGGATCATATGAACCTGCACACGGGAGTAAGGCCCTACTCCTGTGCTGAATGTGGGAAACGATTCTCCCAGATTCGAAATTATCGTGATCACCTTCGTGCACACGCCAGACACAAAGCCAAGCCCAGGTGTCGCATATGTCTTAAGAGCTTTGTGAATGAGGCAGATTTAAAATACCACCTGTCTTTGAATCATTTTGAAGATCAGTTTTATGAATGTGACAGATGCAAACGCGTCTTTACCAATGTGGAGTCTTGTCAACACCATATAGAGTTCACATGCATGCGCAAAGTTAAATGTGAAAAATGTGGCCGCTTTTTTCCAAAAGAGAAACTGCTTAGACGGCATCTGGAGAGTAAAACATGCTATAGTAAATTGAAATGCGCGGATTGTCCAAAGATTTTTACCAAGAAAAATGCTCTGCTTAAGCACAGTTTCTCTCACTTGGGCCTATTGCCTTATACTTGTGTCAGGTGTAGGTGTCACTTCCGGCTTGCAAGGCTGTACCTTCGACATCAGTGCAAGCCTCAAAGCATTCACTGTGTGGCCTGTCTGAGAGAGTTCCTCAATGATCAGGACTTCCAGCAGCACAAAAAGGACACTGGTTGCTGGGGCAATCAAGACCATAAAGGTGATGAGATTCGGTGTTTGGAGTGTGGGCAGAGGTTTGAGACTAAAGACGATCTTAAAAAACATGCTGGCGCTCACCAGAGAGTGCTGAAGTGTGCAGAGTGTGGGAAAGGCTTCAGATCCGCCTTGTTGTTGATGTCTCACATGGGTGGTCACGCTGGACAATCCCCCTGTCTGTGCCAAAGCTGTGGACTGGGTTTTCCACACCAGCAGAGCTATGACAGCCACCTGAAAACTTGTGGACAAGCATCTCCACCCACAGTGAGTAATAAAATAACTCCTCTTTACGTATTGTGTTTTATTTTTCACAACATGCAGTGGTGGTATTGTTAGAGAGTACACAAAGTAGAAAAGAAAAAAAAAATCCATAAAAAAAACAAAAACACAATATGGTAGCAATAGCAAAATGTGAATGCAGTCAAGTATAAATAAAAAAAAACAAAACAAATATTTATGGGGATTAATATTTTAATACAGCAAGAAGAGGTTTAATTTTAATTTACCTTTTTAAATTTCCTGCCATGTCTTCTGCTGAATAAAGCAGGTCAAAAGAATCATAACTCACAAATTAAATCAAGTAGTCTGAAAGTATTTACATGCATGTTATCTATTTTACTGTGATGTTATTTTCTTTTTCCTTATTTACAGAAATCATCAAAAAAGAATCAGTCAGCTAAAAAGCCACAGCAAACGTCAACCAGCACCGAGTCTCCGGAAGTATCTAAATTACCCATACCAGCTTTAAAAAAGGCAGTTACCACTGCAAAATCTCCGTCTTGCAGTAAAGCAAACACAGGATCAGTGGTGTCTGTACCAAATTTTTCTGTTTCTACATTAACAACGACCACGGCTCCAGATAACAGCACTAGACCATGTCCAACAGTTGGGGGACCATCGAGCAGCTCTGCCTCTCCAAGTCTTCAGACCATAGGTCAAGACAACAGTCCAACTAATCAAATGCAAGTACCACAAGAAGACCCTAATGACCCCTCTAAAGGATGCTGGAAGCTCTCCCTTGACAAGCCCCCACCACCTGGAGTTAATCTTCTCTTATTTCTACCTGTCGGTCAAACTCAAAACAGCAACTTATTGCTACCGTGTGCAGTTCCTCAGGTGGTGACGGTACCAGAGATCCAGGTTCAAACTACTCTTGCATTAAATGGCATTGTCGGAGGAACACCGGCGAATACTGTGCCAGGAGCTGCTTGTAAACAGGAGACAGACTATGCACCTTTGGATTTGTCAAATAAAGCAAGTTCACAGAAGTCAGACCCAGAGAATGCAACTACCGTTTCAATTAAAAACGAGGCTGAGGAAGTTGAAGTGTCTGCACCAATAAAAAGCAGTGAGGAAAACCAAATGATCGACCCAGAAAAAACACATAAAAGACCTTTTCAAACATCTGCTGATCAAGCACCAACATCACCCCTGAAAATGGATGGCTTACCTAAGAAAAAAATTAAAATTGAAGCTGATTGTGATATTAAGAAAGAATAACTTTCTCTTGAAGCTTATCCATCTTTTATAATTATCAACTTTACTTGGTATATTTTGATGTAAGCAATACATTCCAACCATGTTTGTTCCGATAACTTTCCTTGAGTATTATGGGGCTGTACTCAAACTGACTATGCAATCTATAATGTATGACATTTAAATATGTTTTTAACTCTTGAATACTAATTTGGTTTAATGCACTGGATATGTGCCATTCTTTATGTAGCACTATACTTTCTGTGTTTGTTTGTATTCTTAAGCAAGTAATGGGTCTTTCATACTTGTATGCTGTACAGTGGATATTAGCGAATAGGATTTTAAAAATTGTATTTAGTTTACTTATTTATCTGGGTTACATTGGTATGTGATGATATTGGGAATTTAAATTAAAAATGAACGGGGAATGTCTTTGTGTTTTGTTTTTGTTCCATAAGCTTTACCCTTTTCAAATGTTCTTGTTTGTACAAAAAAACTACAACTCCTGTCACGTGGTTAAAGAAATCCGGAAATGCATCAAAATCTGGCGCCGAGCTGCCTCATAAACGTAGACAAAAGTAATGTGCAGCAAACGTATCGTTTGTTTTTCATATATTTTATGCATAGTCGTCAGCATGTTCTAATAAGTATTTCTTATCAAAGGGGACGACGCTGATGTAATTTGATGTCATTATGGACAAATACAGACACGACTCTGTAAGTGTGCGAGCTTATTACAGGTTTTGGGGCCAAATTCTTTCAATGGGTTAGCGACCTAGCTTGCAATCCAAGTATTATGTAGCGCTGTTATCTATATATAGAACTTAGTTGAATCTACAGGGGCAAATCTGCTGTAATAACATTACATGAGACACGAGATATGTGGATGTACAGAGCTGCTAACACGCCCACTTTTCCTCCGACCGTTTGCAGCATGGACGGTGCTCTTGGATGGAGATGAATCAGTTTATCGGTGAGCTCATGACGGCAGGAGGCTCTCTGGATCATCTACGCAAGAATCCGCTGGATGCCGTGAATGTGGCGTGGGGCGCGGCTGCAAGAGACGTCCCCAAGTTCAAAAGTGTGTTTGAACCTCGGGCTGAAGTCTGCAAAACTGAGCAGGAGGTGGAGAGGTGTGTGGATCCCAGCGCTGAGAAGAAGACTAGAGGTGACTTTAGTAGTACTCACATACTAGTACTAAAATTTATTCTTCACAAAGCCAAAGTTAAATCTGTCAGCTGGAGAAAAAGTTGTTGGAAACTGCTTTTTCCAGTTTCAGTGTAGTTAATTCCTCCCTTCAGATAGATGTAAGGCTGAACTGAAGAACTGAAGAAGCAGCTTGGATGAGCAGCCAAACGTATGGTATGCTTTTAGTTAGACAGGGACAGTGCACGACATTACACGGGCCTTAAAAAACAAGAAAGATGTATGGTGCCAGGTTATAGCAAAAATACTAATTTCCAGCTGTAGTCCCTGGGCAGGCTGATGTTAAGTAAGAAAAAAAAGTTTGTGTAGGTGGATGAAAGACCTGTAAACATATGGTACACACATCAAATACATCACATCACTCCCCTCAAATACGCCATTTCTAAAAACATTCAGTTCACACACGCACACGCACACACACACAATCATACCAGTTTATTCACACACACACACACACACACACACACAATCAGTCAGTCAATTTCAGATATACAAATACTCTTTCTTTCATACATCTTCACTCCTACAACTTTTTGTCCGGATGACAGATTTAACTTTGGCTTTTACTATGGGTCAGACCTGGACGACTGAGGGATTACACAGATATTATCACAGTAATGACATAATCCCTGTTGTTTCTAAAGCAAAAAAGTCTGACAATAAACCTATTCAAATGGAGAATAACAGGACAGGCATCCTCCCTCACTGTTAGAATGTATGTTCTACAAGTTGTTGTTTTAGCAGTACAACACCTGTATTCAATAAAGGCATGTTGGAAAGGTGGCACACATCCCACCAGAAAAGTTCCATAATGCTTTTAATGACTTCTTAAGAATATACTTGTCTTAATAAAATGATTTATGTTTAACAATACGTGGATACCATGGTGGGCCCCGTACTCAAACTTTAATCAATCTTTAATCTGAGTCATTAATAAGCAATACTTTTCTACTCCAGAAGAATTTTAAAGAAATTGATATTGATAGTCTCAGTAGAAACTTATGGGGAAATGCTGTCATGACATAGGATTGTAACTGTGAAACGTGTTATGTATTTGTTTAGATCTACACCCTGCTTGCACCTGTTCTGGGTGTCCATCCTCCTGTTCTTCTTTCCAACCGTTTCAGTCAAGACCGTCTACGTCACCTCCACCACGCTCAAATGCTAAAGACGTCAGCAGTACCAGCTCCTGTTTAACTGACAGCACAGACAGTTCAGAGCCCAGCAGCAGCACTTCTGACCTAGCCATTGTTGAAAGGCCCAGAGACAGTGAAGCAAGGCCTGAACCACCTGTCTCTAGATCTGCCTTCCCCCAGACCCCGATATATCCTTGTTTATGCTGCCAGCGAAGCCTTCAAACTTCTCAACCAGATTTTTCCCTCTCCCATCACAACCTCCACCATCACCACTGCTCATTGACGTCTTGCTTGCCTTGTTCTCAATCCGTTCACTCACACACATCACCTCAGATCACGTGTCCTTGCTACTCCTGTCAGCGGCCGTCCCCTTCTTGCAGCCAGCCATGTCCACACAATCAACACAGACAAACACTGCAACAAGAGCCAAAATCAAATACTACTACTACTACTAATAATAATAATAAGACTCCTATCCTGACTGTCCACATCTGTATGCATTGCACTACCTCTTTCTCAAGGCCGTCACAGCTGTTGCAACACCAGCGGTCGGAGCATGTAGACAAACCATCTGGGTTTTTGTGCACTGAATGCGGCCGGACGTTTAATTCGCACAGTAATCTTCGAATCCATCTAAATGTCCACACAGGTGCGAGGCCATATTCCTGCTCAGATTGTGGGAAGAGCTTTAGCCAATCGGGTGCATTGAAAATACATAGGAGGATTCATACAGGGGAGCGGCCTTATGCGTGTGGTTTTTGTGGTCGGGGGTTCCCACATCTGGCGGGGGTTCGAGCCCACCAGAGAACACACACAGGAGAGAAACCATACCGGTGTGGTCACTGTGGAAAATGTTTTACCCAATCAGGGGCGCTCAAGATTCACACTCGAATCCACACAGGAGAGCGGCCCTTTGCTTGCAAAATCTGTGAAAAAAGCTTCTCCAACAGATCTGGGATACGCTTCCACTATCGGACTGTACATGGTTTGATCCCTGGAAATCAAGATGAGGGATCAACGACTCGTGGTTCACACCTGGGCAGGCCTAGGGCTGTACCTTCCCCTAGTGTTCAGATAATCAACTCCTCAAGCATGAGCTCCAGCAAGATTATTATGCCTCCAAATGTTTCGGCACAGAGAGAGGACGGTGAGAAAAAGGCAGAAGTTGAGGTTGCTCTCTCAGATGACCATAGAGTCCCTCTGCTGTATACATGTGAAGACTGTGGGTTGCGTTTCAAAGATGCCCCCTCCAGGAATAGACACCAGACTTTGGCTCACTACTTTTCTGATGGAAGGCAGGGTGAGGCAGGGAGCAAAGAAGTAAGCACAAATGAGTGTCAGGCATAATGGTGATGTGACTTTACATAATGTAACTGTAACAAAAACGTATATTTATGGCAACTTGTATCCAGTCACATAATGTATGGTGAAGATTCAGTTCATATTGCTTCAGTCAGTTTTATTAGAAAACAGTGATGTTAAACAAGTTTGTACAAAAAGCACTAAAATCATAGTAATATATAATACTCAGATGGTCACCCTTGATTTCCAATGTTTGTGTAGCTCAACGTAACCAGTCTTGAATAAGCACAATGTGCATAATTTCAGTAACATTATTGACAATGTTAGTCTGCCACCTAATGGACAAAACTGTTCATAGCAATATGTTCAACAAATTTACAGTTCAGGGTTTGTGTTACTTTGAAATGCTCTTTTTCACATTTTGTAAAATATTGTAAAATTGTGTGAATCCAGTGCAACCACAATTGTTATGAACACAAGTAACATACATTTCCACAGATCATTAAACATTGCAAATGGTCTTTGTATAAAAGTGCATGTGAAAAATAATCAAATAAGTATACATCAATAAAAAAGTATCTTCTGTGGAGAAATATGTTACAATGGCTCTTGACTCCTGCTGCACAGTAAACGTACAAAAATGCATTGCGACTGTCCAAAGTGCCTTTAGTATTGGCTATAACACTCTCACTGAGCACTACTGTCCACCACTTGAGGTCATTGTCCCTATCCATCTGCCCCAGACCATTCCATAGTTCAATTGAGTCCTTTCTTTTCAGTTCACAAAGGCTGCTCATATGTGTGCTTCTGTAGTAACGAGTCACAAGACTTGGGTTCTGCATAGATCTCATTGACGAGGCCTGGGCCTGACTTATGGATGACAGGGGTGCAGTAGCCGTTGGATAACATCTTGTGTGAAGGGCAGTCGTAGTGAGCAGGGTGTGATGAGGTGGTCCCTGAGGCGGGGGCTGGCACCGGGGTGCTGTACGTGTTGGACTCCTGGAGCTGGTCCCCAAATGGTGTGGCATACTCAGGCTCTGGCGGGAGAGGCTCTGCATATTCAGGCATTTGGCTTGGAGTGTCGTAAAGATTCAAGGCAAAGGGAGTGGTGTAGCCCTCATTGGATGAGGGCCTAAAAGTGGAACCAACTTTCTGGCCCACAGGTTCTGCATAGTCTAGAAAAAATAAGCAACAACAAAATAAATCACATAAGATACTATTCATTCAGTCATTTTAAACCTCTTTAAAAAGGTGCATGTCAGTAGTGAGGAGCAGTAGTTTTCAATAAATAAAACTGTCACATACTATATAACACTTTACAACAATTACTGGACTCTCAAAGCACTGTACAGCAAGACATACACAAATTCATATGCATATGCACACACTGGAGGCAAGGCTGGTTAAGTGTCTTATCCAGATATGCACAGTATTGTTTGGATCAAGGATTGAACCAATGGCCTTTGAGTCAGTGGGCGAACACTGTCAACTGCCATCCAAAGAGCTGACTGACATAAAATGTGTGTAGACCATTAAAACTCAGTATGAGAAAAATAGCATCACCATTAAAATGCATAGTGGTCACTGGTAGTGAGCTGGAGGAGCAAGAGGACAGAATGTATTGTATGTATGTTGGCCATAGAAGTTTGTGTGAATGCCAAGTATTGTGGCATGCTGTATAACACTTAAAAGTTGGGAATTTATGCTTATTTCTGTTGAGAGGAAGAGACTTGTGTGTAGCAGGGTCGTGACCATATGCTATTTTTATTAGGTGGTCTTTAATTCAAGCCCTTGATTGTTTTACCAGTGACCCTATGTCCTATTTATCACTGCAGCTCTGAGTAGCTGGGGGAGGGGCTGGTGGGGGACTGGTAGGGGTAGTGGGCCCTTTATCGCGCTACAATTAAAGGGGCTCTTTCAGACGAGCTCCGTGGACCAAAGAAAGGAATGTTTATACTGCAACTGGGTGATGGGCCCAGCCACGGAGAAGAATGGACAGCCTGCCGGGAACGCCGCTTGACTGTCAGGCCTGGCGTGAGCTTCTCAAACTGACCAGTCAAGCCTGAGGCATTAGTGGAGCAGGAAAGATGGAATGGAGGAGTAGGGAGGGGTAGGCCTGTCACAAAAACACATTTTGAAGTGCAATATATTGCTACAGAAAAATATTGCGATATTCAAGCCTTATTCAACCATCTCCAACTCAAATTTTGTTGTACAGTATTACGAAAGAAGTTCCAAATCTCCACACTAGAAAATCTACATACTTTAATATTAAAAGATAAATCCATATTGCAGATTATCATGAGAGGCCTGGGGAGGGGGGGTGGGGGGTGGCTAGTTCATTTGGGATGAGCAAAATAAAGTAGTTTTTGGTGAATCTTAAAAAGCACAAAAGTTGCAGCCATTGAATTTTAGGACTGTAAAGAGATGTACCATTAAGGGGGGGGTTAGGTAGAGCGTCATGTACACTTCGCTCCAGCGGGTACGAGATAAATTCTGATGTTGGACATTGTAGCGCCTTTATTTGAAGCGTCTGACATTCCACTATGAAAACAAACATAAGTCACACAAACATTTAGGAGAGAAAGATAATAAAAACAAACAAAAGTATAAGACTTACTTGGGGGTAAAGAGTATTTCATTAGTGAAGCCTTTTTCCTAAAACAGATTAAAAAGACAGAATGTACTAGTTACATTTGGTTGCGCTTGACATGATAAAAAGGATGGACATTATAGGAGAAATAATATAAATATGTATATATAAAATGTATTTAGCAGCCCTTCAATATTACCATGAACATACTAAGAATGTAAATTTTAAGTAGTCATACTTGGTTAGGATTAGAACTAAATATATAAGTAAAATCACATATGTCCTATTCCTATGAATAATTAATCACACTTTCAGTTCACCATGCTTGGACTGCGCTGTAAAGTGCTAACATACTGAACAAATAGCTATTAGAATTTATAGGCCTACAAAACACTACCTATTTTAATCAAATACTCTTTAAATAAAGGTGGTACCTTTGCTTCCACCAGACTCCTGCCAACAGACAACTGCCGCACATTATCAGTCCGAGGACCACTCCCACTGCCACTATAACCGGCTGACTGGAGCCTACAGAGGAGAGCAAGAGTAAATATTTGTACAAATGTGGGAAAAGAATGTCGTTTACTGCAGAGTGTACGCTAACAAACTCTAGAATATCAAGGTTGTGCTTCACGCTTGTTTTCTATTTAATCAAATTCAGGTCTACCTATAACACAGGCCTTTTTCACATGCACACCAAAATCTCATTATAATCTGATTTCTGACCAGCTGTCTGATTTCTGGACCTGGACTTTATTTAAATGACATGTAAAAAGCCAGATCACCTTATTTCATTCTTGTGTCCTCCCTCATCTTACATGTCATTTAAGTCATTTTAAAGGTCCAGAAATCAGGCAGCTGGTCAGAAGTCAGATTATAATGAGATTTTGGTGTGCGTGTGAACAAGATTACTTAAATGACATGTAAACAGCTAAATCGGATGTGAGGGACCATGATCAGAAATAAATACGATTATCTGGCTTTTTACATGTTATTTACATAATCTTATGACTCCAAAAATGGATATTAATCAGACTTTGAGTGCACATGTACCAGTAACCGCAGCCAGTGTGTGCATGGGCTGATGGGAAACTGCCTTACTTAGCCTTGTTTCAACTAATACTGGGCCTTCGGTGGAGTTGGGATTATTGCTTGGTGGCAGTGTAGCGATGTTGACTTTAACAGATGATGTTGATTCTGGAATATAAAGAATAAGACAAGTCCATGTTCATTGTTTAGTACAGAAAAATATCTCTTTAAAGTTGCACTATGTAATTTTTCTGGTGGAAAGTCTGCCACCTGCTTGTGTCTATGCAAGTGTTATTGCATTGCCTGAAATGTTCCACAGAATGGAATCAAACTTGTATTTCTCCATGGGGTCAAGCAGGTGTCAAGCTACAGGTCAGATCTATGGAGAGGCGAAACTGCTCACAGTAAGAATGCACATTTTTTCAAGCAATAAAAACACTGACAAAAATGTAGCAGAACACCCACCAAAAAAAGTTACATAGTGCTCCTACAAATGTACAAGCCACACACATTTACCTGAATTTGAGCGTGTTTTTGGCATAACCTTGGAAACAGGACACCCCATAATCTGCACCTGTATTGTAGCTCTGCCCTTCCAGCTTATTGGGAGGATCCGCACAAACCGGGCCACAACTGAAGGCGCCAAACTGTTGAGCACCCTAAGGTGACCATCAATGTAAGCCTGAAATACCTGGAAACCATGACAACCAGGTTACTTATTGATGGCAAGCTCAGCGTATGTGGTTAGTTCACTTATTATGACATACCTTTTTTTCTTTGGTAAGTGGATCTTTATATAATTTCCAAGTCTTTTTGTCTTTACTATAAAGAAGACTATAAAAATGCACATAGTCTTCATCTGAAACTGTTGTGACTAAGTCTACAAATAAATAGGAATTGTTAAGTAAAATTAAGCACTGAACAGAAACACTCCAGCAGACTCTAAAGAAACCATGTTAAACTTACCTGTCATTATGCTTCTATCACTCAGCTCCAACTCAACCCAAGGAGAAGGGTCTTTATATTCAGATTTCCAGGAAATAATTTCATGGTGAAATTCTCGACCCACCAAGGACCAGAACTTTCTGAGCTCTGGACTGTTTGTATCCACAGAAGAGGCATTTGAACCAGATATCTCCAATATACTGTTGCAATCTGCCAATAAACAAATAAACTAATTTATACAGAGATCTATCAACATGTTGATAAGTTTAGAAATTAAGTCAATTAGATACATTTCGCAAATGTTTTAATTAATTCATGTACATACCTCGGTTGAAAATAAACTTCTTTTCTGACAAAGATCCCCTAAATCAAAAATAAAAATAAATATAACAGTTTTAAACTAAGAAAATTCTATTTTGGGAAAAGTGCTGTGTATAATAAGAATGAATTTACATTTTTGACAGGACTCCATTGGCAAACGTGGATTCATAAAGTGTAAGACTTCTTTCTCGAGTCACAGTAACACGACCTCCGACAGAGTCAGAGATGACCCCAGCATGAACCGCAGCTTTACACAGCACTGAGGTCTGCAACAGACACACAATCACATTTACATCCTTTTACCACTGTTTTGATAGTACATGTGAATAGGCACACAGTGTTACACACTCACATCTCTGTAGCCCTGCTCTGAGCTTCCCCAAACATCACCTGTGACATTTTTACAGCCGGCAGGACAGTACACTGACCCACTGGACAAACAAGGAGTGGCATGAGACATGATCAGCAAATGAAGAGATCTTGTTGATAATAACGAGGGTAGCTCACCTCAAATACAGTGAACTAAAGTGGGAGCCTCGTTGTAAACAGGAAATGAGCTCTAGGAGAGAAAACATACAAATGTGTGTATGAACTGTGGCCTCTCAGATTACATAATACCAGCCTATTCACTGTTGCAGATACAGAAGCAGTGTTCTATATTAGGACATGAGCCGTGGTTGTGGTGAGTCTTTGTTGGAGTCCCTGTCGAGTTCACGGGTACAGTGTGATCACTGCTCACAGACAGTGGTCTGTGCCTCACCATGAGCTTAGCTCCAGACGCAGACAGATCCCACAAACAACAGGCAAAACAGGAAACTATGATACACGCTGAGCAATATGGATGACCTCAGTCACACTAAGAGAAGTAAACCCTCATTAAATCTAGGTGTCCAGACAAACTGAAATATATCTTACAAACTCTTAGTAAAATGCAGTTTGTCTTACATTTATAAAAGTAAAAACAGATTTGTTTATCTAAGTCCCTCCTTCCCTCTTTCTTGGTGGTGCATGAGTGCTAGTTAGCAGGCAGTTCATGTGGGGGACTGACGGAAGAGTGGGGGAGTGGGTGAAACTATTCCTCCACAGACTAAAGCCTGAGGCCTAGAACCATTCAAGGCTCATAGAAGGAGTAGAGCTGTCTGAGCAAACATGCTGGAGCAAAGACAATCATGAGGACTAAATGCCAATAAGCAGTGACTCATAATTATACACACATTAATACAGCAGACTTATGTTAAAACAATACAGACAATCCAGCAAAAGGGCTATTGTTACACATGAATATGGAAAATATAATAAATGTTACATCATATCAAATACGTATCATGATTCTCAGATTGACACAAAGTTGTTGCCATACCTGGATAGAGGTCAGTTGCATAAGACAGCAAAAATCCTCGTCCGGAGCGGTGCATGCCCGACATGAATGTTATCACCACTTCATTACTACTCAGTGTCACATTCCTCTGAGACGCATCCAGCTTCCCACAAATGGGACCTGGAAATATCAATCACTTTAAAAAAATATGTAAACCACGAAAAGGCAACAGACATAGTACTTTTCTTTGAAGCTGAAATTAAACACTTATTTTGGTTTATTTTTTTATATTTCTATGCCCCCAAGATATGGCTCACACACCTGGGTGAAAGAAATGTATGTGTCAGTCTATTGCGAAACTGGCTTCTATTGCCTCTGTTATTTATGTGTCAATGCAATGGAATGAAAGCTGGGTCACTGAAAACCACTATTAAATTAGGTTAAAGTTTCTTACCCAGACTTGGGTAGCCGATTTTATCTGTGATTACAAGTGACCCGTTGCTGCAGCCTGGACTATTCTCAATGTCAAAATCTCCGAACAGTAAGCGCAGCGTCCTTCCTTCTGGCACTCGAAGCCTCCACTTGCAGAATATGTTGCTGGGATATGTGCCTGGATAGTTCTGAGAGGCCAAGGTCCCAGATTCTGCTCCAAGAAGTGTGTGTCCACAGCCATTTCCTACAAAGTACAAGTACAAATATAAAGACATTTGACTTTACATCTCTCTAATCTGGGCCTAATTTGTTCCCCTCTTTGCTGGAACATATTCTGTCTTCTCTTGATTTCTGAACATAGGAAACAAGAAATATTTTTGTCACATCCGGCAATTATGTGAGACAACTCCAGTGGTTTGTTATATGTGTGTTATGGCACATGCCTCCAGTCCATGACAACAGTCAAGTGCTCAAATAACTACTTTACAATTTAAGCACTGAGAGTTTGTTAATGGTAGGTGATATGGACAAAAATTAATTTCTTGATATTTTTTATATTTTATCTCAATGACAAAATTCAGACAATATTTTAGTTTTACATTGGAGATGAATGGTTTGGGAAAAAAATGATTTGATTTGCAATTTATGTTTTAATAAACAGAAGTCAGTTCAAAGTTTACATTTTAAACACATCCTGAAGAATTGACAAAAAGACTGAAATAATGAACTATAAACTAATACAAGAAAAAAACATTTCAGAACATGTTTGCACAGATCTAAAATATAGGTTTAGCAGAATAAAATTTTGATTTGTTGTTTGTGGAGAAAATGATAGTACTTTGTGATATGCCTATTGCATCCATTCAAACTGTGATTTCCATTCGGTTGGGATTAATCTTGCAGCCCTATTTTACATCAGAAATTTGCTAAATTGAGTCTGTAAATGTAAATGCACAAAACATGAACTGACTGTATAATCAACCACTGAAGAGCAGAGATGTAACTGTGTTGCCTAGAGTCTGAAAGAGTACACTACAAGTTTCTGTTGCTATTTTTAATCAGCACTTTTTGCAACATTTTTATATTAAAGAATATATTCATTATGCTATTTTTCTATCTTCAAAAATCAGAAGTGCCACATTTTCAATATAACTTCCACCTCTACTACTTACCGTATGATGAAAATAATACATACAAATATTAAGTAATGAGTCCTCCTACTTCTTCCCAGAAATTCTTTTTGTTTTCTTTTGAAAACTTTTTTCCTTGAGATAAAGTGACAAAATCAAATATTTAGGGCCCCTGACCGTAATGAGTCAAACAACATACACATTCCCACAGTGGTCAGACACTGTGGGGGCAAATCCACAAAACATCCAGTACTCAAATCGTCTAGGAACAGTAGATGAAAAAAGCTCCATCAGCTATCTAAGTCAACACAGTACTCCTCCTCTTCCATACAAGGATTTTAGACATTTGCTCAATGTAGAGAAGATAAGACCTTGAAAAATGTATATCAAGATTTTTTTTAAATCAGATTGCAATTTAGATTATATAACAATGTATGAAGGCAACATGAAGGTTAACCAAATGGAAAAAGGTGGGAAAATTAAGCTCTCAGTTCAAACACAGAAATAGAGACACATTTTATCACCATGTTGCCCAGCCCTACTGAGATACATTTATTATTCAGTTTATACTTTATTTCAACAAAAAAGCTTACAAATCTTTATCAGTTAATTGCAGTCTATATTCAGATCATCTTTCATCCTTAAATACCATGAAGACTAAAGCTCCACCTACATTTCCCCACAGGATTGAGTGGAAATGCCGCAGTGACACAGACAGACCATGAGCAACAGATCAAGGGTCTGTCACCTTCCTGTAGAGACCACAGGCATCCACGAAGGAAGTCTAGTGTAGCCCTCCCCCTGCTCAATAAACCTAATATAATATAAGTTTTATTACATAAGAATGAACATGTGTGCCAACTGTTAATTTCTGGAAGGTAATTTCCAGTGAGAAAATACCACACATCCAGTGTCCCCCTGCAACATTGTTCAAGGCTTTTTGACATGTCCACACAGGTCCACAGAAACAGACAAGATGTTCTTCTGTGTAACACTTACAGAAGTGGTCAAGTCCCCCATTACTGACAGGAAACAATGTGGACTATGTTTATATACAACTATACTCAATCAAATATTTGGACAGTTTCTTGGTTTAATATTTAACTTGGCCATATGTTATTGTATGTTATTGTAAGCCTATTTCCATTTATAAGATATTTAAGCACAAACCAAGAATCACAAAGAGGAAATGTTGTTAGTTAGGCTATAGTTTGCAAAGTATTCTCCGGCATAATACTCTGTGCATAATGGACATTGTAGCATGTAGTAACAAATATACACTTTGTTTTTGGCATTTGTTTTCTGGCAGCCTGTGAAGTAAATGTATCACATCTGAACCAGCAGCCTGCTGTGCATGGACCACAGCTTAGGCCTACTTTAAAATAACACCAACATGCTATTACAGGGTATTATAAACTATTCAGTGTCTCTCACTGCGTCTGATTGTCTTGGCTGCTCATTACTGCTGGTAGCCTGAAGGTACAGTTGTTTATTATTATTATTTATTGTTTGATGTATAATCAAATAGACTGCTTGGTAAACTATAGTCCTGCTTAAGAGGCAGGAATAGTTCAATAGTTGTGGTTAAATGTAATCTTTAAAGGGCTACAAAGAAGAGTTTTTTTTTCTCACCTTCCTGTCCACGGACACCAGCAAAATAAAAAGCAAAAATAATCCAGGCTGATGTGATAAGAGTCTTTACAGCATCTCCACTGGTTTCGTACATGTTTTACAGAGCTCGCCAAATGTAAGGTGCAACTCTGGAAAGTCAAGCTGTTTGTCCCATGAAGTTTGGCCCGTGAGGGCGGGGCCTTACTATCGGTCAGTGTAACTCTCTCTCTTATTGGTTGTATTTTCATGTCAATCAAACAAGACCCGGAAGTCCCGTCCCGCTGAGAGGCGGGCTCTAGGGCATCAGGCGATATCTGTGACTCTAGGCTGTAAACAACAACTGGCACATTGTTCTATAGCAAACAGGGCCAGAATATCTTAAATTAGGCTATCTTAAATGAAATAAACCAAAGTCGTCAATTGACATTGGTTTATTATGTGTAAAACATAGCATCAGAAGTGACTTTCACATGGAATGCAAAGTGAATCCTGCCACCTGGTGGTAAGATACTCGCAACAACAAAAATAATAGGCCTAGACTGCGACCCAAAAGAGGAACTGTTCATGTCTAAACATATGCTACATGGACTTATTGGCCTATTGATACCAAAGTAGACAAATATATTGTTTAAAACTTCTATTCAACTAGGCATACTGAGGACTGGAATCTTGGCTACAGGAAAAGGCTGAAGCTGAGCCCAATCCTGGCGCTCAGAGCAGTGTGACCGATAGACCTTTGCGTGCGTACAACGACTTCTCGTGACACCGGGACAGATGCTTCTCAGGCAAATGCTGCCTTCAGTGCAGGAAGTGAGCGAGGGAACATAGCGCATGCTCCTCTAACTCTGTGACAGGCGGAGGAGCTGTCTATTGCTTTAACGCGGTAAGTCCACACACAACATAACCAACTTGTATCGCGCTTATTGCCAATTTAATTAAATTAAGGATAGACTTTTTAAACACAGGCTGTAAAACGGACACGACGCGCTGTCCCAAATGTGCGCGTGACGCTCCGACGTCACTGAGGGATGAAGCTGAGCGCGCACGCACTTAGTCCGCTATAAACAGCACAAGAGCTAGACTGACTCCTAAGGCTTTATTGCAATACTATATGTGTTGGCGGCCTAGTACAAAAATAACACATTTTGACTAGTTTAGACTACTGTTTTAGAAGCATACCCTAACCAAGTTTTCCTTGGCTGAGAAGTGTAGACGGCCAAATGTAAATCTGAATAGGCTTAGGCTATAAAAGCACATTACATTGAACACCATCTAAGACCAATGTGGCCACATTTGAATAAAGTAAGCCTATAGCCTTATGTAAAATAGGTGTTTTTCCACAAGGTTAGGGGTTTCTTATAGGCCTAATGATAATTTTGTATTACCTTTTCCTTGCTCAATGTAGATGTCATAAACTAGAGGCTTTTATTTGGTCCTTTATTCACTATAGTGAAATATGTCCTCTTTAGATCTAAATATAGGGCAAATAGGCTTTTATTATAGTTGAATTATTATTGATTGAGTGTCCATGTCTTTTGTTGTGTCAGCTGAGGCCCACGCTGAGAGCACATATTTAAGGTAATCTCAAAATGCTGAAAAAAGAAGAATCCTCCCCAGTCACCCTGCACCTGGAGCCTATCCTACATGGGTAACTCAATGTGAACTGTATTTTAATGTTGTTTTCTGTGCCAAACTGTTTTTCATGAAATATGCCATTGGAGATCATTGGTTTAGAGGACATAATTGCTGTTCTTACTGAAACTGCAAAATCCATGCTTAACATTCAACAGTATTAATAGTTGCGAGTCTGTCGCCTCCTTCAGGGTTAATAACGAAACTGCAGGAAGTGGTACAGTCTTGGCCATAGAGACCCACCACGGTAAGTATTTGTACTGAATTTCTTCATAAAACCATTGATGAATTATGCCTACACACGGAGCCCATAATTTGTCCTGTTATTGTTAGATGAGAGTAAAGCTGAGGGAGAGGAGACTGAGTATGGCTATCCCATCACCTGTGGAGACAGCAGTGCAGTTCTTCTGATTAAGAAATTTGTCTGTCCTGGAATTAATGTGAGATGTGTCAAAGTAAGTTATCTTGTTCCTAATTAGTTATTCTCATCATATATATTTTGTTTTACTTAATTGTTTATAAAGAGCACTTGTGTTTTACAGTTTAACAATGAACTTATTAGTCCCAAGCAGTTTGTATATCTGTCAGGAAAGGCTACACTGAAGGACTGGAAACGAGCCATTCGACTGGGAGGAGTTATGCTCAGGTGATTATACACAGTTGGTTACATACTGCTTCCAAGTAGGCTAGTTACTGGTAATTGACTTGACTATTGTTGATTTGGATAAAAGATTGTAAATGTTATTCAATCATTTGCCTTTTTCTGTCAAATGAGTAAATACAGAAAATAACAAGGCAAATACTTTTAATTCATTTTCATAGTTTTCTTCTGTCTGGTGTATTATGTTCCTAACATTTTATTCCATATAGTAGGAGGACAGATCCAAATGCCACGGACATTTCCAGTTTCATTGATGATTCCACAGTTGAACCTTTCTCTTTCCCATTTAATGTTGTGGTTTAGCTGTACTAAACAGACACACAACCATCACCCTTTTCATATATTTCATACATACAAGACTCTTGGTTTTGTGTCAGTGTTTCACAGCACATTCCAGAGTCTTTCTGTAAGCTGTGTTTTTATGGCAGAGCCAAGTGCAAGCAAGTTGCTAAGCAATACTTACCCTTTATCATGTTTGCACTTGTTCTTGGTGTCATTGTGATTTAATTTGAATCACTGTCAGTGGCAAAATCGTTTATTTCATTCTTGATTTCTAACAAATGATTATCACTCTTTGTAAAGAGATTTTGAAGCACCAAAGATAATGTTGTTTTGTAATCTTCTCTGTTATGAAGAAAAATGATGGACTCGGGCCAAATAGATTTCTATCAGCACAGTACTGTGTGCAGTAACACCTGTCGCAGCACTAAATGTGATGTGCCGATGAGCAGAGCCGTGATCCAGCCCAGCCCTCCGAGTGTGACAGGTACACTCACTACACTGCGCACCCACAAACACAGTTAGTGTAGCAGAAAATACTTATCTTAATACCAGCAGGAATCAGTACCGACATGTCTCCCTCTGTTTTTGCACATTCTGAGGTAATTTGAGCGGCTTATGTGTTATAATTTACTGTTGTTTTTTTCTCAGCAGAGTATTTTAATGATGTAATAAGGACTGAAGAACATTCAGAGTTAAAATCTGGTGTAGAAACAGAAGATGGTGCTACTGTAAACCAATCCTCTAAGCTAGTTACAACAAATGGACATACTGCCAAGAGAGAGAGAAGTGACTCACCAGGTAACAAGGACCAATGTGCCACAATGGACTGCTGTAATAAAATAAAACAGATTTTATACATATAGTTTAGATTCATACCCTGACACTGGTAGTGAGCTCCTGAAAATAAAAATAATAAAATAAACTAAGTTATACATGGCCTTGTAGCATACACTTTTGCCTATTCAGATATTTTACTCATCCCACTTAACATGCTTCCTCTATTTTTACAATTTTCCAGATGGAGTACTAAGTCTCTGGAAGTCTGTGGCAGAATCTGGATTAATGGGAAATGTCTTGTCAAGTGTCCAGACTAAATTATTATTGACTTTTAAAGAAATCGAGGCTCGAGGTTTGAAAGACGACTTACAGCTACAAGGTGAGTTAGATCAAACTCTTAAGCCTTTTTCACCTTCACAGTGAAAATGCCATAAAAACATTCTAATGTATATTTGATAGATGCCGTCATCCTTAATACACTGTGTGAGATGTTTGGACTTTGTGAGTCAGTGAAGCAGGCTGTGGAACTGAGGCGTAATTTCAATGAAGAAAACAGAATCGACAGTCCTTTTTATGGTAAGAGTGCAAGTGTATTGTGAGACTATGAATAACAATAAGTGTATTTACGAAGGTGTTAGACATACATACAAATACGTACCATTTGGAACCATGTGTAAGATGTGTAAGATGTTGATTTTAAATTCCATAAACATGGCCTGTGTCCCTAAATATGAGGTAGACATATTCAAACCATATATAGGTTTTACTGATAACAATTGTAATGCTGATTTATTGTTAATTATAAAAAAAAACATCAGACAGCATGGCCAAGTTTTTTATGTTGTAATTTGATGTTTTGGTTCTCAAGATGATTATCCAATCAGTAAGCAGAATGAGCGTCACATAAGTCTCTCATTTGGGTTGCCAGTTTCAATACTGAAATCTAGTTGGTTTAAACCTAAAAGGACTCACTTTGATCAAAGTGTGTCCTTTGATCAAAGTGAGTCCTACTCACTTTGAGTAGGACTCACTACATAAACCCCAGCACCTGCAGCCAATCAGTGCTTCTGTTACTGCAGTGTATTTTGTCCTCATACTGAGAATGAGAAAAACTTCAGTTGTGATTGTGATATATTTTTCAAAACTATATAGTTCCTTTAAATTTAAAAGTAAAGATAAATGTGAAGATCTGATTACTCAGGGTGAATGTTCCTTAAGCAAGCCCCTCAGAATTATGAAAAAATTGGGACCCTTGCCGTAGTACTTATCAGTTTAAGACAAAACATCATTAAAATGGTAAAAAGTTCTCAAAATGTTGCCTATTCATGGGTTTCAGCGTCCTTTTATATGGTGCCATTTTGAGCACAATTGACCTTTCAAAAGATATAATATCTGGTTTTGAATTCCTAATTGCTATGGCAACAGTCCTAAATTTTCACCATTCCGAAACCCACGGATAACAGGAGGCTAAAGCCCATGAATATTATGACTAAATAAGCTAACATATATTGTACATTTCTCTAATTGAAATTATTATACCCTTTTCACAGGAATGAATAGGACTTTGAAAAAAAGAAAGAAGATGGAAAAAGCCTCTACCTGCAAAGCTTCATCCTCAAAACAACCCCGACTTCTGCCTCACGGGTCACCGAACAACTGTCTTAACATACTGTCTCCGGTAACAACCAACCCAGCGATTTTCCCTCTCTCTGCTTTTGGCCTGTCCGAGCACAATATAAGCCCTCTTCACTTTGGCCCTTTTTCTGCTCACATCTCCACTGATGCTGCAACATCTGGACAACTTTCTGACAAGTCGATCATGGATGGCCAAAAAGTCAAACTAGAGAGGAGGGTGAGAGAAAGTAGTAACTTGAGACGACAAGGTGTGGATGAAGAGGACAGAGGGGGCAGAGGGGTGCAGAGGGAGGTGAGACAAAGCACTGGTACTTCTGAGAAGGAGCTGCAAAATAGAGGAGAGGAGGCAAAAAGCAACAGCTAATATGACACCAGTGCACAGAAGCATAAAAAAAACTTAAGGACGAATAGGTGCTCTCAAAGTGAAGTATTACAGCTAAGGGCAGACAGACCTCAACTGAACTACTGATGTGTATGACAAGATGGGACTAATATTTCTGGATTTGGATGACATCATAACATTCAATATGGCTGGAGTGTTTAACTGAGATGAAGCAAAACAAAAGAAGTGTTGTTAATATGCTGATTGTTTTGGTTTGATAAATATAGCATAAAAAGGGCATTCTTGCTAATAATATAATATGATATGGCATTTCATATGAAGATACCATGTAATCCTGTTCCCATCTGAACGTAGTCTGTATATAAGCCGAGTACCTGAGTATCTGTGACATTAGAGTCTGAAACAGTACATTTGATAAACAGTTTCTATTTGGTTTTGCAGACATTGCATTTGAAGGTAGCAAATGAATATACTGTAAAAAGAGAAAAAAACCTGTTAAGTATTATATAAAATTCTTGTTATTCTTTGATGAAGTAAAATGCAGTTTATATAAATATAGCTTTTTAAAGATGTATGTTGTATTGTTGTATTTGTAATAGATTTGTTTGTTTACTTGTACTGTATAGTATAGGTCACTTTATCAAATTAAGTAAAACATCTATGCAAGGAAATTAAACTACTGGGATTTATGTATATTCATTTAAGTGTGTCATTCTATGATTTATAAATATTGCATTCATGGGTTTCATCTTCCTATATGCAACATTCTGAAGACATTTTCCCATTCAAAAGACTCATTCTTAATCGGTATGGCAACAGTCCTAATTTTTCATCAATGTAAAACATGAAAAGTATAACTTTTGTATAACTTTGTAGTTAATTCAGATAAATATAAAAATGCAAAAAAAAAAAAAAAGTTCACTGAAGTACCTCATGTGACTTTATTCATATCTTCATACAATGTAAAAGGTTATTTTTCTGTTCAGACTTGAGGTAGTATATAAGAATTTTGCAGCATGCTGTTCTTTGTAAAGTTATAAAAGCTTTTAGTAGTACATTCACTGAGAGGTCATTTATGAAAAAATGTCCATTGAACTGAACTGTGACTTCCCTGTTCTGTTCTGTATTGACGCTGCATGTAAAGTCTGTGACTGTGATGTGTTGAAAGCCGGTCCTTTCTGACTTTCCTCTGGGCTATAATGACATGTCATTACCTCTTCAGGCCTGACACTATGGACCCAGTTGTTTGTCAGGGGTGAGGAGCAGCACACGCTGAAAGGCTTGATAAAATCTTTCATCATGTTTAAGATATCTGCTCTTGTGATGATCAAATTTGGTCAAGTGAAAAATGTGCTGTATAAAAGTTAGTTTCATTTGATCCTCTGATGCAGGTTAAGTGGGTTCAGACAGGGCCGCACAGTGAGCTGAAATAAATTGCCAGTCTGACCGTGAAATACCAGGGTGCAAAATGGCTGACATGCATCAAGCAGGTGTAATTACAGGTGCTGCCTTGACATATGCCGTGCTCCTTTGGTTAAATGAAGTCATTTACAGAGCTATTCATTGTCATCCATCTGTCATCCAGGGCTAACAACATTAGGGACTTGTGCATGTCCAAGCAGGACACCAATACATGTCTCTATAGCCCTTATTTAATTCAATCAACAGCTGCGACATAAACCTATATATGACAAGGAAACATACTGTACTGTGCTGCATAATGACATCTTTATGCAATTGGAGCCTTGGTGCTACCACTAATTGTGTTACTTCATCCATAGATTAGACAGGGGATTGCTTCATGCAGAGTAGGTACTGCAACCTCAGCATTTGTGAGGTGAACCTCTGAATCCCACCAAGTAAAATGAGTAATAGATGACTAGACAACTTGCATAGCTTGACACTGGTAATTAATTACTGTGTGTTACAGTGTAGGGCTACTATTAGTAGTACTAACAATGACTCCTATTTAATTATGCTTGTTACTCTGTGCAAGTACCATGATGCAGCAATGAATTTAAATTGTATTTATATAAAACAAAAATAAATAAAATAAATACTATAGGTTTGTCTGAGGCATTATAGATACACAGTGATTTTTAACGTAATCTGGTGTTAGTCAAATGCAAAATGGTTCTTTTCATTCCCACACTGAAGATTTCCTCCGCCCTCGCAAGCAGAGTCCTCTTTCACTGGGTAAATCTGTACTTTGTTGGTTGTTGTTTGAACGTCTTCCTGCCGCTTGGGGTCGCCCGCTCATTACGCAGCGCGGGGGACAGAAAAGTGCGTTTGAAGAAAGAAATCCGCTCTCCTCGCGCTGGAGCCGAACTGTTTACCCTGACGTCAGTTTGCAGAAGTCGCTGTGCCCTGTCTCCGCTCCGTGCCTGCCGCTGAAAGTCTGCTCACTGAGGAGGAGAGGAGCGACAGATGGGATAGGCGCTCTACAACTTGCCCGGACCTTTCCAAGTGACTGAAATGAATCCTGCGACATGTTTCAAGTGGACTAAAACAGCCTCAATATGAACACCTGCGCTTTTCTATTGATTTTAGCCGTCCAGATCTACGCCGATGGCATTGAAGGACCAACAGGTAAGACACAATGTTATACCGACTTCCCTAGTAACAGTTTGTAAGTTTTTAGCTATGAATAAAAGTTATAATTGCGCGTAAACTCAGTGCAGGTCTGTGTAGCGTGGTGCCAACTTTAGATCGCTGCTCCTCCGTAATACGCTCTCGGTTCATGTGGCTTTTTGGATGCGAGTTTTGCAATGTGGGCTTATACAACTTCATCCGTAAACTTTGTGGTGTTTTAAATGCTTCGAAACTCACTTTGCAATGCGCTATCTCATGCAAAAGTGGGTATTTATTTCCCTAAACATTACGCACTGTCCTTTCCTGCGCTATGGCTGTGCGTGATAGCGGCACTCGGCTCCAGGTATGAGGGAAAAGCAGCTGCTTCACCTTTGTAATCCATAGTTTTTGTTTATCCATGGCGACAGTTATCCCTCAAGCCAAATAAGCGACACTCCCACGATATAATATCCAGGATTTATGAAAGACTAGACAGGATTGCCTCCAGTGGCTTTGGGTAGTGTGTCAGTTTTCTAGGTTACCTTTCTAAAACTTACCTGATTGGTTGGTGCTCTTGTGATTTGAAATTTTGATCCCAAATAAGTGCTACAATTGACTCTCCCATTTTAAAATAGTCCTAGCTCAAATGTTTTTTCCTCCAACTTAATTTCTAGTCACGTTCCACATTTAAATATAAAGATATCAAGCTATTGTTGATTTGTCTGGATGCAGAATTTCATAATCTTAAAAGCCATCTGCAGTACTTCTTTATGGTAGGATCAAACAGTACCACTTCTTAAATTACTTTAGGGAATCATAGGGCTCACTACAAAACTACAAATAGGCCTATATCTAAATGGAAATCTGTGTTATAATAGGAAAAATAATAATGGACTCCACAACATATTGCATTGTCAATCCCTTTCAGCTCCCACAATGCATTAGTCATATAATATGTCATGTAATAATGCCTCCTTTGAACATTTCAGTTCCAAAGCTATAATGAGCATGGATAGTTTTTTTTCTTTCACCAAGAAACAAATGCATATTTTAAGCTCACTAAGAAGAAAATTGTGATGATAATAATAAGATTTATACAGTGGCTACTCACCATCCAAGCAACACAATGTTAGTCATTTGTTTTTGAAAGACAACTAATTACATGGAAAACTGCTTTTTCACAGTCATAGTTGTTCCTGGGTTTGTATTCTTGCTTGCAGCACAGTGATTCATGGAAGTCACCACAGAACACAACTAAGTAAGCAGGATGTGTATTGTCAAGAGGTTGATTGGAGCAGATCATTAAAAGGAATGAGCCGCGACATTTCAAAGATTAAATCACACACAGGTAATTAAAAGTGTGCAGTGAAACGCTTCACCCGGGCTGTGTGAGAGAGGCTGTCAACACAAATTTAGCCCCTGTCAGTTTTTTTTAGTTTGTTAACTGGAGTGTTGCAGCCTTCCCCATCTGCACATGTACCTTCCCATTAACTCCTAATAGTTACCTGTTTCTGAACGTGACTGATCCTGGCCTTTCTGTGCTCCCACATCGTGAAATGAACCAGTTGAGATGCAGCCTTGACTCCTTCCGTCTTTCCCAGTGTTAGATTTGATTAACACTCAGGATTCAGACCACGCCTTAACCTTGGATGTTTAATAACAGTTAAGCCTGAACAGTCCTTCTGGGATTTCTTGCCTTTTTCACCTGATCCATATTTTCATAACTTCTGCAATGATGGTCTTGTCTGTCTGAGTTGTAGATGTGAAATTTCAAACGGTTGTGCAATATTTTAAAAACAGATGCAATATGCAATAGGCATGTTGAATATTGGCTATATTTGAGTTTTATAATGTTCAGACTTCAAAGTTCAGTTTCATTTATGTAGAGATACAAGCTCGGGACTGATGAGGGAAAACTTACTGAAACTGAAATGAAACGGGATTTACATGAAGTTGCTGCTTACATTAACAAAAAAATATATATAAGAAAGTAAATATTATTTAAAATAATTGAGTACTGTGTTCTATAATATTGAAACACTTTAAAGTTGCCTCTGCATCTTGAATTAATTTACTGTTCCTTAACCTTGAAAAGGATGCATTCTCACTATGTGCATGGTAGCCTCTCCACAGATCTGACTTGTAACTTGGCCTGCAAATCTGATCTGCTTGTCTCCATGACCATGTACGATATTGTGGTATATTCCAGGCAAAATAGTGACATCATCATGGACACAAGGAGGTAGCAGATCAGAAAAGTTACATAGTGCACCTTTTAATAAGTGCATGTGTGGAAGATCCAAGTTTTATTGTGATGCATCTCTTGTTATTATTAATCTAATAAGATACTGTCTGCCAATTATACAATCAAGATCAATTTTCTATGCAGCAGGAGACTCATTTCATTCGCACCAATTTCGTACAAGGATGCTGTGAAATCAAAATTTAGGAGCGACTCTTTTCTATCCATCCTTTTTTCTTGCTGTTTTTGTGCTGATGATCAAACCTGGACTGACACTTTCACTCTGTCATTGGGGAGCAGAGTAGACCCTCTCTTACCATCTGTTTCCTCTATTATCTGTGAGTGTTGTCAAGTGAGGGGTGTAATTATCCCACGTCTCATGACTCATTGGCCGGTTTGATCTGAAGTTAAGACAGAATATCCTTTTTGCTTATTTCAGTGAATAAGAGATCGTTTGGGCCGAGATGAAAAGGACTGTGTGAAGCGATGGTACGTCTGGTTGGAGCATAGAGTGGAATTAATAATGCCCCAGCGCTGATAGCTACATAAACATTGGCAATAGCTTTGGGGATGTTTCAGGACTACAGGAAGATAAGGACATTAAAGGTTAAATGTTTTAAGTTATATCAGATATGAGTAGTACAAGTGCAGATAAGGCAGGCCAAAGAACCCATTGAAGCTGATTTCTTGTTATAGCTGCATATCAGTTCAATGTTCTCCCATTTCGCTGGTTTATTATTGTTGCATTATTCATATCAAGACTCCTATTTGTAGCTGCTAGACATCCATTACTGAGGGTCTATTAATACTGTACCAGTGTTTCCCACATGTTTTTTACTGTGAGACTTTGAGATACTAAGGACTTTAAATTAAAACCCTATTAGTACACACACACACACACACACACACACACACACACACACACACACACACACACACACACACACACACACACACACACACACACACACAAACACACAAACACAGGCTCATTTTTTTAACAAGTTAGTGGAAAACTTTGCAATGGGACTGAAACAACAGCCCTCATTCAGATAGTACTGGGGTGTTTTTTGTTTTATCAGAGACCCATGGGTGCTGGCTGCAGTTATTTTTTCCATATGAGTTGACAAACCGTCATATTACTTTCACTTTTCATGAAATAAAGTCAGTAATCCAAGCACAAAAATCTGTAAGGACCATATTATTTTTAAAACAAAATCAGTACTATATGAAACATGCTGCTTATCTATATGAACATAGAAACTAAGATTTTAATTCAGAGACAGGTGTCCAATGTTCTGCTCTTTCTGTGTTATTGTTATTCCCCTGCACAAAGATATAGCTTTACAGGTCATTTAGGTTGCCCTTAGTGAGGCAGTGAAACCCTGTGACTTCCTTGTCAACAGAGTCTGATTAGATTTCACAGTACTAAAATTTCCAACTCAATTTCAATACGAAGAAAAACGATTGGTAGTTAATACTCATTTTAATACTGCAATAGTGCCACTTTTTGACAATAGAATGCAATTTCCAGCACATGATTGTAGTTTTTGTGTTTTTTTTAATTTACCAACACTTCTTATTTAGACCATTCTAAAACTGCTCAGGAAAGGTCCAATTTTGTTCTTCAGTATTAGTACTTGTTCAGATGAGTATGTTGTTTCGATACTAGTTTTAATATGAGCATCGATTTCTTTAGAGTCTGACTATCGTCCAATGTATCTAAAGTACCAAGTAAGGCCAGGACAATCTATCTAAACATTTAAGTGTAGAAGATATTAATTAATGACTTAACAGGAGTGCTTTTCATAACTGTAAGCACCTGTCCAATAGTCGGCCTCCCCTGTCTGCTGCTGGTCCCATCCCTCATTGTCTTATGATGGATCTCACCTCCGTCTGTCCGCTGCTGAGTGGGCAGAGGCGTTTTGTGCTAGCCTGTGATTGTTGAGCTTAATTAGCCCTGCTGAGCATTTCTACAACCCATTACAATCCTTTTCCCTAAATCAGCTCTGTGTTTGTGCTTTCGCCCACGTCTATAGTGTGAATTGAACCCATGCAGAGGTGCGTTTGTGCTTCTCAGAGGTCAAGTGCAGGTTGGGAGCCATGTTTCTGAAGCTGCATTATCGTCTTTTTGAGAGCAGGGCATCTCGGTTGGCTTTCTGTGCGTCATATCACATGTCTCTGTAGCCAGTGGTTTAACAAAAAAAGGATGAAAAGACCCGTTTGGAAGGAAATCAGCCCAATTTGAGGTAATTGCACCTGACAAACATTATCCTGCCATGCTGCATCTGTGAGAAGGGTATTATTTATGGGTCAGAAGTCAGTAGCCAATTCATAAATAGAAGCCAAAAGTCTAATTGTATTCTATAGACTGAATTTCTGTGACCAGGAAACAAAGGGACAAACCGGTTCCCTTTTCAGAAGCAGTAATCATGGTGTGGTGGTACAAGGTGTCTATAGGTGTCTTTACACTCAAATTCAATGAAGGTGACACTGATGCACTGATAACTACAGGTATGGAGAGTACTAGACTGAAGCCATATAAAAGCCAGATGTAAAATGCTTATTATGGCCGTAGCAACAATAAATACATGTATCGTTATAATTACCACTGTGATATATCAGCATTGCCATTCACTTGAAATATTATGACATTTAAAAAAAACAGTTTGCCAGTACATGTTTTACATTAAATGGGGTCGGGGAGTTTATATTGCAAGATGTTAAATTCCCTAATACTGTTTGATCTCTATATTGTGCAGTATATCATGATTGTGCCACAACATCTTTTGTATAGTCAAACATTTTACTGTGGATCCTATGAATCAATAAATATCATATTGTGCCAAAACCAGTGATTTACACCTCTAAGACTTGTGCAATAATGAGACATTTATGTTTAGCCCTGACACTGTAAACATGTATAACCATAATGTATTAATGCAGTGTGTGTGGTGTGCAGCAGCCTCTTCCATTAGTGTCTGATTGTGTGTGTATCTGTAGGAGCAGGGAGCCCTCCTCTTGTGTCCTGTCATGTTGTAAGGCCCCACTGATCTGACAGACACAGGCACAAGTGCACTCCACAGCACTCTTAAGCATCACGCTGACTCCTCCATAGTCACCGGGCAAAAGAAACGCCCCTCCTCCACAAAACAGCAGGGACGCCAGCGCTCCGCAAGATGTTATTAATGTGCTATTGATTGTTCAAACTCCTGCAAAGTCCATTTTATCTCAATTTGATCAAAGTGGCATCCTGCCTGTGGCATGAAGGAGCGATACAGGAAAACAAATGACTTTGAACTGTTGTAGGACAGTGAAATGAAATTATGCTGTCTCAGTCAGGGGGTCAAACTCATCTATATTTAATTATGTAATAATATAACAACATGACAAAGCATTGTTGACTTACAATATCTATTTGAAAATCTATCATGAAGCGATTGCATGACTTTTAAAACCACTTCAAAAACAAGTCTAAACTGAATATAAAACAAAACTAGCCATACAATCTTACTTGATCTTTGAAACAGACTAAACAGGGTTGGGCCTGTTTAGTACTTGGATGAGAGGCTGTGGCAATACCAGGGGCCATAGTGGGGAAGCAGTGACTTGAATTTAGTGCATACTGTCTCCTTGGGCAAGACACTTCGCCCACCTTATCTAGTGCCAATGTAATATGTGCTTGAGTTACTGGTGGTTGGAGGGTCTGATAGCGCAGATTAACAGCTTCATTCTAGTCAGTCTACCTCTGTGGCTAGTGGTTACAATAGAAGCTTACCACCACTAACTAAAGAGCGAATGAATTATGCAATGTAAAGTGTCTTTGAGTGTCTAAAAAGCTCTATTCAATTTGAATGCATTATTGATATACAAAACCTGACCCTATAGCCTACTGATTGTGCTTATTTGGTTTAATTTAGATCCCAATAATCTACTGTACTATTACTGCTACTGTGTCCTTCTTTGCATTTTGCAGCTCTAGATTGTGCGGGTTGGACACTTCCATGCAGATGTGTAATTATCTTTCAAAGACACTGGGAGTGTGCTCTGCTGAGGCACTTCTCTAAAGTAGCAGACAACAAGCCTGCAGAAAGTGGGTCTATAAGACTGATGCAGGGACCAGTACCACCACCCAGAGGAGAGCGAAAAGCCTTACGTGCAATTTATATTTAGACCCCGTGTTTCACTTTTTGTACCTTTCCCTGTGTCAACACGTTCAGAGGCAGATTCTTCAAGTGGCGACGAAACAAATGCAAAGGTCACCAAAGTCATAGTTCAGGACTCGGCCAGGAGCTCTGCTGGGACCAGTTGTTGAGCAGCCTGCTGTGCACACTCCGTGACAGCCCAGTGAAATCTGATCCCCGGACAAGCCTTCAAGACAAAACGGCTTCTTCAGGACATTTTCACCCCCTCCGCCTGTCTATATCTTTTGTTTGTCTTTTGTGGCATGACTCACGCTCTTAAAGGAAGATTTTGTAGTTTGTCTTGCCTTTTTGGGGTTAGAAATATGTTTTTGGAGACCGAGTCGTGAACCTGGTGAGATAAGAATCATGCATTTATTAAACAGACGCTCTCTAGTCTATTCACATATTGTGTTAGGACAGTGGAGATCTTAACAGCGTGCATAATGTGTGCTGTGCTGACTTGAAGCAGCGCTGTATTGAAAGCGCTCAGTGTGAAATCTCTTATATCAGTTCAGCTATAGCTTCATCCTCTTCTATTTTCCCTTTTTGTCGCTCTCCTGCAGTAGTGGCTCTGACACAGCAGTGACTGTGGTCGTGTGAGGCAAGTCCCGAACACTGTAGTGGCACAGGTGTCAGCTGTCAACAACTCTTAAAACTCAATGTGGGCACAAAAATACGACTGAGCGAGTTGATGATAAAAATCAAATGGTGATCTGATCCATGTGATGATCTGCTATTTTGGTGAAATCTCCATATTGTGATTCATATTTGATCCTGTTAAGCTTGATGCTCAAAACCATGTTATTTTTAGCCTTGTACCCTGCTGTTGCTTTAGGTTATCAAAAGACTATTACAATAAAAAAACATGATGATTTTCAAGGTTTAACATTGTGAGTCACCAAACCTTTTAGTAAATTTGGGGTGTGCTAAACCATGTTCCTTTTTGTGGTGATGTCAATGTTTGTGTATTAGACTAAAGGATGATTCATAGTATTGTATCGCTCTCTTTCACTAAAACAAAAATAGACATAAATGATATTGGTTGTGTTTGCAAACTGTAAAAAGTGTCTCACTATTTTACATAACATGGCATAAGAGAGGAAAAGAAATAAAACAGCATTTGATCTGTGGAAATTTCCCTAATATGTCCAATTCTGATTGTGAAACCATTTGAATTTGACAGTTAAATTAAAATTTTAAAGTTCTGTTTTACGCAGAATTGTTTTTTTGACCTTTAAGCCAATGCTGATACTTAATCAAAAACAAATCTGGAGTTTTGTTTTGTTTCATTCACACATTCACAAATCCTGGTTTGTTAGTACATCTGTTATCGGCTGTTATCACCTTTTTGTTTAGTTGAGATGAGCAATTCCAGGGCTCAAATTAACAAAATGATTCTAGTGATGTGTATGGAGTTTAAAAACACAGTGGAGCACTTCCTGTATTACCACATGGTGGAGTGTTTTCAGGTTGAGAGAAAAAACTCAGCCTAAATATGCAGGGTTTGTGAGTTAAACGTGTGAATGAATAAAAAAAACTCCAGGTATGTTTTGGATGAGGAAACAGCATTATAACATAGATCAGAAAATAGTATAATATAGTATAATATGGGCTCTTTAAACAAGTAGGCCTATCTGAACTGTAGAAACTTGTCTTATTGTTGTTTAGTTCTTCTCATTCCATCCCCCAAATGTATTTGTGCTCATATAAACAACTTACTAAAAGGAATTACACAGACTGTGACTCAAGCTTTGTGAAAATCCCTAGCTGTTGGTGTAAAAGTGTTTCCCAAATTTTCCATAAAAATATGTGACATCAACAAATTTACTCTTCTGTTTAGCATATTTAGAGTGAAACCATTTGTTACTTCTTTACAACTGTGCGGTGCTTACGTTCGGTTTCATCAGCGCTTCATGTGGAGAAAATTATACAACGCTCTGTCAGTTTTGCTGGCATAAAACGTTTGCTATTATTTATGAATACTCGCGACTTCCATTCTACATGTGACCACAGGGGCACTGAAGCAGGTTTCTTATTTACATGTAAATGGAAACAATTGGTGAAGTCGCTATTATACTATTGGCTCAGTGCAGTGAATTCTGACCGTCACTCTCTTTGCGCAGTAACACAAGTAGAAAGAGGGAGTTTTTAAGAGTTCTTTTGGTGTGGTTCAGGTGCAGGAGTGAGACTTAACAAAAGCACAGCCTATTGATTTCTCAAAGCGTCTGTCACAGTCAGCTTATTGTCTTCTTCCTCTCGAAACTCTGCCTTCGATCCTCGGTGACCTCCCATCGCACTGCTCCTCGCTTTGATACCAAGCTTTTGCTGCACTTACACCATGGGACCAGTGCCATTGCATTGTAAAAAATACTGTGGATGCCTTTGTGTGTTTTTAAAGGCATTTCAGCGGCTTGTAGTTTGAAAGCCCTTTGCAGTAACTTAGACTCAGCGCTCCAGACGATTTGAGTTGCACCGATGCACCTAAACTTTTCATTTGAGTGCACCAGAAAAAGATTTGGGTGAACCAAAGCCTGATGCCTATTCAAGCCATTGTAATATATTGTCTTTAAATTGCCTCAACTATCAGGGCTAAATAAATAACTTTTACATGGACATACAGTACATACGCTATACTAAGAAAAAAAATAATAAATTACTTAAATAATATTTCAATAAGGGCTAATTTTATTTGTTTATTTTATCAAATAACGCAACCGAATGTATCTTTTAAGTTAAAAGAAACCGGAACAAGTTAGAAGCCAATAAGTGTAATTTAAAAAAAACAAACTATTAAATATATATTGGCTTCAAAAACTAGTCAAAGTGAGAAGTCTGTTCTGTTAAGGAACACATGCAGAGTGAGCCCTCTTACTTTCAATTTCAGTAGTTGATCTTTGACATCTTTTGTCGTCTAGTTTTATCTTCTTTTGTGCTAGATTTGCAGTTTTGATGTAGATCTCTAAAGATCTCTCTAAAGATCTCTCTAAAGATCTCTAAATACAGTGTACATTCACAAACAGATGAATAAAGCCAAATTTATGAGCTGTGCCATGCGTTTAGCTCTGTCCACCAGACTGTGATCTGAGTGCATCGACCTCAGCATGGACTGGTTGAGCGATCTAGTCAGAGGTGAGAGTGAGTGAATTAACACTTTTTTCTTTATGTTGTCAATTAAAACACTTAAAATCCTTTAAGTGTGTTCTGTATTCTTTAATTCATGTTTATAATGAGGAGAGGACACAGGAGAAGGGATATAATGAGAATCTGTTGGGTGCAGCAGGCAAAATTTTAGTCGCCCAAATTGGTCGCACTCTGGAGCCCTGAGATTTGACTGTGTAATTAATTAAAGTTTAATTGAGATCAAGATTCAGTCATTTCTAATCATGAACGGTGCTGATGTTTTTTTAATCAAGAGGTCTACAGCCAATCCTCTGTCTGTAAAAGCTGTGGTTCGGAGCGGAGTTCAGACTTGAAAGAAATGTAACTTTTTCTTCTTTTAAAGGTGCACTATATATGTGACTTTACTAGAAGAGCTGCTTTGAATGTTCCACAGTGCGACACTTATCTCATTGGAGGCAAGCAGGTGACTCCATCAGACCAAGTTACAGGTTAGATCTATGGAGAGTAAAAATGTGCCACATTGTAAAAATAATATATGATTGAATAAAGATGTATGAGTAACATCTTCAAGTGAGTATCCTTTTCTACCAGAAAAGTGACATAGTGTACTTATACATATTAACAGTCATTGTTAATAGTTGATTAATAGTTTTGTCAGATTGCCAACACAACTATATGGTTCAAGCCTCATTACCAGCTGATTGTATGAAAACAGTATGTATTATTCACATCTTTAGACAAGGTAGTACAACCGCCGCAGGCGAAGATATGACTCACATTTTTCGACCTCGTATATTTTAACAGCTGTCGGCTTTGAAGAGATCCTAATGAAAAGAGATAGCACCAGACCAGGAAAATATATGCCCTTTCGCCTTTAGATCATTGTTCAGATCAATGTGTGGCTACAAAACACACACTTTGTTAAAATACCACCCTGTGATGTCTGCCAAGGTTATCCTCCCTGGAGGGTCGTGTACAGGTGGCATTTACTGCGGCTTCAGTCTGCTCAGGGCTCTTTGGGGTCCTCCTCACTTCCTGGCTGCCTGGCGTTCCTAAGAGACAGCCCGTCAAACACTTTCAAAAGACTCTGTTTGTTCCTGTGCCACTGGAGTGGACTGGTGAGGCCAGTTAGCCATGTCCAGAGGAAGCTTGAGAAGGTGGTTCTCTTTAAGCTTCACTATCCAATTGTATTTTTTTGTCACGGTTGAATACACTCTTCCCTCTATGGCAACAGCCTAACTACCGTCCTGCCTAAATATGTGCTAGACCACACCTTTGCTGCATGCACCAATGGATTATCATAACGACTTCCAACTGAAATTAAATCTTACTTAAAATCTAATAGAAGCCAATCCCTATAATTACCTGCTGTCTTATTCCACCTTTTTAGCCGTTTCTTTAACAGCAGCATGTTAACTTACCTTAAATATTTGATCATTTTCCAGATGAGTGTCCTTAGCATAACGTTAAGATTGCATTTTTCTGTTTCTGATTACAAACACCTGGCTCCAGGGGCGGAGTTTGAAGTGTGGAACCAGTTAGACCAATCACACTGTTCTTTATACCTACAGACCCAGCGCTTCCTCTTCTCTCACTCTTTTCTTTAATACTCCAGGTACTGCCCAGTTTAGCAGCTAAATTTGAAACGTGGTTGTGGGTGGAGTTTGTGTGTTTAGTTTCACTTTAACTGGTTCACCTGGTAACAACATCATATACTGTAAATGAACAAGGGGAATTCAAACTCTAATGACTTTCCTTTCTCTCTCACCTGGGATTCAAACAGTTTCTAAATTTCCCACTGTCATAAGACAAAAGAATCACGTTGTTTCTTTCCACTAATGATGTTAGATGCTTTGATGTAAGATGCATTGACTGGATTGAACATAAGCCCCCTGCAATTTTTTTCTCTCTCAATGAATATGAAAAAGGAAGACCACTGTTTCACATAACCGCAAGCCACAAGTATGCGATTGCCCACAGAGCCCATGGGTGTCGTTAACAAAGGGCGTAATTCATTATACCAAGAGAAAATCGTAATTATTGCTTCCTTCGTTTACGTGTGGGTGTCTGAACAAGCTGGCCAGGGTCTGCTCTGTGAAAGGGCCAAGACTGCTCCCACCTGATTATACTGTATGTAAATGTTTGCCAACTCCTTCGGCCATTTTCGATATTCATAAATCACATACATGGATTACAGGTTCTTTGTTTGCTGTATTTTTCTACAGTGAAAATGCTAATGAGAGTGTTAGCATAAAGCACTAATATTTCTCTGATGATAAATTCTTGGCAGTGGACAAGATTAAAGGCATAGCTTTTCTGTTTAGAGAGAGGTAAGTATGTAGATTGTGTTGAGACCTTTTGCAGATATAGGTGCATAGCCCTAGAGTATTTCGGACAAGCAGGGTAATTAAGAATGGGCTTAGCTGGGATCATGTCTGCGAGTGGGCTGATCGCGGGAGACAGCAGTGAAGGCATTAGGAGAATAGTGGTTAATTTGGGTATTACTGCTCTTAGCGCTGGTATCATGTGACATTAAGACAGCTGACAATAGAAGCCTGTTGATGCTAAGATCCTGAGCTCGCTGCTAATAGGCTTTACTCCAGATAGCTTTGTTTACACACTCCTCCTTCTTTCTTTATCTCCCTTCCTCATGCATTCAGCCTAATTAGAAAATGGAAATATTTTGCAGTACACATCCCTGGGGCATTTTAGCTCTTTTTTGAAGTATTTGCCTTACTACAGCACCTTTCAAATTGTGACTGTTCCTCTCTTTTTCTCTTGTGAATGCACACACTCTTGTCTAGTTTGGAGATATTTCTGTGGAATGTAATTAATGTTCTCATTAAAAGAGGCGCGCTGTAGGGCTGAACTCAAAGCCTGATACCCCTGGGTGCTTGCCCTCATCTTCTTTTTTAGGAGGCGTGAATAGATGGTGCGTGCCCTCGGAAACAATGAGAAACAGAGCTAGTCCCGTTCTTGGTCCAGCCCTTTATTGTGAGGTGCATACAGCCGTAACCTGATGCATGCTGCCTATACTCCACTTCTATTGTTTTGGAGTAAATTTGGGAACAGGCCTGTGTGAATAACAACAGTGTAGGCGGGCTTTATCAAACACAAAGGTCGTATCAAATGGTCCATCTAATTCACTCCATTACTTTCTCACAAAGTGGTCTTATTTTTGGAATATACTTTTCTCTAAGTGGTTTGTTGGCAGAATTAACAGCGCATGACTCGATACAGAAATGCTTTGTTTTGACCTTATTGAGAGGGAGCGCTGAATTGTTTTCCTCAGTCTTTAAAGGCTAATCCCATCAGAGGAAGTGCACAGCATGAAGGCCTAACTGCAGCAGTGTCTGAGCTGCCAGGACCAAGCAGACAGGAATGTGTTTGTCTGCCCAACTTAAAAAGGCTTTACTCAATCCTGGCTGGAAACAAAGAGGGAAAAGTCCTCAGTAACATTTGACTTCTTAATTCCACTTCTTGAACTGTGATGGCTAAGGGCCTATTGCTGGGTTTCAGATGGCATCACAATTGTATTTCTGCCATCCCCACACTTGTTACCGCCACCTTGTTATCTTGGTCTATCATCACAGGTATAATCCTTCCTACAATTGCAGTATAGCTAAACTAAAACAGACTAGATTGGAATGGACAATCTATCACATTGTCTTGAGGGTTCATTTCCCTGGGTACTGATGGTGAATAAACTTTTCCTGTGTAACTTCAGCCCCATTCATCTTCTTCCAACCCTCGACTGTATCAATTAATTCTAAAACACAGATGAGCTGCAGCTAAAGTGAATATTGTTATGCAGATTATTGTGGCTCTAGTAACTAATAGAAACTATCAGGCTCCCCATTTGTATTCACTTTTTGATATTTCTTGGCAAAGTACAATGCTATCCATAGGAAGACCTGTCTCTTGCCCCCATCTGGCAATATGACATCATTACATTCTTAAGTCTGAAACCCACCAATAGTCCAAGTGGATAAAAGCACTGCACAACTTTTGATAGCAATTCCGTGTGGGATTGTGGCGATGTAATTGTGGCCTGGATGTCATTATGGCAGATGAATTAACCAGGTCCACCTCAGAGAAGAGCCTTCCCGCTCGGCTGCCTGTCTTTTGGCTTGGTTAGGCACACGTCCTCCTGGGGCTGTGGGCTCATTCAGTACTGCGGAGATGGAAAGGCGGATTTATCCCAGTCCAGTGAGTCCCTGTGGCGCCTGCCGGAGGATTTAAGAGCCCTCCGTCCGTCTGTCTGCGCCTCCACTGAGATACAGGCAGATTTTCCTTTGGCCACTGTATTGGTTTGTGCCAGCACCTGCAGCTCATGCTCTCTGTTTGAAAATTAATATTGGGGGAAGTGAAGGAGAACCATGAGCGAGATGCTATAGAGATAGATTGCACTTTTGGAAGTTCTTGTCCTCAATACTATCTGTTATTGCAATCTGTAATTGAATAAATGCATGATAGAGCAGTTTAAAGTCATACTATGGAATGTTCCAGGCAAAGCAATAACATCTCCGGGGAGTCAAGCAGGTGGCAGAACCTACAGCAGGAAAGTTATATAGTGTGCATTTAAGTCATTGATATGTTAAGTTGTTAATCTTCTAAAACTTGCATGTTAACTAAATTAATAGAAAGAGCAAAAAAGACACACAATGATATTTAGCTCCGCATATTATTGCTTTCTGAGTTACTAAATCATAAGATAATGGTTAATGTCACAGGTCCAGGCCTAATTTTCTTATTGTGAGCAATACTTTAATTTAAATCGGTATTCCTTGAAATACAAAATGCCACCAAAGATATTTTTTCTTTCCAGTAACTATAAATTGTATTGTGTTATGTATACCTGTGTATCTAATGACAGCCAGGTGCTTAAAAGGGCACAGTAATTTAAGCTTGCCTACAACAACACAATCCAAAAGTAGGTTATCTCCAAATTTGTGTCCCAACAGATGTTTTTGCTCGTAATCAATCGTGGTGTTGTTTTCTCTGGCAGTGTTGGAGCCTGAAGCAGCTGGAGAAAGTGTTGAGGCTGATTTACTGGAAGACACACAGAGAATGCACCTGCTTTTCCACAGCTGTCGTCTGCCTTTCACATTCACCCATTTCTACCTTTTGTGCTTTGTGATGGGTTGTGATCTTAAAACAGGAGTTTGATTTATAAGCCCTGGATTGAATTCACTTTCCCCTGTCTTATGTTGCGGTTGACTTCTTTCTAAATCCATTCATGTAACTGACAACGAGGGATGTCACCACACCATATCAAATTTGAGTGTATGATTATGAGAAGACACATCACAAACGAATTGAAACATTGAAATCATTTTCATTTTTGTTGTCACCTTTCCACTAGTATCTGACCAGATTCATGAAATCAACAATTCTGAATGAAGTGAAAGTTTATGTGACATAAACAGCCAGATGAAAGTGAATTTAAATCACATTTTTGCATCTAATATGGCCATAATTATTATTGTATATTTCTCATGATTACATTGTGACCTAAATAATCGCAATTGGATTCACCAGATAATAGTGACATCCCCATGACAACTACATTTTATATGACAGACCAAATGCTCCTCACTCTTCCTTCACCTGTTCTATCCCTTGAGGCTGCTGTGGAGTTTACATCAGTAATTTTTGAGGGTGAATTTGGGTGCCGAGAGAGCTCAAAGCCAATCTGTCTGTGACAATGTGCCCGTCTGCCTCCTCCCCAGGCACTCATTAAGCCAGTTTGTGAAAGTACGTGTTTCCGGAGGTTGTGATGGAAGGGAAAAACATTCCCGCATCCGAGGTTAAAAGACCCCCAACAGAGACGTAATTTTCAAACCTGGAGCGAAGGGAGAATCTAACTTCATTAGTCAGTTCCCGCTGTACACATTAACTTCATTATCCTAACCCAGTCTAGAGTGCAAGTGTCACACCTGCAAGTATGTAAATCGCCAAGGCTTTCCTCCCCCCAAGTGAGTGTCTAAGGGAATGAAGGAGGGTCAATTGGGGCCCCAGGGGCTTTTAGCAGCAGAGCAATTTGCAAGTATATAATGAGCAGGTAAAGCATGCTACATACTCTTTCTATAATTTATCCAGTTAAAGTTACACTTGCTTTGGTGCAGGCCCATGCATGTGCAGACAGGAAAACAGCCTTTTGTTCAGGTCACAGTGGCAATCAAAATATGTGTCACTATCTCTCCTCAGGCATCTAGAGTGAACTGATTTTCTTTTACCATTTTTGAAGGACCATACATTGAAAACAAACTTATTGAAAAGCATAATGTTTGTCTAATTGAATAGGAGTGTGAAAGTCTTGAGTTCCAAAAAATTTAACTGACAGGCATAGCAGCAGAAAACTGCTGAAACACTTTGGGAGGCCAAATCCTTTGTTTTAGCACCACCTATTGACAGCATACTTCTGGCTAACGACTAAATCAATCTGGTGGTTGCATAGAGGACTTCTGGTAGATAAACTTTACTTGGCTGTATTATTTAAATTTTTTTCATTCAAAAGATTGTCTCTATATCTATTCACGCTGTAGATTATACCCAGAATATTCAAATGTATTTTTAGTGGAGTGATTTCAGCATTCTTTTATTGTAAATCTATACGGGTGACATCATGGTTTTGTGGTTATCCCTTTAAATGACTTGTGGCTACATGTGACGTCGTTTATTTTCACTGTTCCACTTTGCTCAGCTATCATTCAAAAGACGTTCTACATAAACATTTGCCCTCACACTCACTTGGCCTTTAAGAAAAAGGGCAAACATTAACCTCTTTTAACCCAGATCGATTGGCTGCAGTTCAGGTCGGGGCTCAGAGCTCTCTATTATGGACTCAGTGTTGGTTTACACATGTATTACTGCTGCCTATGCCCCTGAGACAAAGCAACTGCATGATAGCTTTGAGTGGAGGGTAGTCAGGCAAAACAATCATATCCATCTTGTTCTTATTCCCAGTATTGACTGAAATGAAGTTGATTTTTCCCTCTGTTTGTTTACAGTGTCTTGTGGATGTAACTGTAAGCGGCGGATAAAGCACTTAGAAGTTGCCATGAAAACGACTTTTTAGAAATAGTCTTAAAGGCTTTAGGTTTTTAAGTGCACATTTGAAACACACCCAGCACCAACATTCTGAACTAAACTGCTCAACTAATACAAGAATAACTTTGTTTCAGAACAGGGTTGTAGCGGTCTAAACTACAGGGATTTCACAAATTATACAAGAGTATGTATACAGTATATTTTGTGGTTTGATGTGCACAAGGTTTGATTTGAATGTGAATCTTGCAGCCTAAAAGGGTTAGTCTTAGCTTTGGTCCTTAAATGTTCCTTGTAATAGTGCAATATCAAAGTATCAAAAATTTGACCTTTTCTGAATAATTTTATGATTGTCTTGTTTAATATCCACTAGTGACCACATAATAATATTAAAGAATTGAACTTTTGTTATTCTATTCTATAGTGCTTTATAGTATTATCTTTAGTATAGCCTTTCAAAATGGAGTTTAAAATTTTAGTAGAGTTACAACACTACCTGTTGAAGCTTCTCGTTCTTTCCCCGTGTGACCATTCTTAGTGCATTTCATATTCTACACACACCCACACACAGGTCTAATCTAACATTCATAAGAAAGGCTTTGGTGTGGGTTTGGGCTAAAACGTAAACCTAAGCCCTCTGTCAGACTCCCAGGGAAGATATTTCACCTGACCTACAAATGCTTCACAGGAGTCCACCCCCCCACGACACACATACACACACAGATAGACAGTTCCCTTGTCCAGTGTTCCGGTCAAGGTGAAGTGTGTGTGTATTTTTGTTTTATTTGGGGTTAAGAGACACCTCATTGAGATGAGGGACACAAGCTCACCACTGCCCCATATGTAGCACTGCTGTTATTGTCAGTCTCAAGTCGACAGCAGGGATTCACTGAGATTCAAAGCTCTGCTTTTTAGAAAAATCCGAAAGACTGACATTGATGAAAGTTAAATCCTCCCTGGACCAATTCTCAATCTAATATTATCGTGATACCTAAATTTCAAACTCTATATCAGGAAGGCAAAAGCTTGATGCTATATTTCCTGAGTTTGATACCACAGAAGTTTGATACCAAAAAAATACTCAATACCAGCGCTAAATATAATGTTATTTTCAATATTTATAGTAGTGTCTTTAAAATGTGGCCATATTATAGTTAAAAAAAAAGATCAATGCTATTATAAAAAATAGTCCAGAAAGGTCCATGTTTAAGGAAAGAAGCACAGAACTTGAGAACTGATAATAATATTCATAACTAATAAAACATACTCATTTATTGGAATGAATGCATTTTCATTTCTCCAGTTTGTTGTCTCTGTTTTGCCCCCATCTTTAACCCAAGCTGTATGGTACAGTATAACATTTACGAAAAGCAGTTATAAATCCCATTATCATTTTGGCCTAAGGTTCTGGTGATTGGTTTTGTACTTCTAATCCATCATTGGTCTGACAGGAGGCTAAACGCACATTTTTACATGTTGAATATAAGTTTTGGTAAATTATAGTTTTGTCTTATCACCGTCGTGTGTGGCAGGGACTTACATTAAATCCGGGAGGCACCAACAAACCCAGACAAAGGGAAGCACCCAGGTTGGTCATTAGTGGTTATAGCAACATGAAAGCTCAAATCACTCACTGCGCTGTTATTATCTCTGCATCTGTGTCTGTGACGGCTTCCTGTCTTCAGACGGGCTTGTGGTGGGTGCAGTGACCTTTCGTTGGAAACTCCATGTGACTATAATCCTGCACATTTGAGGGTCTTAACAACAAACTAGAACAGATCAAACAACCTTATAGTACTGAGCAGCTCTGTGGCAAAAATATGTGAATTTTGGGGAGGATAACTTTACAGCAGGCCCGACAAGAGTTTGCCCTGATGAATGGAGGTTTTGATAATGCAGTAATACTTTGCCTGCCTTAATCTCACATAAGTGAAAAGAGAAATGTAAAGCCAAGTAAGTTCTCTGGTGAGGCCACTGTGGCCATGTGTTCCGTGTGCATAAAACGTGTGTCTTGCAGCCATGTTGCTAAACAGCCCAATGCAAACAGACTTTGGACACAACTGTATGTGTCTGCCTCTCTCAGGTAACTTTTTATTCTCCATTCTTATTCACAATACACAATGGCTGCTTTAAACTTGTGTCTCTCAGAATCCATCTTGTGTTAAAGGAACAGTCATGGTGCTGCAGGCCCACCCCTTTCCCTCTGTGTTGCACAAAGCATAAAACTCACATAGAATATCACTTATCTGAAGCATATTTTTAATAATAAGGAAAATGATTCAATAAAACAGCATTTACAATGTGTCAAGAATAATTAAAGTAGGCCTGAATTAAACATAAGGACATAATAGACAGGAAGTCTATAATTAATTTATAGCGAGCTTATTAGCAGGCTACAATCCAGTACTGTTTCTTTGTATTTGTAGATGTCATATTTTAAGGCTTTATATGTATTATATGGTCTGCTTAAGTCACAGTCAGGCCTATAAATTAAAACAAACAAATAAAAAAGGTTTTACATTTCAGAAATCAGGTTCATTTAAAATGTGTGATTGGTTTTACTTTATCGATTATCGATGAAATACTTAGTATTACTTAGTATAGTACTGACACAACCATACTCCATTATTGTGCATCACTAACAAATGTAACAAATGTAATGTAACTAGCAAATACATGCAATAAAGGAGTTTAATGCCATACTGTGGAGCATTACAGGCAAAGCAATAACATCTCCTTGGAGACAAGCAGTTGATGATGATTCCTTTGGATAGTATAGTTTGTAATGATTTTAGAAAACAACGGACAATCATGATTTCTTATTACATTAGTAATCAGTATGACATCCCTTTTGTCAGTTTCAAACAACACAAAAACTCTTTGTTGCATTTGAACAGTCGCACAATTCTGATGGCTCGTATTAAAAAAACAGAGTCTTTAAAGAGGGGGCATTACACTTTTATGGGGTACTAACTGTTAACACATAACATATTTAGATCACCATGTTACCTTTTATTGTTTTGAAAATGCTATATTTGCAGAAAACAGTTTAATTTTGTTTTGCTTTGCTCCCTGTGCTTAGTCACTCCCTCTTCAGAGCACTGTCACATTACAATCAGCACTCATCCCGTTAATGAAACTACTGCACATCACATCAGTTTTGTGAACTTTTAGTGTATTGTTTTGTATTATGCTTTTATTGATGCCATGCAGAAGCATGGCTTGTGGGTTGAGCTTTGTTTAGGATCATACTCCTAACTGTAAGGAGAGTTCGAAGCGCCCAAGCACACTCATTTCCCCTGTATGAATAAAGGTAAAGAAAGAAAGATTAGAGCCCAGGAGAGATAGCTCAAAACTAGGGCTGGGTATCACCAAGAAGCTGCCGATACGATACGTACCTCGATACACAGTCCACGATTCGATACGATATATTTCAAAACGATACGATACGATACAGAAAAAAATAAAGGCCTTCAACCTTACTTAAATGGTCAACCCAATTTTCACAAAAAAAACAAAACAAAAAAAAAATCATTAAATGGTGCATTTATCTTCCATTTATTTAAGATTAAAAACACAATGAAGTGCTTTTTGATTAATGCATGTTTCTAACTAGAGGGAGGAAGGCGGTTGAAACATTTTTTCTGACATTTTCGTTTCTCTTGCTTCTCGCTTCTCTTCACCCGTAAAGAGTAATGTCTGGGGGGAATATCGATATCGATACTAGAAAACTAAGAATCGATACCGTGTCGATTTTAATAATATCGATACATATCGGTGTATCGATATTTTAGCACACCCCTACTCAAAACTCAAATATGCATGAAAAACAAATCTCTTTAGGCATGTTTTTGGTGAGGAAACGTTATGGTAGAAGACTCCAAAAAGTCTTGCATAATACCCCCTCTTTAAGTTTCAGTATTTACACTTTACAGTGATGTCCTTTGGTAAAATCTTCAGGGGAATGTTGTTGTCTGTGAATAAATATGGAATCAGCCCATCAGTGAACGTGTCTGTGAATGTATGTGTGCTCAAGTCAGTGTTTTTGTCCGGGTCACTAAAGCTCAGTGTTCCTCTATCACAATCCAGCTTCACTCTCAGTGTCTGCAGACTCATCACAGATAGTGGTTTGTCTGTGTCTGGGTGAGAATAAGCTGAATATTTACCATTAATCACATTTATAAACCAACATCCAGTCTCAGTCTTTTCCTCTCTCAGAACATGTCCAGTCACACCTGCAGACCAACTTTTACTATCCCCGACCTCCACATCCCAGCTGTGAATCCCTGATCTAAACACTTTGGATCCAAATACAATGTGGTCTTTACTTCGCTCTGGGTTCTGTGGAAGCCTCTGTCTCTCTCCATGCCTCACTGAACTCAGATCTTCAGACAGGATGAGTTCAGGATCTGCACTGTTTTGATCCAGAATGACAGGGTAGAACCTTACTAGTCTCTTCATCTTCCTCCAGATGTTAAAGGCCAGGTTTCCCAGATGTTTGGCCTGGTCTATCAAAACTCCAGGTTCTATCTGACGCTCCTCCACCAGGGTGCAGTCCTGCAGTGTCTCAACTGTAGACTTGTACTGTAGCACGAAAAAGGTGTCTGTGGCCTTCAGCTGCTCCTCTATCTCTGCGATGGTTTTTGACACAGTCTCTATCTCTCTGCTCATGGTGGCCATCTTGTCCTTTATGCTCTGAGTCTTCTGCTCCTCCTCCTCCCTCAGAGCTTTCATCCTGGAGTCTTCCTCCTCCAACAGAAACTGGTGCAGTTTGTCAAACTGATCTTGGATCTGTCCCTTTGTTTGTTGCGCCTGGGCTGTGATATAAACCGCTATGTCTTCAAACTCCTTTTTCCTCCCAGTCAGAACCTGCACAGAAAGAGTCAAGAGTGAATCAGACAGAAACAGCTCTCTGGTCTGTGGGTTCTCTGACACATTAGTGCGATGAATGTGAGTGAACACAGTTCAGCTGGAGCTGGGAGACTCCACATGGTGGCTAGGTTAGGTTAGCACTCTCCTCTTAACAAGAAGGTCATGGGAAGGTCCTTGCATGTATACTGAGAAGTTGAAACAATAACATAAACACAGAAGGGTGAAAAGCCTGTACCTGCAGTTTGTCCCATAGACACTTGATGGACTTCCTCAGGTTCTCTCTCAGGTCTTGGGCAGCCTCCTCGATGGGACTAAAGCTGTGGTCTTTGTGAATCCTGGAGTCTCTGCAGACCAGGCAGATTGGCTCCTGATGGTCCAGACAGAAGAGCCGGAGCTTCTCTGAGTGAAGACTGCATAGAGGATTCTCTGCAGGGGTGTGCTCTCTCTGCTCTACAAACGTCTGCACCAGGTTCCTTAGGACCAGGTTCAGAGGAGGAAAATCTCTTGAGGACCTTCTCTTACAAACTGCACAGGTCTTTATGGGTTTGTCCCTCCACCAGTTCTCCAGACAAACTTTGCAGAAGCTATGGCTGCAGGACACAACTACAGGATCTGTGAAGAGCTCATGGCAGATGGGACAGGTCAGGTCCTCCTCCAGCCTGGAAGCCATTTTGTCTCTAAATCTAAAACCACAATGAGACCAAAGACAATTTGTCATTGCAGCATGTTTTCAGAGCCATTTAAAGAAAAAACGAATTTCAGTGCCTTATATTATTGAACACAAAATCTTCACCAAAACCTCTACCAGGACCATGTTTCTGATAAACACGACTTCAAATGTAGAAGAAGTAAACCAACAGTAACTCTTTTTAATAATGTTTTTACAAGTCTCACTTGGTGATAAAGGTGGATTTAATTTGGTGGTTGTTTTTAATAATTTTGTATGTAGGACTGTAATCGACTAAAGAAATTCTTAATCGACAAAATCCGTGTCCTGGCGAACAGTTAGCTAGTTAACAGCATGGTGGCTGAAAGGCTAGCACTCATGCTTCATGCTATTCTCTGAGTCACAAGAAGCCAATGCAGACACTTGGGCACAGGACGTATGTGCTTGTACTTCCTAGTTCTAGTCAAGACCAAGCAGCAGCATTCTGAATGTACTGTAGCTGTCAAACGCCCATTTGGAAAGGCCAGTGCGCAGGCCATTACAGTAGTCTAACCTACTGGAAACCAAATCTGGTTTTGACAGTATACCTTTGATTATTTTTGCAATGTTGTAGATGGTAAAAAGCTGCAAATGTTATTGTTTTGGTGTGGCTGTTGAAGTTCAAGTCTGATTTCATTATTACCTAGATTTCTAGCCTCATTTGAAGGTTTTAGAGAGAGAGACTGAAGGTGACTGCTGACACTTTCTCAATTTTTTGTGGGCCAAACACTATGACTTCAGTCTTGTCTGAGTTTAGCTGGAGAAATTGTTTTGTATCCACACACTGATCTGTTGGATGCAGTGGCAGAGTGAATCCACTGGCCCATGTTCACCTGCTGACAGTGAGACATAGATCTGAGTGTCATCTGCGTAGTTGTGGAAGGACACATTTTTGCTGCATATTAACTGGTCTAATGGCCGCATGTAGAGATTGGTCCCAGGATTGGCCCCTGGGGAACACCACAAATCAGGGAGATTTTATCTGAGACACATTTTCCAATTTCAACAAAGTGCTCCCTGTTTTCTAGATACGACTTGAACCAGTTTAGTGCCGTACCAGAGATGCCCACCCAGTCCTCTAGTCTGTGTAAGAGGAGCTCATGGTCGACAGTGTCAAAGGCAGCACTCAGATCTAACAGGATCAAGACTGAGACTTTGCCTGCATTAGTGTTCAGGCAAATGTCATTTGTCACCTGTATAAGAGCAGTGTCAGTGCTGTGGTGGGGTCTAAAACCCGACTGGAAAACATCAAAGGAGTTGTTCATTTGGAGAAAGTCTCCAGAACATTAAAAACAGTCACTCATTTGAACATGAGGCATTTGCAAAGTTTATCATTTCCATGAACAGTGCACCTCATTCAAACCACTGCAGGACCAGTCGCTGGTTTGTGAATAACAGACGGGTCAAAGACGACACAGAAATGATCAGACACCATACTGACATTTGAACTATTTACTTTTTTTTGTAATGAGCAGGTCCAGAGTGTGCCCTCTGTTGTAGGTGGGCTCACTGACATGCTGAGTCAGACCAAAGGTTTCAAGGACAGAACTGAGCTCTTTAACGATTATGTCAAACACATTATCCACATGTAAATTAAAATCACCTGCAATGACTAAACCATCAATGTGCATACGCCTGAAAGCATCTCAGTAAAATCATCAATCAGTCAGTTTCCTCCGGGCACTCCGGTTTCCTCCATCAACCCAAAACATGTTAAATAGGTAAAATCCTCCAGCTAGGGTAATCCTGACCAAGCCTAGCAACAAGATCATGGAGATTGGACCCCAGGAACTGCGCTGTGGAGATGCCACAAAGCATGGCGTTGAAGGACAGGTCAAATGCAGAGAACAAATTTCTCAGGGAAAATAAAGTGCCCCTTAACTTTAAGAAGGGGGCATGGCAAAACTCCCCAGGCCATTAAATATCTAATCCAACCACCACCAGCACTCAAACACACCATATTCATACTAGGCAATGTGCCTTGCCTAAGGACACTGCCCCACTGATTTTCCCAGTGGTCTCGGTGTGGCCACATACCTTGATTTTGCAGCTACTATCCCTTTTGAATCCTTAAAATCGTGCAAAGCAGACTATTACAGACTAATACAAATTTTGGCTGACTATAACACCATCGACCGATTAATTAGCTGAAAGACTACAGTCCTACTTGTAAGGGCTGCAGTCTTCATCTGATCAGCCATTTTAAACCTACCATCTGTAATTGGCCAACCCTTGCCTGTAGTATTCTCACATAACACCGCTAGATGCTACTAGAACTACGTTGCTGCTGTGTGATAGTGTGCCAGCTTTGGCCAAACAGAAGAAGACCAAAGAGCACACAGGTGATCCTAAACGAAGGCCAAATGAGAGGAAGGGGAAGGGGCTAGGTGAGGGATTTGGAGAGGGTACGTTTAAGTTTCTACCTAGAATGACACAATCCATCCTCCACTGTAGCAATCTACTTTCACTTTCTCTGCTGCTATAACAGAAATCTCTTAACAATCAGTTGTGAGTTTTCAGGCCACAATATTACCACAAGAGCTAAAAATGTATAAATTATTTATCTAGCTGTTTATGTCACCCCAACTTTACATTATTATTCAGAACATTTGATTTTATAAACCAGGTCACATACCTTAACATGTTAGATAACAGAAATGAAACTGAAAGATTTCAACGTTGTTTAGTCAGCATCAGTAATTGTAAATCAATGTTTTTCTTGCAATAATCATAACACTAACATTTGATATTGTGATAGTGCTACTCACCAAAGCCCAGTGCAGTCTCTACAGTTATATTTTCCCGCTGAAATAGTCATTCAGATGGATCCTTCTCCCTCTGTCTCTAAACTGAACTGAACATTTCCTGGTCTTGACACTAATCTGATATATTTGTCACATGACTATTCATACCTGAGATGAGGACACACCTGTGGCCAAACCTTGTTGTCAAATTTTGATCTCGTCAGATCTCAGAAGCTAAGCAGGGCCGGGTTGTTGAATGTTGAATCATGTCTGTTCATTAACACGCATTGTTCCAATCAAATAAATAAAGTACCACAGTGGTTGTGTCCTTACTGTTGGTGGTGGTTGGAGGGGTGAATGGTGCAAATTGGCAGCCTCACTTCTGTCAGTCAGCCCCAGGACAGCTGTGGCTACAATAGTAGCTTACCACAATTACTTTCAAAATGTGTTTGGGCCAACATTGGTCAGTAAATGGTCTAATTATACTAATTTAAAGACCAAAATGGGATATCTGCTTGTCTTATCTTAGAAGCCAATATTTGATCCACCAATAGTTTGAAGAATTATATTTCAGAGCATGTTTGTGGAGATCTAAACTACAGGATTAGCAGCTGTTATGCAGAAGACAGGCACCCATTCAAAATGTGATTTTTGATTAAATTATGATTGTACCCCTTGTAGGTAGTGTACTGTGTATGAATGAAGTGGAGTAAGTTACAGTGTTGGAGAAGTGGAGTGAGTTATAGTGCTGGAGAAGCTCTTGCTGGGTCTGCTGTCTAGAGGAACGTATTTACCTTGAATGTGGAAGCACACACCTTTAATATCAATCTGAAATCTCCCGGAGCGTAGTGCCATGTTTCCTTCTCTCTCAGCTTCTGTTAACCCTACTCAGCAAAGCCATTGTTATGTGGCAGAGGAGTGAGCGCCAGGGGTTGAAGAGGTGCTAATACCATTATGCCAAGTCAAGTCTGTTTCTTTTCAAAGACTACTCCATTTACTTCCATTCACTTAACACTGCACCACCCCCTACACACCCTCAGGCTCCGTGCTCACATGGGGTACTATTTACACTGTCTTCCTTCTATTATTTTCATTCATACAATGGCATGTTCTTGCCGGAGAAATGGGAACTTTACATGTCTTAAGCCGCTACAGTACCAGGACACTGTAGGAGTTGCTGTATTCCTTTTTGCTGAAGATGGAGATTTTGTTAGTAACCCCTTTCCCACTTCTTTTCATATGCATACATTCTTGCTGGACTCAAATGTATCAAATCCGGCTTTCATCCCACTCTCCAAATTTCTAAATCTCTTGTATTTTATCTTCTTGCTCCCTTCTTGTATCCAGTGAGAAGTCTCAAATCAAACAGCAGCTCTGAGAAAAGGCCAGAGTGGTGTCATCTCCTGCAAGGCCACGGCGAGCAGCATGAGATTGACGCGCTGTGTTGCCAGATGTGTTCTGCTCTACTGCGCTTTGTGTGTCGGTCGGCTGTGCACTTGTGATTTGTGGGATGTGAGAGAGAAGTCTGGGGAGAAAAAAATGAAAGGAAAATATGAGGGCAGAGAGAGGGGGCTTTGCTTTGTTCGAGTTTACATAATTAACGTTTTGTTAAACAGAACTGTGTCCACACGCAGTATCAGCTCTGATCTCAAATGCAAATATTGTCAAGAGGATAAGCAGAGAATAGTCTGAGTGATTCATAGGGTCGCTGACAATTCTCTGGGGCTTGTAGGTAATTAACTGTACGGTAATGAAAAGTTGACAATCGGTTTTATGTTTCCACAACCAATGGGCTTTTTCTAGGGCTGCATCATTTTACACAAACATATTTTGCATGGTAAAATGTCAGGTATAGCTATGTAAAGCGATGACGCTCTGGACTCATTAATTCAGACTAAACCAAAATCTTGGTTAATAAATGAACATTAGTTTAGTAGTAAGATGTTCCTTATATTTTTTTGTCTTTTGGCTTATTGAACAGCGAATTCCTTAATTGATTTAGTTGGTAGGGGTAAAATTGAGCATTGGCGTGTATGTTTTGACTTGGGTGATGCAGTTGTTTGTCATGTGGTGGAAGAGGGACTCCAGAGAAACGGCTGTGATTAGCCTCCCACCCACGGGACACTCGGGCTTTCCAGGACCTGCTCTGTCAGCACCAAAACAGGACATTTATCACACAATGCACCGCTCCATCGCCAGCTCACTGCAGAGCATGTCTAAATATACGCACTGTCTGATAACACTAAGATGCAAACAGATACGCACAAACAGGTGTAGGCTTGTCGCAAAGCTAATAGGCAAATGTGGGAAAGTCTGGTTCAATGCATTGTCTCACATTTAGACATATTTTGAAAAGCCAGTCAAAAAGATATATGATCCAGTTTGTTCCTCACGCCAGTCCTAAGCCTGTGTAAATGAAAAGGATTGTACTAAAAGAAACTTTGTGACTTATTATGAGGGCAACTTAACACTAAATATTTTTTTGATGATGAAATGTATACTGCATTTTAATAGCTCTGCCTCTGCTGTCCCTTGTCCTTCATTTGACATTTCAGTACAAACTTAATGATTGCCAATAATTATTAAACATTTGCAGTTCTTATGCATTTACTTAACTTTGTTTTTGTATGTTAGTAGTGAGTCAATTGTTAACCACCATTTAAATCTTACAAATGGAAAATGTTTAGTATTTTCAGTTTAAACAGCAACGTAGAAAAAAAAAAAATAGGCCTTTAAACCATTCCTTGGAAGCAACGAAGCCCATTGTTTTCAAGTTCAAATGATACTATAACACTACAATATACTGTCAGTAAAAAAGAAGTTGTTCTGTTCTTGGAGCTGAGCTTTAGTAAATCGATATCAGTGGAAATCTGAATGTGCAGTAACTTTTCCACCGAGGCATAAATAAAGTGGGAGTTATCTCCTTTAAATCCCGCTGTTATTTTGAGAATTGTTCATCACAGTTCCAACCGGCACCTGGGAATGCGGTAGTCGTCCACCACGTTTATTTTGGATGCAACACTACGGCTCTCATCTGTCTCCATTTTCCTAATCATAAACATTGCACTTGACACTACCTCCAGCAACTGCCAGCTTTCTGTATTAAATTAGCTCAAGTATGATTCAGTACGAGCAAACATAATGCTGTCTTCTGTACTAAATGCAATGACTAAGAGTACAGAATAACTTTGCTTCATTTTTAAAGATATTTGGCCTGTAAGGTTTTATATGACAAGACAGAACATTAAGAAAGAGGAGAGAGGAGACATTTGTAAAACAAGACTTATAGAGTTGACCATATAAGTTACAACCGCAGTCTCAAATGTTATTGTAGATTGTATATTTTAGATTTGATAAAAAACATTATATATAGCCTATTTAAATTTCTATCCTTAGAGATTCAGTAACAAGCTACTTTTTATTTACTGTAATTACAATTACAAGCCTCTCAAAACAGATTAATTTAGTAGATTTGCATCTGCTGATAAGGCACAAGACAGGCAAGGCAAAGGAAGTGTCTTGCACAATGACACAACAACAGTGTACAATGCCTGTAGCGAATTAAAACTCCACAACATTTTAATCGAGAGATAAGGTCTATGACTTGGTAAACTAATTTCAGGGAGCTTCTAGTTTTGCGATTACTCACAGCATTAGCGTATTGGCCTTAGATAAAGAACTTATAATTGTTCTTCATCTCACTGTTAGCAAGTACACATTCTGAAAGTTGAACCAAACAACCTCAGGACTTTACTTTTTAATTGCTTATTAGCGTAAAACAAAGTAAACACAAGGGGTAGTATATCTGCTGTAGAGAAGGGTGATTTAAAAAGGCACACACATGCTGGTTCGTTAATATGCACATGTAGTTAGTGATTTAAATTTATACTGACATTCATGTTATTTTGAAGAAACCAGTTGTGTTATTTTTTCATAAATGTACTCAAATGTAGAAGAGTCCACTCCAATCTGCAGTCTGCTTTAGTCAACTGTCTGGCGCCTGTAATTTACCCAAGAGCTTCATAAGTCATGGGCCATACTGCACAGTGGTAGTTAATATAACTGAAACTGTGATGAATAACTGCAGATGAAATGGGCTTTAATGTGGTCCTGACTTATTGTTAGTGGCTCTGATAACTCTCCCACAAGCACTACACAGGCTGCACTTTACATTATATCCACAGCCAACACATTAATAATCTATCTGGAAGTAATTTTGGTGTTTTGTCTTCATTACCTGTAACTTATTTAAGTGCACATTTATAAAGTACAATACACTTTGAAATAAATCAGTGTAACCCACATTTACAAAGTCTACAGTGGTCCATAAAGAAAGTTTTAACAATATGTTTTTACAAGCAGCTTGTTAAAGGTTATGAAGCTGTGTATGAGTGCACTAGAGCTCATTGTTACAGTTGTAAACAATAGGTTTATGGCGAAGGGAGCGCAACATATCTAGCACTGAGATTCATTTATGGTGCTAATTAGTTGTGTGTAGCTTTTTTACTAATAAAATAAGACCAAAAAAAGGCTTTATTTTTCATTTTAATGGAAGAGTGAAACAGGAGGTTAAGTGGGGTGCTCTATAATCAAATGGCAGGGAGTTTCTTCCGACCAAAAATTTGTGACCTAATCTCTGAAGCTAAGCAGGGTTGGGTCTGGTTAATAATGGGATAGGAGACCACTGGAAAAACCAACAGGTGCTGTACTGGGGCGACAGTGGCTCTTGTGCGCACTGTCATTGTATCCTTATGTAAGACACTTTGCCCACCTACCTTGTATGACTATGGTGTGATTGGTGGTGATCGGGGGGGCTAATGGCACAGGTTGGCAGTCTTGCTTCCATTAGCCCAAACCAGGGCAGCTGCGGCTACAAACTTACAGTCGCCCAAGTGTGGAGTGAATGGGTAGTGCACAAAATTGTAAAGCGACTTTGATTGTCTGGAGAAGTGCTATATTGGCTAGAGGCTATTCTCATATACTTGTTACCTTTTGGTTGTTCTATGATTATTGTTGTTCAGTGGTAAGACTTTGTTGTTTTTATGCTTTAAGTAAATTGAACTAAGACTGACTGACGATGAATTTTACACCAATGGCTTTCCTGTTATGGATACCTTTCAGTTTTCCTTAACATGGTTGTGCTTATGTTGTTTTCCACTCAATACACATTTTACTTGCATCCAGTCTTGTCCATGCTATATGATTACTCAGTTGTTTGAATGATTTTCTCTACGTCAAATCTGGTATAGAATTGCCTGTCAGTTATGCCTCTCTCCCGTCATTATGTACAAACAGCCTTGCAAGATCAATAATATAACCTACCCCAGTCTCTCAAAGCCTGGGTTTCTTTGACTTGTTCTATCTGTAGTCAATATCGCATTTGTTAAAGGACCCCACAAGAGGGACTGCCTGGGTTCATCACGGCCTTATTACATACGTTTGTCTTCCATCGACCTGTTGGGCTCGCCGGATGATCCATGGCGCTTCCTTTGCACCTTTTGGCCATTTTTTATCAGAGTGCCGGGCCCCGCTGACAGCTCGCGGTTCATACATAAAAGTGGCACGACTACTGACAGCAGATTTGTCTCGCTGAGGTTTTCGCCTGTAATTGTGCCGGGAGATATGGTGACCCAGTTTGAGGCAATGAAGTGATAACGGGCTGAACAAAACTGTGAGTCACTTTAATGGGAATCGAAAATATGCAAATAAGAAAACCCTCAGGATTCATGTAATTTGGGGGGATGCTTAGCCCTAATGTTACATGCTAATAACCGAACTTCCAAATCTTTGTTACATATTTATTACTCTTTCTCAGTCATTTAAGTGCTTTAATTGAATAGTATACCATATAAAAATCATCATATCATCAGCCAATGTAAAATTTCAACAAATTACATTTACTGAAACAATGTTATGCAAAGAATGAGCTATATACTGTCAGAAATACAAAATTGTGGTGGGTGATAATAAAAAATACTGACTTTTTAATTGTCATCAAATTGTAAAAGGAATAAATATGTATATTTTTTTTTTTTACCCTCTTTATTTACCAGTACATAGATTACTGATTTTTGTACAGCCCCCTCCTCTGCCATTGCTAACAAAAAATCTTAAGCTTTTTCTCAGGCATTGAAAAGCAAATATGTAAGCCATCTCAAGCCAAAGCGCACATTGTTAAGTAAATTATGCATTTTTTTCTGATTTATGCTTTGATACCTTTAGGAGTTTCTCATCCTGCCAAACTGAAGATTTTTGTTGATCCATTTTCTCTGTTAATACAGTAAACTGGCACAAAGCCGACAGCGAGAACTGTACTGTCAAAATGCGTTAAAACAACAGCGATTCACAGTTATTAGTCGTAACTGGGAGCCACTTTTGGCACAGATCTCACAATGGACGAGTTTGTTAATGTCCTAACTGGCACACTGTCATCTCTGCATATACTTCTGAAAGTGGCCCAGGGAAAAAGCAGAAAAACAACTTTAATGCATAGAGACACACACTAATGCTGCGAATGCGGAACCCTTATTTCTTTATCTAATGCAGTGATTTCTCTAGGGCCCCGTAATTGTGATGGCCACTTCCAGAATTATAGATAAAAGTACAGCGCTGGCATTTACCTTTAATTGGCTGTGAAGAAAGCTTCCTCTTTGATAAGAAGTTAACACAGTTGTTATTACAGTGTGTGCGCAGGTCGGCAGTGTTGGTTAATGTTTCAAAGGAGTCGTCAGAAGCTAGGAGCGCCCTCAAGGTTAGCTCTATACCAATCTTGATTTTCTTCATTGGGCAACCAGGCCGAAAACACAGTTAATCATCGGTAATGATAAGCAAAGGTGCAGAGGAGGTAACCCAATCAGGAGTGAAGATTGGAGAAAGGCGTACATAAATTTACATTTGTGAAGAGTTGTGTCTCCACCTGGAGTAGACCTTGTGTGCCGACTGCCAAATAGTAGTGTTTGTAGCGGGCTAAAACTGCCAGGGGCAAAATACTAGCAGGTATTTATGTTCAAAGACTCGAGCAATAGCGAAACAGGCAACCACTTCTGCGGTTTACCATATCTGTCAATCAGTCAGGAAGCTAAGACGATACAAAAATACGTCAAGTCTTTCACGCTGAAGATATAAGAGAAGTTTAACTAAGGGAAAACTGCGTGATGGCAGTCTACCTGTCATATTCAAATGCTACATGCTAACATCTAATTGAGTGCTAATGAGCCATGGCAGTTTATAATGGGAGATACCTTGGGTAAGGTTCCTCTTGTTTGACATTTGCATTTCCATATATAATTCTTGCTGTTTACTCCTGCAGGGTAATTTTCTGTAATAACAATCTTGCCACTCGCTAACTTTTTTTCCCCTGCTTATTTTCTATTTTCATACAGATGAGAGTTGTTCCAATACAGGTTAAATAGGCCAACAACATCAAAATGAACAGCTTACACAGCACACCGTTTTCTAAATTAAATTCAGAGACCTAAACCTTTGGCAATTAGCCCCGGGTGCGCTCATGTTCAATATGTACACTCCATATTTTCACTATTTGAATACATGCCACAGCCTGTCAATGCAAATGTTTCTCAGTCGCCAAACTCTCTAACAGATTTTTCACATCTTTGGAGGCAATAAGAATCGATTATAACACAATTTTCAGATTTTATGAAACTAAATCTGGCCATAATTTGCTGTTAGTGGAAGGTCAGAGATATCGGCCCATAAGCATTTAAACTGACCTCTTATTAAAGCATACATCTTGCAAATGGAAAGATATAGTCATCAGATCTGGACTTGAATTCAATTTTATGTGCTTTAATGAGGATTGTTAAAGTATAGTAGTATCAAAGACAGTATCTTTCGTCAGACTTAATCTCAGTTGCACAAAAAGTCATTATTTCATCCTATTTTTTCTTTCTCAAATTTGACAGTATCTCTTTTTCATCTTGCTGTCATCTTAACAAACCAACTCCACCCACATACTTACTTGTTTGCTGGTAGAAAGATTTTCCAGTATTGTAAGTGGATTTTTGGATAAGTCTGTTCTGGCCTTTTGCTGACCTCTTAAATTGAGCACAAGTTCACTCCGGGACAGCGAGTAACAGACACAGCAGAATATTGTTTTAAAACTTTGGCCATGAAACAGTGGCTGATTTTATGAAAGCTAATCTAAAGCGAAGTTTCTGACAAGCCTTTCATTGCGCAAAGTGGCGATAAAGGAGTGATTTTTTGATTAAGTCTCGGCTTGATCGTCAAATGTGAGCCTAATGTAGTGGCTTTTGGAGCAGACCGACTCAACGCAGTGACCATGCAGCCTGATTACCCTTGTGTTCACCTTGTCATCTGAATCCTGTGAAGAACAGTGAGGGAGCAGGAAAATCCTCCTTACGCCGACGATAGACTCACACTTTATATGCAGATGAGATGCAGAGTATTTTTAACCATGCAAACTCAGGCGGATAACAAATTGTTTGTTTTGGGGCTTTGACAGTTTGTTTGAATATGTAAATACTTCGTGAATAGAGAGAAAAAAAGACATGGGACAGGAAGGCAGCGATAACATGTAGCTCATTTACAATTTTGTCTTGAGATTATATGATACTTATGCATCTGTGAAGCTTTTTGCATTATATATAAACAAATACATTAAAAAATATTGCTTTTGTGCACCTCTGCAATTAAGTTGTTAGCTGTGAACTTTCAATTGAGTTACACATGCCAGTGGCTATAAACTCTCTTCAAACTGGAAAAAAAAACAATTAAGAAAACAAAAAAAGGTATATTTACTGAAATATTTAAGCTTGCGACACTTAACTTGACCTCAGTGACAAAGAAGATATGTTCTTACTTACTGTTATTGATAGGTCTGTTAAGTCTTTTGCCTTCCCGTCATTTAAAGTATTTATTACAGTCGGTGTATGTCATGACCTTGACAAATACTTGTGTACGCTCAGAGACAGCAGTGCCGTCTCCTGGCCTGATTACTCTCTCGTGATGAAAAGAGCAGGTCTCTAATGATAGTGGAATGTCTAATCTCCCCTTAGTCAGCCTGTCTGCAGACATCAAGAGACCGCACACAACCACACTAAAATCAATCTAGTTCTTCACATTGGCCTAAAAGCCGAGGATGATCCCATGGATTTTTCCACATGATACCAATATCTAACATGTGTCTCGTTATTGTGACTAACCACATTTTGCCAATATTGATATTAAAATGTTTTTAATAGTGAGGCCTAAGACACTAGTTAAAGTATATTTGTTGTAAAGTTCACAAAATAACTTCTCACATTTGAAAAAGTATTTCTCTTGGATATGTTATAATGCGCTATATTCATCTTTTTCCTTTTTGAATCATCTGTTTTAGACCTTGATACACATAGACACATAGCTCTAAATATCATGTCATTTTTCAATATTGAACTGTGTTGTGTTTCTGATATAATGGCCAACCCAATGTGTATTTTTACACTCTTCAATACTTAAACCCAAAGCCTAATTCGAGTCCAATTACAGGGTCAGCCAAATAGCATCTTTTCAACAGCCGTAATACCTCAATGTTTCACACTGTAGAAGTAGTAGTAGTAGTCATCGTAGTAAAACTGATGGATGTGAACCTTTATTTCGAGGCGTATTACAACACACCAACTCCAGGAAATACTTGAGACTCAAATGGAAACCTTTCATTCTCTAAACCCATTGTTGCACTGTATCATAAAGTAAATCTGAGAAAGCACTTGTAGCTTGAGCACTAACAGTCCATCCATCTGGTGCTGCAGTGGAGCTAATACCGGCTCAAATCAGGTGAAAGCCAAATAGAAACCTTTGCAGTATACAGTGCACATCAGCCGCACTTTTAACCCTTGGCTGTTTTAAATCCAGCTCTAGATCAGTGATACAAGGGGCTGAAATGGGTTTCCTTATTGGCTTTGAGAGATATAGACTGTGGTGTCAGTTATTCTCAGACATTTCCACACCTCAGAAAACATTTTGAGTTCCAACTTCAACCTTTGATAACCTAGTGTAACCCAGTGCATGGGGGAAAAAAGGTAGAAAGGGAATTGGATAAAAACAAGACTAAACTACAGTATCTCAGATGGTGGTTCTTGAAGTTCTTGTTACACTATTGTTACTTCACTTTTCTTTATAAATTGACCTCTCCACAGATCTGACATGTAGCTTGGCTTGGTGGCGCCATCTGCAGTTTACATGGGGAAAGATCAGATTCATGACCATGTATGTGCTTCTTCTAGTGGTTTATTGTTTCTCACTTTGGTGTCATGGGGTCGCTTCCCATCTAGTACTGTATGCAGAATGTCTTTACCCTTTCAGTCCCATTTCCTGGTGCATTTTACATTGTGTGGGTGGCTTAGAATATAGCAATCTTAAAGCATGATAAGAATTGTGAGTCTATTGTGACTAGGATTGGAATGGCAGTATAAAATAGATGGGTGTGCACTGTATTAGGCTGCCCCGAATGAGGTGGTAATGACTGACCCAGCATTGGACCGATTAATGCAACGCCTGCTTAGTCCTGGACTATTCCCGGCCCGCTCCAATTAAATGTGTTCTGAGGTTATGCACACCCACACCCCTATCATGCTCAGCTTTGCCCCCCGGTGTGCATGGTCAAAACTCTAATTTTGGAGGTGACCGGGCGCTCTCGAGATTAAGTTATGTATCATTCCTCTAATCCTTGCTGACAAGTGTGTGTGAGCGGTAAAGCCAACTTCTGCTGCATGTCGTCCACTAACAGATGGCATAAATCATTCTCTTAAACACTGCATTAAGTATTAATCATTCTCTTCGCTGTCACTGTCACACTGTTCGGTGAGCCGCAGGCGTGCAAAGTGTGATTAATGGAGGTAAAGATTTAAGCAGCCACTTTAGAGACCCGCCCCTTTTTACCCACTGGCCCCAATTGGCTGCGGCAGGACTGGTCAGGACACCTGGGTTTTACCACAACACTGGCTAAGCACGAGTTTAAGTGAATGAATCACAAGGTTAATTCCGCCCTCAGAGTGCTTCCAGCCAGCCAGCAAAGAGGTCGTATTCAAATGTTGTCATTTAGAAAAATTATTAGGTTCATGATAATTTTCAGTATTCGGGTCACTATATAATTGTAGAAAAAAGGTAACTGTTATCATTTTAGAGGCTAAAATATTTATGAACTTTATGATTCAGAAAGTTTGATTTCATAAAGCCACATTCTAGGGGAAATGGGATCTGAGAATGTGAATCTAAGTGTATTATGGATTTCACTGTTTGGTGTCAATAATCATGAATAATTGTAAAATCATGATGTTTCTTCTCACAACAATGATAACACTAACACTGAGACTGCGACATCTCCAATTTTGAACTGTGAATATATTTTCAGTTGTAGGCTGATGTTTCAGGTGGGTAACCTTTAGAGCTTATGTGACCTGTGTATAGATTTGAGACTCATCCACAGCATTGGCCTGTCTGAAGGAATACACTAGTACTGAGCCCCTGAGGGATGTACTAAAGATTTTTTTTTATTGAAAATCAACATGGAGCACATATAGTTGGCTATAACTGTATTGATTTGCCCTTCGTATCAACTTTTCTTTGTCTATTTCCAAGCTATGTGTTAAAAGTATGAAGCATTGTCATTAAAAGTTTAAATTTCAAGGCAATGAGCTGTATAGCATTTTTAATCAATTCTTTTATTTCCACATTCTTGCACTGTGCATATATATAATAGAAAACCATGAAAAATACATCTTGCTCCAGTGGGTTCTTTTATCGCCCCAGGTCTCAGTTTGGACTGCTCTGAACACATGGATTTATCATTAGATGTATGGCTTTAAACCCTCTGCAAGTACTCCCTAAAGCACACCCACCCTCTGTTATGTGCAGTGGCAGCGTTGACTTCAGGATTACCACCTCTCCCTCCCTTTCTCTCTGTCTCTCTCCCTACCTCCCTGTCTCTCTCTCTCTCCTCTCCCCCTTTCTTTGCCCCTGGAATCTCTGCTCCATCTTTTTCTCTGCAGCTTTAATCTGATGCTGATGCAAAGTGAAATTACTGACGTTCCTCACCCCCCATTGGGCCCACTCTCTAGCCTGCCTTTACATTACATTTACGTAGCTCCAGGCTTTAAAGGCAGTCCTCCGCTCTCTATGCCACTTTGGCCCCTCACCTCTGCACTGTACTGTTGTTAGATCAGAATTGGAGCATGTAGCTGATGTTAGTTGGTTGAGTCATGCTGTGATACACAATAATGATGGAAAGACTTAGGAGGAGGAGAAGAGATCATGGAAGATGTACAACTTTTAAGAGCTTTTCACCATGTTATGATTGTTTCCTCTTCTCATTCATGGGCAAAGTTGTATATAGAGTGCTTCAGTCATCACCAAAAATGATCATTTTCCCCTATCCTCCATTCACACCCACTCCTTTTAACTTATATTGTTCTCAGATTTTGTTCAATGATACAGGTATGATTCAGCCGTGTAGCATAACCATTTTAAGTCTAACCAAAGAAAAAAAAAAACATCTGTTCACTATCATGAACAGGAATATTGCCCATCTCTAGTTATGAATGTGCTTTCTATTGTCTCGAACTAATAAAAGATAGAACTGACATAGCCCCAACATAGTCCCAGTTTTGAATTTTGTTAGCAAAATTCTGTCAACAAGCCTGCCTGCCGTACATGCTTGACTGAACACTGAAGTCACTTTTTACTGATTAGCTTCAAATTGCTGACTTTTCCAGACAGCATGTAACCTCAAGGGCTGTGCATCTGAACATGTCATAAACTCAATCATCAAACTTAACAAAACACCAGAGGCTTCAAAAAGGAGCAAGTCTATAAAAAAAAGTCTATAAACTCATAATGCATTTATAGTGACGGAAAGCCATAAATAGCTTTCACAATAATAGTCAATTTACAGCATCCCATTTGTCTGTGTAATCCCTCAGTCGTCCAGGTCTTATCCAGAGCAAAAGACGAAGTTTAAATCTGTCAACTGGACAAATAATTGTAGGACTAACCTGTCGTAGTTCTGAACTGAAGAAGCAGCAGCGAAACATCTTCACTCCTACAACGATGTTTCCAGTTGACATATTTAAACTTCGTCTTTTGCTAAGTATCCCATTTGTTAAACCAAAACTAAAAAATCTGCCCAGCGAACAATTGATCTTGGAAGAAGTATATAGTTACAATTTGAGTATATATAGCAATTTTAAATTATTGAAAACTACATTCTGTTGTGTTAGAGAGTGTAAAGAGTGTTTTTTTTTTGTTTTGTTTTTTTTATCTCTGTGGTATTAAAAAAATGGTATTGTGTTTAAAGTTGTATCCTTAGTATTGTAATAAGTTAAGTTAAAATATTTGTACTGCTATCTAAACTGGTCTTACACCAAGGCTTGTACTCAGTGGAAAAACTAATCATGTTTGAAATTTTGGTTTAATTAAGATTTCTGTGATGCACTAGTCATTTCTCCACTGTGGGACAAATAAAGTTTTTTCTTAGTTTAAGGGAATGCTGCAAATAAGAAGTGATTGATGAATAGTTACTCCTCTAATGTTAAGACATGCTTTTTGAGACACAATCATTTAGTTTGATTAACCTTGAGCAATGACTCTTGGAAGTGAGCCGACTTTGGCTGTCTCTGCTGGTTCTGATAGTTATGCATCAGTGACATTTCCAGGCTGTGTGGCAGTCCAGCTTAGCATTCAGATGCCGTGACACCACAATATTGACAATGGACCATAATGACAAAACAATAGAGACCAATAGACTCCTACAATGGCATTCAAGGACAGACAGAACTACATAGCAATACACATTATAATATCAACACCGCTCATATTGTTCATGAAGATAATAATCATTCTGCCTGATGTTTTAAAGTAGAGGTGGGTTGAGAAAATCAATAGTTACTTACTTTAAAGGTGCACTATGTAACTTTTCTGTTGAAGAGTGTGACAGCTGCTTGTCTAAATGGAATATTATTGCTTTGCCTAACATGTTCTATATGTAATCAGACCTCCCGCCAAGGAGACGAGCAGGTGGCGCCACCATGCTAAGTTACTTGTCAGATCTGGGGAGGGGCAACCCCCGTGAGAGTGTGTGTTTTTCAAGCTGTTTGGTTTTTTTTTAGCAATGAAACCACCACAAGTACCAAATTATCCACCTGAAAAGTTACATATTGCACCTTTAGAGCTGAGTGCAGAAGGGCAGAAATTATTAAATTGAGTAAATCAAGTAATTTGTTAACTAAAAAACTTTGATCCTTATTTTATTGCCTTCATGATTCGTTTAATTATTATAATTAGTTAAAATCATGTGAAACCATGGAAACAAATGAGTTCAGCTAGAGCTGCAAAATGACTCTACCTCATAGCTGCAGACAGAGTGATTGGACACTAGAGCTGGGTATCACCAAGAAGTCGCCGATACGATTTGTACCTCGATACACAGTCCACGATACGATACGCATCTCGATACAGTGCCATTTCGATACGATACGATTCGATACAATATATTTCAAACCGATACAATTCAGAAAAAAAGAAAAAACATTCAATGGTGCATTTATCTTCCATTTATTGAAGATTAAAGAACACAATAAAGTGCTTTTTGATTAATGCATGTTTCTAACTAGAGGGAAACATTTTTTCTAACATTTTCACTTCTCTTGCACGCTTGTCGCTTCTCTTCACCCGTAAAGAGTAACGTCTGGGGGGAATATCGATACTAGAAAACGGAGAATCGATACCGTATTGATTTTAATAATATCGATACATAACGGTGTATCGATATTTTAGCACACCCCTATTGGACACAAAACCTTATTTTCTATGAAATTAATTCATAAAAACTGTAACTGTAGTTCACATTTAAAGTGGTCTGTTTATTGTACAGTCTGTTAACAAGTAAATTGGTAATAAATATTCTAGGGACATTTCGATCTAGTCTGTCATGTAAGTGAAATGTTGCTGTTCTGGAGACATGTTGACATGCAATTAAGAATAAATGTGTTATTTCAAGCAGTAAAACTACTTTGTTTTAACTATGAACCATAACTTAAAGAAACAATTTATATGCTTTTAAGGATATTTTATGGAAGGTAAAAAAAAAATAAAAATATATATATACATATATATTCCTGGATTAAGTAAATAATCAATAGATTACCCAATTACTAAAATACTCGATAGCTGGAGTCCTACAGTGCAGATGACCATGAGTGCATACTCACACTACTGAGACTATTACAGCCCAGACTGAAACCTCCAGCCAAACACCAGGTGTTCTCTGGTATTTCCATCTCTAATCTCTCAATCTTAAACCTATGTCTTCCCAGATTAAGAGCTGAACTAATTTAGTTGAACTGGATAATGAGCTTGTAAATGTTAAACGAGGTCTATTTGGACGGCTTATATAGCTCATGTTTTATTGTATTTTCTTCATTGTGGAATAGAAACATGATTCTAAAAAGAAATGTACTTATTGATTTAAAATATTGAGAAAAAAAACTCATCAGTTATCTTTTCATTCACTTTGTTTTGTGGCCATTCACCCAGTTTCAGTATTCCTTTTTCATCATTGTAGATATTCAAAAGGGAATTCTAAACTGTTGAAAAGTAGGACATCTTTTTAATTTGTGTAATCAAAAATACATATACGCTCATGAATCAGTGAGTACAGACTGCGTCGCTCCAAGTGGTGTTTTATCATTGGGAATTTTAATTGAAAATGATGCGAGTCGGATGATGAAACCCTTCAAAATAAAATGGCAGTAATTGGGCAGCAGTCTTCCAGCCTCTGCTCCAGTCTCTGCTCTCTGTCTGTGCTCGAGTCTCTGGTCCCTGGACATGAGGCTGAGCACCAGGAGCCATGGAGAGGCCCTGGGCTGTCCATCAGTACAGATCACCCATGGGGCACATGGATACTGGGCCGGATAGTCTGAGGCTCGCCTGCCTCTAATATTAGTATAGTTAACTTAAAGGTTATAGCCTTCTTTAACACAGCTGATCACAGTCTGCCACAGGCACTCCGACTCTAGATTAGTTTCAGCTTTTGCACAGAGGCCAAGTGGGAACTACTTTGCAAATCAAAGTGCACTACTTAAAGCAAACGTTATACAAGTTCTTGATTGTTTTCATTAATTACAATCATTGGTCTCAAATCAAGTGAAAAGAAAAGCTCTGTCAATCAGAATGTAACTACACTCGTCTGTGCCATTTAGTGATAAGAAGTTTAAGCAGCCACAGAATGAACGGCGCATATTAGCATGGGCGACAGTTCTCCTCTGGCTAGCAGCCATACATAACAAATGTAGCCCTCTCCTGCACTCTCTGTACATGTGCCAGAATGTCCCTGTTCTGCACTAAAATATGCCTCAGAGTTTATAGGATGTCTTCAGTAGCAGAATTGCAGAATTTTGCAAAGAAATGAACTGTACAGAGTGGGCCCAAAGAGACTATTCTCCATATTCTTTGAGTCAAACTAAATGTTGGACTGTGCTGAGTTCTACCTGTGGAGCTGTCACAGAAACAGTGTGTGTTATTCTTGAGAATGATGATGATTTCACTAAAATATGCAATCTTTTGCACATATCTTAACACATTAAAATCGAAAAAGCAACAACTGCACACCTTTTATCCATAGTTTTGGAGTTTTACAGCCACTGAAAGTCCTACTTTGACTTTGCTGTCCAATAAAAACACATGGTGCTCTGGAGGCCTGCTGGTTGCCTGTGCTCTGTAAGCACTGAGCTGATTTTTATATTCAGACATATTGTTTTTCCTTTTGGTGCACATGAGAAACTCATCAGACGCACTGGCGTTTCTTTTTCTTGGCGAGAGATAATTCTGTGGAAGTGGAAAGAGCTGATCAGCTGAGAGTCTGGATCTGAAGAACTGAAGACCAGCGCGTCAGTGGAAAGTCCGCCCTTTTGGTCGATCTGCCAGGTCAATTCCATTCCTTAGACTTACCCTGTACCTCTGCTCACCGCTCAGTTTAAATATCTTTTTTTTTTATTATCAATCTTCAATCTTTAGATCTTAGATTTGATGCCAACTGACCTCTACAGTTAACATTTCCAAAAACATTTTTAAAAAATATGTTTCATGTTCAGCATATTCTTGACCTATTTTTATGTACACTGTCTTTGAGGTAAAACATTTGTTCTCATCACATGGCGTGACTCTGAGGAGACAAGATTATAATGATTGATTATTGAGTATTGTAGTCATTCAGTAATCAAGTAATGATCAGCCCGATTAGTCCTTGCAGCCATAGTCTCAAGTACTGAATAATATTAGTTGTAAATTTGTTTTTTTAGTCTATAGTGAAGAATATTCTGACTTCAAGACAGAAAGTAAATACAGTCTTTTGGCTGGTATAATTTGGATTTTTATGTAAATACGGGAAGTAAAAGGCTCACAAAGAAAAAAAGTAAAAGAATGGTGTCCCCTGAGGAGAGGCAGCAGGTCTGTGCTCAAAGTGCTGTGACGGAGGTGCGGCTAATCACTTTAAACAAGGCTTTTGCTTTCTACCGTTTTCTGTTGGTTTCACGTAGCTGGAACACGCCGCCATCCTTGTCGTATTGGTAAAGCACACAATCGCCTGAGCACTTTCCAATCTCCTCCTCTCTCCCTCTGCACCGCAAACAGACGCGCTGATTAGACCCCAGGAGACCACAGAAAAACTCAAAACTCATATGGGCTTTTCTGTTATGTTTGAAAATATACAACAAGATCCAAAATCAACATTCTGCACAAAGCAAGATAATTCACCCATTTTCTAATCTAAAGCTGGGCTGGTGATAAAAAAACAAATCGTGGTCCCATCTCTGTGTCTCTGCTGTTTTGGTGATATTGTCTTATTCACTATTTCTTTATTTAATACCCTGCCCACCTCCGATTGGTAAGTCTCTGTGAAGATCTGAGTGAGTGACAGCTGTGTTTAACCAATCACAGTGAAGGACCAAGTTTTACATGACCTGATTTAAGTCTGAAACTCAATAGAAGAATACAGACTGTAGGTGAATCATGATGAAATCTAAATCGTGGTCTGGCTCCAAGAAAATAATGATATAAGCTATTTGCCATATAGCCCAGCCCAATTAAAATCTGCTTTTCTTTTGGCAGATTCCTTATGTGTTATAAGGGCCAGCTGTATTAATATATAGACATCCTTTTCAGAGTTTGTACTTAAAAGTAGAAAGATGAGTTCATGGAGGTTACGTAGCTCCAAGTATAATAGCTAAAAAGCAGACAGCGACATTTACCAGAATTGTTTTTAGACTGGAGGTCATTTTCGTCACTGCAGTGTTCAGCTCTTATTTATAGATGAATAAGAATGGACAAAGTGGGTAAGTTCCTGTGGTTTGATAACCCGAGCACCTGTTATAAAGAGAGGTTGGTTATGTCTTGAATACTAACAATTGCAACAAAATAGTCTAGTGGGTTTTAGGGCCATTTGAAGCAATTGAAATATCTCTAAAAAAGGAAATAAATTGGACAAAATTTGACCTTTTTCTGAATAGTTTTAGATTAGGACGTTATAAGTTGCAACAAAATCTAGTGAGTTTTATTGTAACAAAGGTGCAGATGTTAGTGGTTAAGTTATTGTTTTAATATGTGTTATTTAGCGTCTTTGTTTAAGCACAAATACATCATTCATTCTTAAGTTTGAAAGTTCAAATGATGAGTTTTAAGCAGCATTCCAGGGCATTTTTCCCAGTCTGAGGTTGGAAAAGTTGCTGTTTCTTGGAATTTCTCCATAAGCTCTTGTCCCTATTTCTCTTTGTGCTTGATGAGAAAGTGCCACATGTGGAGTGATTGCTTTATGTCTGCTCCTTTTTCTTCACACGTCTATCTTTGTTTGAATGGCATCTCAGTCGGCAGCACCGCGTCGGCTCTGCTCATAGCGTCAAATATCAGCCTGCGTCTAAATGAATGCTTACAGACAGCAGAGCATGCAGATTATTGTGGGCACACTCCAGCCGACTGGGCACTTGGCACCGGCTGCAAAGGATTGATGCAGAAAAGGCCAGGACTGGGCAGGTGGCAGCTGCACCAGGAAGTGTGCCCACTGCAGGCCAAGGCAGAGCGGTGTTAGGAGCTGGTCAGGTGGGCACTGACGGCTGCTGGGTGGGTGCCCGGAGAGAACAGGTGAAGCTGGACTGACTTCAGAAACGCTGAAATATGGAATAGACTGTTCCAGTTTCACTTCTGGCCTTCTCTACAGTGTGACTTATTTACAAGAGAAACTGACTTTTTGAACATTTACATTTAGGCATTATTTATTTTCTGTAATTAAGATTAAATGTATGTTTTTGCAACCCCGCTGCTGCAGGTACTGCCCAGGACATTCCACTCTGCCACAGTCCACCACAAATCTGCATTTTAGAAATCCCATTGAATCTTGAACCTTCGTCATTTCCAATTTGAAGATTATTTCCCCCACAACGCAAAGTGTTTTGTGTTCAAAGATCATTTATTGTCCTAATCCAAATTTGTGGAACTTTTCTTCACATCATATATGAAGCAAACAGGGACACAATGTAACATTATTTACAGGAAAAGCCTTCTCCCTCGGAATAGAGGCCAGCTGCTTCATTTTGCCCATCCTAAATGATTATTTCACATTTTACCACAATGTGTTCTTCATGAATTTGCCAAATATATTTTAAATTGTGCATTAGTTTGTGACATTTGGGTCTTGACATTTGCTTACATTACTTTTATTAACCTAACAGACTGTATTAGCTGCATTAATATCCGACCATTCAATTTCAGCTCCTATAACTCTGATTTCAGTGTGAATTGAAACAATAATGTTATAAAATATTTTGTGACTGAAAAATTTTCTGCAAATATAACTCCTTGCCAAATAAGTATAAATATGCATTCAGTAAATTGGACTCATACCTATGTAAATGTAAACTTTGAGATTTCTAAAAGAATTTGAAAATTAAAAAAACAAAACAAAACCCAAAAACATATAAAATCTTCTAATTGTTTCTCATAACTGTCATACACTAAAATGGCCACACATTTGTCTCTCTACAAAATTAATTAAAGTTCCCTGAAAGCTAATTAAAACGGTAGATCATTACTATAACTTTGAGATACTGTGCAGCTTCACTGAAGTTTTTGATTTTGCTTGTTAAAGAAGAAAACCTAAGTCAGTAAAAATGTTCAAAAACCTTCAGCCAATAGTTTCCATTATTGTTTCCTCATTGTTGATGCCAAGTTTAAATCTACTTTCAACGTTCCCTTCCATCATTCCTGTTTTGTGTTTGTCCATCTGTGAGTTAGTGGAGTTGAAATAGGCTACGATTGGCTGCTTTTGTGTTAGTGGAAATTGACAAGCAGAATGAATTGCTTGTCCTATTAGAAAGTTTGCAGTTGAACCTATCGTCCTATAGTCAGGCTCTGAGCGCTTTCATCAGACCCGCTGTCATCAAAGTTGGTCTGGTCCTACGTGGTTGGATTAGGGTTGCTATAGTGAGTTGCAACCCAGCTAAGGGTATGTTTTTTGTGGTAGATTGGCATTTTTAGTAATTGTAGAAATAAATGAAGTAGTGTTGTCATGGTACTTACATTTCAAACTTGTCTTTGATACTAGGGATAAAGCTGATACTCGAGGCCAATACCACAAATGTAAATTTCCATTTCCATTTACCATATGTTCTTTCTCTTGTTCTGGCGTAGACGAGGAAGCTTGTCTGGAAATGTCCATTTTTCTCTGACATGTTTATGAGTTCCTTACTTTTAGTATCAGTTAGTATCTGCATATGCACATGATTGCAAAACTGGGAATAGCTTTATTAGACACCTGTGTTTGATGTCATTATAGTGTCTTACTTAACCATTATAAATAAAAGACAACCCTTCCCACTCCCCAGACACTTCCTCCCGCACTTCAAGAAGTTAATCAACCTATTCTACTGTCCTTGTATCTTTGTCATTTATAAATATTTAAAATATAAAATATATGTAAGTTTTTTGAACCATTTTCTCCATGGAGATGTTATTTTCCCTGCAATTTTCCACAAAATAGCATAAAACTTGGCAGTCACCATAGAGACAAGCATTTTTTTTTTCCAATATTGAATAAATGAAAGTTTTTATCAGGATGTGAAACATTCCTGGCAAAGCGGTAATGTTTTTGTGAGACAAATAGGTGACAAACCCTCCACAGATAAACTTAGATACTGCACTTTTAATATATGTTTTTACTCAAATAATTATACTAATACATTTTGGTCCTATGTCATTAACATCTGAAAGCTGCCTCAAAAAAACAAAAAAATACATTGAACAGATGCTTGAGAGGGAATAGTTTTTGCCACGTTGAGGACCACATTTCATGCAGATTCATGTTCCAAACTTAGTTGATTTATTCATCCACTTTGAGCAGTAATCTGGCATCTTCTCTTCAAGCATTTTTAACCTAAGCTGAACAGATGTTAAAGCCATCAGACAGGTGAGGTCCCCAGCTATTTCAGTGATTTGTTACAAGGGCTTTTGAATTGACTCTGCATCATGATGATCCCCTCGTGTATAATTTCCCGCGTATGTGTTGGAAGCAAACGAACAGAAAAGTGACTGACTGCTGGATTTTGGATTTGCCACGAGGAGAGGCAGTGACAATAACCCTTCTTCTAATAAAAAAACATCGCCTGGAAATAGATGTGTGAAGACATTCAGAAAAAAGTATAATTAAAAGTAGCTTGCGATCAGCAGTGTGAAGTGGGATTTCTCTACCCCCTACCTGAAACCCACAGGAGCCTCGAAGTGGAATAATTGATGTGTTTTTTCTCTTTGTGAGTCGAGAGACAGTGCAGACAACAATCTCACATCCCTTTTTGTCTCCGCGTCCTTGTTTTTCTTTGTGTTGCCCTCAAAATAGCATGAAAATCTGATATTGGAAGAAAAACATTACAGACTTTTATTCTATTGACATCTGAGACACCCTTTTATGAGCTCGCTGTTGAAAATTGACTCAGTGCGTTTACAAGGATTTAGAGGAAGTAGAATTATTGCCTTTATACAGTCATAACCACTACATAAAAGCCAAACCGATATTTAACATTTTGGGGCAATAAGAGACTCATTTTAATAACATTCTTCATTCTCCCTTGCTTGTGTTTTGATCTATATTGTATTGCCTATCATTAATATTTAAAAGAGAGATTTTATTGTCATATAGTTTATATGAGACATGTCACATTTTTCTATTTGGGGGAAATATGAATGAGACAAAGGAAGGAATTCAATTTTGTAAGATAATTCACAAACTTAAAAATATATAAATGAATAACAAATGGCAAACTAGTATAAATTGCGGGCTAATCAGTAATGGTAAAGCATCAGCAAATGATTTCACTTTCTGGTAGTGCTGTCACAATATTACAATTTTAAACTCAATTTTCATGTAATTTGCATACATAAAATAATACATAAAATAATAGTTTAGTTAATATTACAGTGTGTCTTATACTAGTTCTGATATAGGTCAACATTGAGGAAAGGTCAAATTTGGTCCTATGTGTGTAATTTTTTTCATACTAGTTTCATCACAAGTTTTAGTACTGATCAAGTGTGGGTATTGATAGTTTTGAAAGCCGTACATTCTAGTAACGTAATTACTGGTTAAAATGGCTGTTCAATTTAAACTTTGTCAAGCTGAAAAAACTCTTACTCTCCGGACTTCGCAGCTAGCGTACTCCGAATACTCCTTGCAGCTATACTTGTCCCAGCTATTTTGATACAACATGAGGAATCCGACACCTAATATCGATATACCAAACTCTATTGTGTCTTTTGTCAGTTTCAGTGTTCTCCAGAACAGCCTATCACTTCATTTCTGTATATTTTCTATCTTGCTCCAGACGTTACATTATCTCCACATTTCGGGTTGAGCACCAAGAGACCAGAGGCGTCCCCAATCGGCCGTCCCTTCCCCTCCTCTCTCAATCTGTTTCCTGTGTGACCGGCCACCACCGGGGTTGAGTTATTAATGCCCGAGGAGGAGGCAGCCCGATGATTTCATTGCGTATTCAGGTGCGCTGGATGGATGGCTTTCAGAAACAGCCGAGGGAGTGCTGGGGAGGAGAGCCTCAGTGGAGAATAAATATACCTGTCTCCTGCTGATGCATCGGGCACGCGGTGCAATGCAAATCAGCTTCCTCTTCTCCGCTAACTGCCTTCTGCTGGATCCAAATTCTTTTTACATCCAGACTCCCACTAAGACGAAGGTTTTGAGCGCAGTGTTGTCAAGATGCTATTTTATTTTTACTTTATTGCTAGAATTAAACAGGTGATTGAGAGACACATTTACACCTGAAACTGAATACACATTTTCAATGCTGAATTTTTTAAAAGACCCACACACATTTAATAACATGCTTTGATTGATATAGTCCTATAGTAAACGCTTGTCTCCAAAATAACCAGATACTAGTACTGATACGTTATTTGAACAAGTATAGATACTGGAAGGACTGCAGGAAGAGTTGCAGAACTATTAAAAAATACATCCTATTGTGTAAAAACAGTGCTTTGTATAATGAAATATACAATCAAATATAATATTTTACTAGTATCAAAATCAATTTTAAATTTGAGTATGTTGATCTCATTACTCTTTTTACCATCTCTTATCACCATTAACAATATGAATCCCATTGTGTCACACAAAAGAATATAATGTTCCAACAACATTCATAGTATTAGTAAGTACACATTTAATTGTAGTTTTAGTATCAGTTATATATTATTTCATTATTATTTTTACAGCTCTATTCTAGTGTTATGGTTTAAGCTGTCCTCCCAGAATACACCTGTTGATGAAAATTACGTTTGAGAAAATTGACTCCCTAGCGGCTCTGGTGGTTTTAGTGTTCATTACCTGTGTGCTATATAATTAAGGGCAAGGATGAGTTGACATTAAAACAAAGCTTTTGAACTGGAGCTCCCATCACATTTATTAAATGGGGCTGGGTCTGTGACATTCTCCTTGTTATTTCATAAGCGCTGAGATAATACCTGCGATATTCATTTATGACTAGTGGAGTTAAAACCTGTGAGTACATTGCTTTGTTTGACCTTTTTACTGTTTCGTATGACCCGAACCCACAAATAATAATAACCTTTTAGATTTCATTAAGCTGTATTGGTCAGTCGGGTTGGCGTGGTCTAATTTTCCTGTATAAGTGTAAGAGAAATACCATACTGTGTACAGCATATTCTTATAAATTGTTTAAGATTTCAGGAAAACAGTCACTATACAGTCTATTGGTAATAACAGTGATAGTTGACTTTTTGGTATTGCATTAACACACCTTACAAACCACCTGTGTTTTGACACTTATTCGGTTTGGTCTTATCTATCTATCAGCTCTATCTCTTATTCTATATCAGTTCAGTAATTTGTACATTCCCATTAATTCTGCGATTAATAAGAGGTATTTAGAATTGTAGATTTGTTTCTTTTTCAATAAAATGGAAAATCTGATCTGTGCATGATGAAGGCTCTAGACAGAATTAGGTGTAACTTCTTTCGTCCTGACCTATTCTTAAATTCATCTTCCACACAGCAAGTAAAGTACGGCTAAAAATATAAAGTGGCCTTTTCAAAGTAGACACCTTTAAGTGCAGAAACACCATTCAGTCATTGATTGTAGCATTTAGTCCAAAATACTGCACTTAACTGATTATGTGCCTGTGGCCAAAGGCAGCATGAAGCACCCTACAGGAAGCAGTCAATTTGTGTAATAGTTTGACTTTCAAAACAGAAATTATTTTTCTCGCAAGTATTACTTCTGAAATGTTTTAGAAATGATTGCCGACTGATACAGGTACTCATTAGAATGTTCACTGCTATAATAATAATAACTTGTTTTTCAGCCATCTTTTAGATCATTTGGGGTTTTAAGTTTATAATTACTTTTCTTGTGAAGTTTTCTGTACATGGGCTGTACTGTTATCAAATAATGAATAGAGACATCGTTTGTTCTTGAATGTTTTATGTTGTGTTTGTAATGTGAAGCTGTGTTTTTAATTAGATAAGTGCAAACTGTCTGTCAGAAAGATGGGTTATACAATGAGATAAAATCAGATTGTGATCTGTGTGACTATGGGACTATATTCTAATTCAGTACTTGTCTTTGCTTATTGCAGCTCTGTGCTGACACACAGACTTCTGCCTTCTACTTACACCTATCAGCCCCTCCTGTTGGTTAGCCTTCATCAGCTATGGTTGAGTGACCAATAACCAGTCACACCAGTCACCTTAACCAGTCACAGTGTTAACTTTCAGAATAAGTTTTAAAAGATTCTTTCTGATAAAAACTCAAATGATGCTCTAACTAATTTTGTACATATTGACTACCCTTAACCATGTTGAGCTCAAATAAATGTGCGTGCCATTTTGTGTTTGCGAAAATCGAGCTGTTTATAAAAACTGTCCAATAAATTCTGAATATTCTGCTTTTAAGCTGTGATAGCTGAATAGGGAGAATATAGGACACAAGGTTTGCATACCATTGCATCATTAGTATTTGATATTAATAGTATACATTCTGCCTTTTAAGGGCTTTGTACTCCTACAGGCCTATGGGGACGGGTACAACGCCTTCCTCACTGCAGCAAATCTATCTTTTAAAAGCAGTAAAAAATATTATCAATGTTTTAGATCAAAGGTTTATGTTTCATATTTAATAGCGGTCATATTTTCTTTGAAATAGAAAAAATGTGGAGTGTTCATTTTGGGAGATGCCTCTTTGATGGTAGCCCCCTTTGATACTCACGGTCATGACAAAACATCAACAACAGCTTAGTTAATGTTTATACCCCGGGACAAGAAGCACGCACCTCTTTAATTTTACCAGCTCCTGTGTTGATTTATTCAAGTGGAAGTTGATGGAGAACTAGCACCTTAATAAGCTTATAGGCCAGCGCTCTTATACTTAAAACATATGCAAATAAAGGGATAAACAGAGACGCCGACATTGTTCCTGGTGCATATCTGACACTCTAATTAGATAGCAAGGCGGGGGATTATACAAGTAAACAGAAGAGATGCCAAAGCCGAAATTAAGGGCTACATGTGGCACGAAGGACTCCGAAGAGGCAACAGACTTAAGTGCACGTCTAACATTTGAACCTCAGACAAATGGGAGTGTCTGGTAAACAAACATTTCAAGTCGCACAACTACTCACTGTGTAAGACTCTTTACTTCAAGTGTCAACACAACACAAGCATGAATATCCCCAATGTGATAAAATGTAAATTATGTAGAAACAATCCAACATGTTTTCTAATTTATGCAGTGTGATTACTTAAACCATCGCTGCTTATGAGGAAATGTGTTCTCTTTATTATGCACAGATAGGGATGAGTGATATCGACAAAAAATATTCTTGTTTTTTGGGGGATCCTGTTAGAGGTAATCTGATGATGTTTTGCCGATTCAATTGAAATGTGCCAGAATATGTCTTTGTGCAACACGTTTATTCCATTATTAATTTTAATCACCCCTTTTTGCAGCATTTTGATAATCCAATGTTAAAATATTACACATTACAATTTTGTTGATAATTAGATATATTGGACAACTTTATGAGCTTCCTTCTCAATAGTATGCAAAAACATGTGTCGAGATACAGATGGATACTATGAGGATTTACATTCAAAGGCAGCTGACAGTGTCCAGACTTTATTAGGAGCGCATTGTAGCATTTAGAGAGGTTTTTTTGGGTTTTTTTTTGAGCTGTGTAATAAATGACATACCCAATATTCAATACAACATCCCCAGTATTGTCGATAATGTGATATATTGCATCTCTCTATTGGTTTACTTCTGTATAGTTCTTCTGTTTATTATATATGTAATAAACAAAAAACAAAACAAAGAAACTTGTACATTTGGGTGAAAACTTTTTGTGTTCCTTTACAAACTGGCAATAACTTGATGTAATAGTTTTTGAGTCAAGGATAGCTGATAGCGTTGACGTGTTGTCTTGGAGCACCTTCTCTCCAGCTCCAGCCTCCATCCCTCTGCTTCTTCGCCTGTTGGTGAGACTTTGTGGGCATGAGTCTGTCAGCTTCATTTACAGAAACAGCAAGGAATAATATAGTGCCAGTGCTCGGATATGTCAGCGCCCATACGAGGCTGTTCTATCGAAATAGACCCCAGTGCAGCACAATTAACCTCTGGCCACAGCAGCAGGTCCAGGCTGTAACGGCACAACACAGGACGATAAATCAAACCCAGAGGGAGAAAGCCCCACTCCTATTCTCCTATTGGCTGATACTATCACTCAGCGGGCCAGGACTTACATGGGCACATACTTCTCCATGCTATTGTGTTATTCTGAAGGTGCAGTGATGTAATAGTTTAGCCCGAGGCGAAGGCACTGGGGTTTCTGTGACTGTGAACCCACCATATGGACTCAGATCTTCAGGGTTTAACTGGTTTGAACTTGAGAAGTGAGAGGTTATGTGAGAACTACATTGTGGTGGTTATATGGCCTCTGTACAGCAACCTCAATTTTATATCAGTGCTAAAGCTAATGTAGTAGCTTTCTAAAGCTGCATGGCAATGGCAATGTCCTGTTAGTGATAATGAATTACTTTTCCTATACAGCACAGACTCACAAAACAACAACGATGTGAAGTAACAGCGTGGAAGGAATGAAACTAGAAGATGGGAGCAGGACCACACTATCCATATACCACCTGCTTCCTTTTCTCCAAGTTAAATTTAAAAGTGCACTGTAACTTTTCTGATGAAGAGTGTGCTACCAGCTCGTCTCCATGGAGAGGTTATTACTTTGCCTATATTTCACAGTATTGCATTAAACTGATTTACCGTCATGGAGACATGTTAACGCGACCAGGTCAGGTTACAGATCAGATCTGTGGAGAGGCGACCCTTCTCACTTATATTTGATCAGTGAAACTCTTTTAAATGAGTAGATGCAACACAGACTGTAACTTATGACTTATCCTCTTCCAGAAAAATTACATAGTGTGCCTTTACGATTAAACTTGTGTCCATTATAGGTTGGGTTAGGGTTAGGTTATTCTTTATGCCTTTTTACGTTTTAGGGTGTACATAATTTGTGTATTTTCCAATAATATCTAATGAATAATGTGAGCGCTCCAGTACGTGGATATGGAGGTCAAACTAGTTCCTGTAAAAGTCTCTTTTGTCCTTGCTTTGTGAGACCATTTCCCTGCTCTCTGTAATGTGACCTATTAAAGGTTGTGGCTGTCACGGACATCTGTAGTAAAAATGGAGAATTATGAATTGTATAAAATGTTTTGTCTGCAGCCTGTCATATAGAGTCATTTGTGTTTAATGGCAGAGTAGCAGAATGAACAGAGCGTTGTAAAGCTGTGAACGCTTGGGTCACCTTCAAGACCTTCAGTTTTTCTTGCTATTATCAAGTCACTTTTAGGCATTGGCTGTTTTTAGGAATTGTTCGATATGGACTTGTTTGGCCAATACCAATATCTGATATTTATTTTGCTATTGTGGGCTATAACCAATAGTTAGTTGATATCGATGATTTTTGGTGCAAGGTGAGGCCCAATCAACTGTAATAAAGTTTTGGAAAAAGCTTTACTACAGTTGATTGGGCCTCATCTTGCATCAAAGGTTTTATTTCCAGGAATTTGCTTCTGCATGATGGTGAAACATTAACTCATTATTCTGTTTAAAAAAGGACAAACTGGGAATGACACATGGGAGCACAGAGCCTGCGACAGCTTAACAAAACTACTGGTGCTAAATATTAGATATCGGATCAATACGATATGGGAATAATTGATATTATCACTGATATATTGTCCAGTCCTCCTTCTTACTATGATCGCTGCTCATGCCTGGCCAGTGCAAACTGTCTTTGGCCTGTAATCTCAGACTCTAATGTGAAATATGGCAACAGAGGCAGGGAGCAACCACTGGAGCACATTATTCAGGACCCAAGAGTCATCAAAGCCGCCGCTATTAAATATAATTTGAGAAATGTGCTTTTTGGACTGTGGTATAGTAGTTTGTGTGGTATTATGGTAATCAGCACATTCCCTGCGGTGCCTACTTTTCTGAAACATTTATTGCTGTTTGTGCATGTCTTTTGTGAACATGATCTGGGATTTGTAGTTTGTTTGTATGTTTTTGTAGGAGGGGTAATTCTCCTCAGGCAGCGGGGCAATTATTGCTTTTGCCAGAGCCTGTGGTCCTTTGTGTTGTGTCTATGAAAATTATAGTGTGTTCGTCAGATGTGTTTTTGCCCAGGTCAGAGCGAGAAAACATTTCATTAGGTGCCATTGGAACATGAAACGGCTTTTGACCAATCAGGCCATTTTAAAGGCGGCAGAGTTTTTGTTTAAAATCACATCAAAGCATTTTTCTGATGTTGTACAGTTTTCTAACTACAGTGTGATAAACCCAACTTCAGCTGTTCAAAGGCAGGGCTGTCAACATGAATGAGTTATGGTCAGGAATGAGATGGTGAGTTCAAAAAGTAAAATAACAGATAACTTATATTTCTTTTTAACAATAATACCTGTCCAGTAGATTTAAATAGCTATACCTTCAAATGAAATGAACCAGCCTTTTGTGAAAGTATGAAAGGGTTAATCATGTGTTTTTGCTTAATCAGTTTTTTTAATTGATGGATTTTTGTCAAAGCTACCAATTAACAATGTGCATAAATGTGCCCGATGTTTGATAACTGCAATGATGTCTTTTCTCTTGTGTGTCCAGCGGCCGGCTGCACTTTTGAGGAGGACTCTGACCCCAGCCTGTGTGACTTCACTCAGGGGGAGGACGATGACTTTGACTGGATGTTGTTCCGGACGTACGGTTCACCTTTCTCCAGCTCGGACCTCCTGAGGGGTGAGTGCCCTCTCCTGTCTCCGCCCGCTTATTTGTGGAGCATTCATTTGGGTCAAGGTGTCTTTTTGGTAGGGGAGGGTGATACTGACAAAAATGTTTATCTTGAATAAAAAATATATGTACTTTAATTTTTTTTTCTTTTTCTATTATGATTTTCAGATAGTATTTGAACAATGCATCAGGAATATGCTAAATGTGCAACTATGTTGGTTGAGGTTTAAGTCTCGCATAAAATGAATAGACAATTAAATTAACCACAGATGAGCAGAAATATCACTTACACTTAGAGATTACACTAGACATTTCTGTCTTTTTTAGGTTGATTTTTAAAAATAGTTTTAATTATTGACGGTATACTCAATATTCTAATTTTACACAACTATTAAAACAACTATTATGATATTATACATTTTTGGATATATCCCCCACCCTTATTTTTTGCATTAACTTGGTCCATACACTTAAATAAGATGTTTGTTTGTGACAGTCCACATCTATATGCAAATGTGAAACGTCCGTTGCCTTTTGGTGATAATGAAAAGCTGAGTTTCAACCTGAAGGATAATTTTATGTTAAGCAGTCTCATAGGGCTCAGGCAAACAGCATTTTCCTGGCCTCATCGCCACTATACCGCAGGGTGCCACAGGGAGAGTCCATGCATAGTTTATAAGGTTCTCCTCCATGGCAGCATTAACAAACACCTAGGGGGACCTGACAAAGACACAAGTGCGATTTTATCTCCTCAGCAGAAAGCTCAGTCCTGGAGCTGTTGGCAGTAACACTCCTCTGTAGACCACTATACACTGAGAGATCAGTATGTGCAAGACTGAATAGTGCTTTATGATCCATGTGTAATAAAAGGAAATGCTATTTTCATGTTTTTTTTGGACAGCTGGTCATAGACTTAACTTTAAATAACACATACATGCAGATACCTGATAATGGCAAGTACATGACTGTGGTACTGTGAGGCCACCATTTAGTTCATAGACAATAAAGCATATCTATCTAAATATCTATCTGTCTCAGCAGGGGACAGACATTCTTCTTTGACAAGGCTCAACACATTCATCATCAAAGTCCATCAAAGACAAATCAACTGTGTTGAGTCATTGTATTGTATCAGACACCTTCAAATCTTTTTTGTGGCTTATAAAAGGGACTGTAATTGAATATGATGTAATATGAGTAACAATAGATGAAATCAGTCCATTATTGTAATCCTCAAAAAATCTGCCGTGGTCATTGACCACCAGCTGATTCAGACTTTTGAAAAAGAATAATTGTATTGGTTAACCAGTAATTCTAATCAGTGTATAATGTGGTTTACAGTGGTACAGAGACGAGTAGAGACAAGTACCTGCTCACCTCAGAATACACCTGCAGTGCAAGTGAAGACAACTGAGCTTCATTCATTCATATTCAGTTTTCTGTAATGGTAAATAGTAAAAGAAAAATTCAATTCTGTCAACTGGATAAAAAGTTTTCGACGACTGAGGACGAGTGAGGACAACTGGGGGATTACACAGACATCTTTCTAAGATGTAATGGCAAGTGATATATTAATTCATAGATTCATACTGGACTGTATTTTATCCATGCTTGTCAGACATGGATTACACACATAAATGTCTCTCTTCAGGACTGACAGAGATAAATGGCATCCTCGTAGCTTAAAAGTATTATCTTGTTAGTGCTTTGCGTTGAATGTTCCACATTTTCACATTTATTCATCACTCAAGAACACATGCAACCTCACTATGCACATAATGACCTCTCCACAGATCTGATTTGTAACTTGGCTTTGCGATGTCCCCTGCCTCTCTCCGTGGAGATGCATATTTTTTAAACCATTTGGAACATTCTTGGCAAAGCAACATCGTCACTGAGAAAAGTTAGATAGTGCTTGTTTAAAGAATCTCCTTCTCTTTTCCAAATAGACTTCTTAACTTGAGCTATCCCAGCTCTAATCCACTATTACACTCAGACCTTGTTCACCTCTACATCATCAGCATTCAGGGGAGACTGTACAGAGCTCCAGACACCAGCCAATTCACAGAAGGCGATGGGATAATTAATACTTTTCCCTTTGGGTTTAATTAAAAACTACTGCCACGACATTTTAGTGATCTGGGGTCTTCCTGAGAGGGGACAGAGCACAGGTGGAATAAGCAGATACTATTAAACCAACAATAGACATCTCTAACATATCAACATCAAAACATAATATGCTCTGAGTTACACTGGTGGCATTCTCCTTACTGCCTCATGATTGTTTCACCTCTGTTAAGTACACCTTGACATTTATCTTGGTATTTAGAGTTGATAACCTTACCTCAACTTTTTTATAACCTATTGAGTAGTATGAAGATTATTGAATATTTGTTATGGCTTGTTCATTATTTCTGTCCTTCTTACACTGATCAGGCCTTTTACAAACATGCACATTTAGATGGATCCCAGACTGATCAGATGTGGAACTGCAGGTTATTTGTGCTTTTCTTTATTTAGTTAAGGTGAGATTGTGGACAAGTGGTGAAAATATCACTGTTTATACTGCCACGAGTGTGAACTTGAACTTTTGATTTGTTAGCTGCTGTGCTGATTTGGCAGCAAAGCAAAACAAAACAACCTTTATATTAGCAGTTTTTTATTTCAATCTTCTCTCATGTCGTAATGTTCCTGGATGGGTTTATGAAGCGTTGTGTAGGTGAACTGTACTGAATTTGTTTGTTGCTTCCAGATAAACCGGTAAAAAATGTTGAACATGTACTTGCTATACTTTTATGGCCAGGTACAAGGGAGATGCAGGAATAAAAGAGAGGTTCATCTTTAAAGATCATCTTCAAAACATGTTTTTATTTTGCATTGTGCCCTTTTGGTATTTATCTGACCATTGCCATTGTGTGTTGTTACTGTTAGCTCTGCCCCTTTGTTAAAAACACTTTGACATTTTCATTGTCATATAAAATAACCATAGTCCAAATTCTCTGCAGAAAGCCCTTTTTTTGTAATCTCCTTTCTTCTATAGTGTATCACATGGGGCAGACACTGCGAACGGATAACTAGACTTTATGAGATAAGGCTATTTACATAGGGCCAGTATTAACTTTGTGGGGCTGGAAAAATCGGTGCCGAGGGAAGATTAGTAAACACAGCTGAGATAGCAGCAGCTTGTGGCTCCCTTGAGAAATTATGCTCTACTGTTCCTGCCAAAGTAAAAAATGCATTATAAAAACTGCAAGACAAAATACATTGAGATCTTTGTACAAATTTTGTTATCTCTGGTGACGTTTTGAATGCCATCAGATTGCTATTGATAATCTCTTCTTTTAATAAACAAGTAAGCCTAAGTGATGAAATTGTTGTAAAGAAGAAAGAATGTCAAGTGTGTATTTAATTACACTGAAAAGCATGAGCTGATTAGAGCAGCCTGAAGGGAGAAATCTCCACCTCGAACAGCATCACGTCCGGACCCCTAAGTCATATACAGACTTGTATTTTTGAAAGTTGTTATTTGTCTTGCATTAACACATGGGAAAAAAGCCTCGAAGCCAAACTTTTTTTTGTGTTGTTGTCTTTGACCTCAATTTGTCAAGTCAATGTGTATGTTTAGCCCTCAAATCTGGTAGGCTGTTCTGCTTTCATGGAGACGCGTCCATCACTCACAAAAGGAGAGAAAATATATATATATGTATATATATATATATATATATATATATATATATATATATATATATATATATATATATACACTTAAAAAGGGAGTATGGAACATGCTACACCGAACCTGGCACAAGAAAGAACGCAAAAGTGACACAAGATACACAATATACCTCTCCTCACTTGGCCAAACAATACATGTGTGTTGTTCCTATCAATAATGTGTAATATACGTAGTAAATAATTTTATTTTAGTATTTTAAATCAGAATGAATCTAGTTAAATGGTTCAGCCTTAAATAGGCTAGTCCCAGATTGCTGATCTAGCAAGTAAGGACCTAAGTGGCACAGTGGTTAGACTTTTCACAGCAAGAAGCTCTGGTGTTCATTTGCTAGAGCAGATGGGGTCCTTCTTTTAGTGTTTGCATTCTCGTAATCCACTTTCCCCTCTTTCCAAAATGTGGGTTGCAGTAGCTCAGAACTTACACCAAATCCACCTGAAAAACATTGCACATTATACTATTCTACATATAGAAGATTGATTTAGGGGACCTCAAAAGTACAAAAAGGAGAGAAGCTGAATGAGATGCTGTAAAGACTTTAAAATATTCATTCCGTGTCTATTGTATTTGTACATTTCCTATTTACTGACATAATTGAACGCTTCCATAATATTTTATTTAATTTGTCCCTGGAATGAGATTGTAGACATTCCATCACAGTAAGAAGTGAACTCAAATTGACTTTTTATTTTCATTCAGTGCTGCAAAATTACATTTCTGTGTAACATTTATTTGCCCAAAATGTTTTAACTTGAAGCCATTTTCCTTTAGTTTACATAAAAGGTGCAATCAGTTGATATGAATAGTTCTCTTGACCATGTTATGACTTCCATAGGACATAGCTCTGAGCTGTGCGGCGGGGTCAGTGAGGGTCAGTCAGGATGTACTGCTGCAGTTGGTCCCTTGTAATAACCTTAATTCATCCAGGCAAAGACACACGGTGGCCTTCAGGTGCAGCGCTGGCATCCGTTAGCCTCTAAGGACAGTGTCACATCGCAGTGCACCGGCTATTTGTCGCCTTTGACCCCTGTCCAGCCCCTACAGCAGATGACCGTGTGGAATACCAGGAGAGCAGCATCCCACCAGCAAAGCAACAGATTTTCTCATCTACTAGCCAATGTTCTGCAAATGACCTTACCTTTGTTGTAGCTTGGAAATATGGTAGAAGTTAAAAGCTTTGAAGTTGTATGTTGCATGCTCCTCTGAGAGCACATCTGCAGTATTAATGTATTTTGTAAACTCATCAAACATATTCAAGTTATACCCTGTGGATCTTGCTCTCTCCCAAGGACAAAATACACAACATTTAGTCAGCACAAAGTAGAACACTTACTATTATTGCCAAATAACATCTGGTGAACATTGGAATATTCAAACTTCACATGTAAATGAATCACTTGGTCGTTTACTAGCTCTTCTGGCTGGTCCACATTGGTCCTTATGAGTAAAGTTAAGGTTTACGATTTTGATACGAAAGAATAGACTCGATACTTACTCGATACTACTGTTTATGATACTCTGTGGTCTTACACTAGTTATGATAAACGATGAAACTGTTTAGGAAAGGTAAAATTTGATCCAGTAATATGATTTTTTTCAGTATCGATACTTGCTTAAATGAAGGCCTAGTTTCGATTAGCATCAGATTTTTGGTACGTTTGACTACCCTAAACTAGTATGTTGATTTGATGTTGAGATTTAGTTGCTGCAAAATCCTATTTAGTGACAGATATGACATCACAAGACACTGTAAATCATGTTTAACTGAAACTGGGGCCAGAGAAAATATATATTGTGCAGGTTGTTGTTGTGGTATAGTGAGATTATAACCTAAAACACAATAATAAATAATTCGTTTTATAATTTGTGGATTTTCTATTTTGATAATTATGATGAATATATACAGTACAATCACTTTAGATATTCCATATGCTCCCCATCTGTGAGTTGCCTTCATTTCATCCTGGAAACTAAACAAAAACCAAAAACATGTTTATTAAATCTTAAAAAACATCTTAATACACATAGCTTTTAAGTGTTTAACAGATGTGTTGTTGCTTCTTCTTGCCATACTTTATCCAATCAAAAGCTGCAGTTGGAACCTCTTCACAAACGCCTGTCATACGGTGCTACACTGAAGCTTATACCAGCATGTCATCGCTTTGTGAATGTATGTAAAAATAACATGCTTTTGAAGTAATTAGGTGACGATTTTAGTGGTAAACACATTTTATTTGGGTTAAACTTGTAAATAACAAAATAACTGGATATGTTCCGTGTCTTTTTCGAGTAACGGTAGATGTATTGAAGTGTGAAGTGAGAAGTAGCGGCTAATTAAAACACCTTGTATCAAACAGAAATGAACAAATTAGTGCGACTGACAGCTTCAGTGTCCACATGAAAGCTCACTGTGTGCAAACAGATAATTACTATGGCTTAAGTGTGTTAAAGAAGAGGCCCAATTTGATAACAAGTAGCTTACAATAGAATAAATGAGTAGGAGGTCCCATATTATGTATAGATATTGGTACTGGTGGTTTTCAGACTCTACAACGTGATCATGTCATACTCTCAGATGGTGGGTTCATTGCTTACATTGTATTTTTCTATGAAAAATCTAAAAGGTAAATGCACAAATGTTCAACCTGGACGCTAGAACTCGCTATACTACTATAAAAATCAGCATTTTAACGACATTCTTTCCAGCTGTCTCCATCTCAGTTAAACAATATGGCCCTATAGAATGTTGTGATGTCATCTGAATCCCAGCAATTGTTCAACTGATACTGAACAAATATTTTTTATCATTCCCACTTTTACCCAGTGGATTAGTCTTTTTAAACAGTTAGTTCAAATGGAAACAAATCCATATTGGACCACCCCTAAATACAATATCTTATTTGAACTGTATGTTGTTCTTTAATGCTCCCTGCTATTATAAGATCTGAAGAATTTAAATTAAATGACTGATGGAGAGGGCCTTCTTCAAGGAAAGAGGCAGGTAAGGCAATTTGACAGTTTTTTAGAACTTGAAAGGGGAAAATTACATGGCTTTTAAGTTGCTATTTTAGAAAAAAAATATTGAGAACAGAAATGATTTAGAGCTGAGTCACATTAGCACAGGTGAGGAGTCAGGCCTTGTCACTTTGAGCATAATAGCACTCCATGTAAAAAGCCTATTGTGGTTAAACAGCACAATGAGCATCTTGTGGTGTAAATTAGCCTTGTGCTCTCGGCTAATTGGCTCCATCTGACAAAGAGAAATAGGTGAAGTTACCAGAAAATGAAACCCAACAAAAATAAGTTCTGCTTTCTTCAAACTTTTTACCTGTACCACACTTTTTCCTCACCTCAGCTCACAACAACTGCAGCTATATTTAACACACACACATACAGTATAATGCCAATATATTCACAACTTTCACCTATTCAAACCAGCATTCACTATGTATATAAAACATTTCTGTGGAATTTTCTGTTGTTGACAGAGACTAAAGGGAACTTCTTGTTGACTAAACTAAAGCTCAGATAGTCTTTACAAGGGCTGTGCAGTTCATCAAATGTTAATTGTGATCAAAACAGTTTGTAATTGTCAACGATCAGCAGGGGGTTTAATCAACAGGTTTGGAGCCTCTGGTAGTAAAAGCATGTCATTTGGAGGTAATAAGTTTGTGTTGTATGAATATTCATTATAAATATTATGAATGCAATATTTATGTGCCGTGAATAAGAAAAAATAAAATGGAAAACAACAAGTACTTTTCGGAAGCCACCTTTTCAGCGCTTTTAGAGTTTTCTTCTTATTCGAGCTACTTTCTGTCCTCTCTCTTTTTCTGAGCCTTGGATGCCCATGTACTTTGTGCAAGGGGAGGTTGAGTGACTGCTTTGGCCTTTGCTCCTAGCATCACGTCCACACATTCTCTATATTTTACGCCTCTATATGGACCGTGACTTCAGAGCTACACAAAACAGATGAAGGTCAGATGTGACGTGGAGTTTGTTGTCCTCATTTATGAGAATTCATCTGTCAGGCCAATATGGACATTTATACAACTATTCTGTTGACAGCAGTTTAATTGCCATTCTTATATTGTTAATTTGCTTAATAAAAAAGTCCAGAGTGACCTGACAACTATTGAATCCAAATGGTACAGAAATGTCTGCAATTAAGATCTCATTCGGGAGATGCTCATTTCCAAAGCTAATTATGTTGAAAAGCTGCAGTAAAATGTGACATGTATTTGCTGCTTCAGGGTCCAGCTCACTCTACTCTGAGCTGTGAGTTATAATGCACTAAATCTCTCCTATCAGACTGCTCTTATTTATGGATATAAATCCGCGACACAACAAGATAAGCTGTTTTATTCAGTCAAGAAACAACCTAAGGAAGTCAAAATTGATATGATACTATTGTCATTTTTGGTTTAAGTCTACAGAAACCTGTCCACTTATGCGCGGTAGCTGGTACGCACTCACATTCCTTCACTGCAGGCAATTTAGAGAATTTAGAAATTTTAGAGAATTCCCCTAACTCTAAAACATGATTAGGTTAACAGGCTTTTGTTCTTTTTTTCTCTTCCTTTTTTCCAAAATCCAGTTAAATACTAATCTTATTTTGAGTATTGTCTCACCCATGCTGGGAATAACGAGTAATCTAACTAATTACTCTTTCCCCTGCTCATCCATGTCTCATTCAAAGGAGCTGCAAGTTTTTTCTTTTGTTTTGGAAAGTAAACAAGACCATAACGACGGATTAGTGACAGTGATTGGCTAAAAGACAGATCAACTGTACCCCAATCAGCAGCAGCGTTAGCATTTAGCTGTGTTTGCTAATGCACCGTGTCACCTTGGTGAGTGCTGGACATTCTACCATAGAGATACATGTAAAACACCAGTGGGCAGGGACCAGCAGTCACTGACAACATGTTAAAAAGTACACAAATAAAATGAATATTTCACTGGAGGACACTGTGTTTAGAAAGAGCGACTAATTTTGAGGCATAATACATATTGTAACAAAAATTGAAGTATTCTGCATATAAAAAGGTTATAGGTTTTAAAATTTTAATAAAAGTATTAGCTTTGAGACACAGTGAGCTAGCTAGCGTGCGGCTCTGCACAAAGCCTATTACTAACTCAATTACTTTGGAGGAGGAGTAGTGGGTAACTCACTAATGACTTTTTGGAAGGTTCTTGCCCAACAGTGAGCAGCGTAGAATCACTTCACACTAAAATATTATTGGATAAGAACCCAGAGTTCCTAAAGACAACTGAAAACAATGTACAACGTTTTTGCATTCTGTTGTCTTGCTCAACTGCATCGGTAAAGTCAAGCTATATAAAACCTTGCATCCCTTGAATAAAGCAGAGTCCTTGTAGTTAACTGGGTTTTAAACACATTTCACTCCAAGCTTTCTCTCTCTCTGTCTGTCTCTCTTTCTTTCTTCCTCTATCTCTCCCTCTCTCTTATTCTCTCTTAGTTTCTCTTTCGGTCTTTCTCTTCTGGTCTCCCTGTCTCGCTCTCAGTCTCTCTCTCTGTTTTCCTTTCACCCGCTGCCAGTCTCTCTCTCGTTCTTGCTCTCAGTTTCTCTCTTTCTTTCTCTCAGTCTTTCTTTGTCCCTCTCTCTCGCTCTCAGTCTCTTAGTCTCTCTCACTCTCAGTCGCTCTTTCTCGCTCTTAGTCTCTCTCTTAGTCTCTCTCTGTCTCTCTCTAGGTCTCTATCCGGCCTCTCTCTCTCTCTCTCTCTCTCTCTGTCAGTGTCTCTCAGTGTCTTTCGCTCTTTTCTCTCTTTGTCTCTCTCAGTCTCTCTTGGTCACTCTCGGCCTCTCTCTCTCTGTCAGTCTCTGTCAGTCTCTCTCTCTCACTTTTAGTCTCTCTCTGTCTCTCTCTAGGTCTCTCTCGGCCTCTCTCTCTCTGTCAGTCTCTCTCTCTCGCTCTTAGTCTCTCTCTGTCTCTCTCTAGGTCTTTCTCACTCTTTCTCAGTCTCTCCCCTGTCAGTCTCTCTCTCTCGCTCTTAGTGTCTCTGTCTCTCTCTAGGTCTCTCTCGGCCTCTCTCACTCTCTCCAGGTCACTCTCAGCCTCTCTCACTCTCTCTCAGTCTCTCTCTTAGTCACTCTCGGCCTCTCGCTCTCTCTCTCTGTCAGTCTCTCTCTCTCTCGCTTTTAGTCTCTCTGTCTCTCTCTCGGCCTCTCTCACTCTCTCTCAGTCTCTCTCTAGGTCACTCTCGGCCTCTCTCACCCTCTCCTTCTCTGTCTCTCTCTATCACTCCCTCTCAAATTATTTCGAAGTTGCTGACTCTTCTTTTCAGCGGCGCTATTCTCCTCCACGGGCTTTATTTCTATTGTGAGCTTGACTGCTTTTCTATGGGAAATAAAACGGGCTGTCTCTATACTGCTAGTGCTGCCATTGCCATGAAGCCACCATCATCTGCCTTCCCCCGAGACCCTGGTTCATATTTTAGTGCTCCCACTGGGACAACCGCTCGCTCCACCAAGGATTCATAAAGTGGCTCAGTCTGCGTAAAGCATCTCATAAACTCTGACAGACGAATAAAGAGGAGAAGTTATAAAAAAAACACAAATGTGAACGCCGCTTTGTGCTCCATATGCATATTAGCAGAGTGATGGAGCGAAGGCACTCTGTGTATTTTAAGCAAGTTTTTCTCTGCAATGATCGGGGTGAAAAGAGCGTGATAATGGCGAAAGTGAATACTCTTTTTGAATGCCATAAGCCTGTATCTGTATGCAGCCATTGATCGCGTGCCGCTTGGTTTAATGATTTGAGTGTATTTCTCTTTGTGCGAGTGCTGGGTGGCAATCTCGCTCGCTAGGAGGGGTTTTAGAGTGTAGGTTATTTTATCTCCATTTGCGGGAATAACATTGATTTCGAGACGTATTGGATGCTCTTGAGGCTCCATCTGCTGCTTTTGGAGAGACCGCGAAATGCCAAGAGGCCCCTTGAAACAATAAAGTAACATTTCACTCCTCTTTTGTGAGAGCTTTAACACTTTCTTCATAGAGATGCAAGATTAATCATATTAGAACTGAAATCACAATTTGAATAGACATAATTAACAAATCGCCAAGGCTGCAATTTTCAAATTCTCCTCCAGCACCACAACCACTTCCACAAACTACAAAATATCCCGTCTTATTCTGCATAAAAACAGCTAACTCTGTAGTTTAGATCTGTAAAAACATGCTCTGAAATGTGATTCTTGTATTAGTTTGGCAGTTCATACTTCAGTCTTTTTCCCAATTCTTCTGGATGTGTTAAAATGTGAACTTTGAAAAAAACCCTATTATTAAAACATATTGCAAATCTAATTTTAAATCCAGGCTTGTCAATTTCCCAATAAGTTCCCCAAATAGTTGAGCCCTGCTTTCTTACACTTTTCTGTCTCAAGTGCAATGTAAATGAGTTTGTATAATACGTATTGTCGTCTACAACGCCCTGTGTGTAATTGATATGTAAAGGCTCCGCTATCAGGCGCAGTGATTTGCATTAAATCGTGTTAACCGAAATGATAATGAACACAAAAGGCCTGATGCAAGCAGAATGGGGATCCGCAGATGGATGGCTATTGGAATTATATACAATAATATATTAAAGCAAGTCTCATGGGGTTCTCCAGCATGTGCAAATGTGTTGGCTGCTGTTCACATACTTTGGCCCACATGGCGATATCCTTTCTGATTTCATCTACTGCATAGCATAAGGCTACTTCCTGGAAGAAGAATGAAAAATATGTTGTATAAGTCAGTTTAAATAATGCATTGGAGTGAGATATAGTGTGATTTGAAGGATTATTGAGTGACAGCTTGTGCCTAATCCCTTGTGTGCCAGTCTAGTTAGTATGCTGTCCATCCAGATGATTTTAACCAGAGTGCTCATATTGGCACCTCAAGCTTCAACAAACTTTATTGTTTCCCATTAGCGCTCAGGGAGAGGCTTATTGCCGCTAATATATAGATCATTACTGTATCACGGGAGAGGAAAGCAAGAACTGCTACTGACTGTTTTATGAAGACTGAAGGACAAAGAAGCCGTTCACGTCTCATGATTGTCTGATAATATTTATTACATAGTACATAGACCGAAATATGTTGAGTCACTGTAAAATGCAAATCAGACTAGAAATGCAACGAATTAATGCTTAAAAATCAGTTTGACATTTATTTAACCCAAATAAAAGATGATAATTAATACATAAAATTGTTTCCTTCTTACAAACCTTTCCAGCAAAATGCATTATGAGCTGCCTGTACATTAGCTCATACACAGGCAGCTTGATGAAGGTTAGAATGTATTTTTATCAGAATGTGTTTTATTTACAGTTTTTGTATATGAAGTTTGAAAAAAATTGATTTATATAGATAGATAGATATAGATAGATATAGATATTTATTCATGAGCGGGAGTGTTTTCTTTATTTCCACCTGAAAAATGCTTTTTCAAAACCCCAGATATTGAAATGTAGAGGCACAATAATTGACATGCTTTTTGTAATCTTCATCACCACATTGTTGCCCCTAACAACACAACATGTATAAGTCTTTCCGATGTAAAGCGTTTTTGTCAACACACAAACTCACTTTTTAGTTAACCATCATTATCACTGTGACGCCCGTGTAAATCATTGTTGCGTGCCTGGAATGTCAGCCACGCTCAAATAAGTGGTTTTAAATGCACAAGGAGGTCGCTGAATGAAGATTGGGATCAGCACTTTCTTATTTTTAAATGGCGGTTCTTTATGCCTAAAAGCCTTATCTTCTCTGGGATCTCTCTGCGTTTAATGTCAGTGATGCAAATGAGTTAACACGAGGCAATGGTGCAGATAATCGAGCACTAACAGTCTGCCGAGTTTGTGTCGGCTTCTATCGCACCTTTACTGACGAATGGCTCCTCTCTAAATCCACGTCCAAAACATAAGAAACACCAGCAGGACATCTGTTTGGATAATTAAAAAGAAAGACACCTAGCACTAACTCAAATGATTTAAATGATATAGTGTGAAGTGCTGAAGATGTGGGGGATAGTTTGTATTTTTTGTTCTTTTTTTTTCTAAAAAACAATTTTAAAAAGTTTGGTTTGGGGATTTGTTTCTGTCACCTGAGAGAGAATGCTAGGGATTTATGATTAAATGTGGGGAAAGAAGATTTAAGAAGTAATGCAAATTAGTGAGATTGTTTTTGAAAAACACAATGAAAATATTGTGTTTGACTTATTACAATATTCCACTTCAAGATAAAGTGCTACATTCTGTTCTTTGGCGCTGTTTACTGTGCTTTTACCTGTGGCGCCTCAAAAGACATGAAGGAAGCACATTATTTTCCTGTAAATGTCAAGTAAGATGGAGTGTCTGTCCATGTAAGACCATTCTTTGAAATGGGAGACGTTCTTTAGGACGGTGGTGCCGGCTTTTATGGCATGTGCAGGATTACTCTATTCTATTCCTCTTTCAGTGCCACTGTCATTACTGCCTTTTACTGCTCCCATCAAATCTACTCGCCACTTCCTACCTTCACAAATATCGACTGCAATTATAGCATAAACCCACCAATGTCTTTTGTCGTCGCCATCACAAATGCAGTTATATAGATGCCGCAGCTTGAAGCCCCATGCTCAATTGTTCTGGAAAAATGACTGTTCTGGATTTTTCGTAGCATAACAAAAACAGATGAGGCTGGACCGGGGTGTACAATGGTGTGATGATGTGAGTGTTGTTGTAATGGCGGTGAAAAGCCTGTCCCTCTGAGGAACACTCCCAGGTTGTTACAGCTAATGACTGCTGGGCTTCTCTGTGAGGAGCTGTCGGAGCGCATTTGCTCACAGATTAATATCGGGCCACGAGCCTCTGCCACACCAAGGCACCACTGGCATCTGCTGGGAACAGAAGACGGGGTGTAACTTTGCAAACTGGAAAGCGCGCACTTTTTCTGAATATCAAGGAAATATATATTTTTTTTTCCCCTAAGGGGTAATTTTTTGTGCTTACATAGGTATGATTAATTGAATAAGTATTTGGATAAAGACACTATTGTCATAGGTTTGTCCCTCTGTGCTAGCAAAATGAAAGTGAAGCATATTTTTAGCATAGTGTGTTTTCACTGAAACATTTCACATGAAAGGATTGGAACAATTGAACTAAAGATTCTTATTCCATAATAACTTCAATTACGTCAGAACTCTCATGGTAAACCCCTTTAGAGTGCATTAGAAACCTGTCTAAACTGTGATCTCCTTTTGAATGCTCATAATGTAGACTCTATAAATACTGCGTATTTCTTAAACCAACATCTGTAACGTTCCAGTTCATTTCCATTTCCATACTCAGTAGTCTGTCCACTGCCCATTCCCCGTTTTTGTGTCAGATGCCCTTCATAAGTAATTTACAGTACCTACATATTTTTTCATACATTCTACCAGAACAAGGACAACATGCTTTTCAACATCGCTGGATCATGAGCTGGATGTACTTAAGCACAATCCATAATGCTTCATATGAGGCTCATAGGAACTAACTACAGTGCTATTCAATACAATTACATCAGCCACGTCCTTGTTACCACACAAAGGACCCATGTCATCCAGGCGGGACAATAGCAAATCTATTATCATACCTCTGAGAAGAAACTCATATTATTTTATTATTTTTTGTAATGTTTCTCATTACAAAGAAAAGAAGGAATTTGGTGCTCAACTAGTGGGAAGCAGCCGATTTCAAAGTGCTTCCAGTGAACATGTCTCCAGTGGAGAGGCCAGAGAGTACTCTGATGTTTTCCCTTTGAGGTGGTGGGGTGGCGGCTGATGACGCGCAGCTGGGGGGCCCTCCAGCCTCTCCCACAACAGCTGTAGGATTTGCACAGTGCTTAACCTAATTTATCGGAGAGCCCTCTTTTGAAGCATTAAAACAGGCTATTTTTACATGACATTTTTATTTCATCAGTGGTTGTATATCCTGCTTGTTCACACCTGTGCTGGAGCTCTACAGTTCATCAGTTACTCAGCACACTGTTTCTGCACTGACTTCACACCCTCTGTCTGACTGATAGGGAGAATGGGATGACATGGCGACTCCGGAGCTCGAATTGGTGCATTATGAATGATGCTCTGACACATATTGTCTTTGCTCAGATCTGGGCTGAGGTTCTCTGTGGAGGATAGCTGTCTGTGGCACTCCTGGATCAACCAAACAGTTGTCTGCCTTCTAACCTGCAGGCACAGGGACCACTGCTGCCAGGGTGTCTCTGTGCTCACATAACTGCAGCTCTGTCACTGTCTACAGATCTGATCCACTTACTATGTGCATAGAAATACAAGGTCTCTGTCTTCTACATAATGCTTTATTCTTCCCTGAAAGTTTGTCTCTTCCTTCATATTCAGAGCTTGGCACTGTAGTAAAGACATGGGTATTTCAATATTATTATAGATAATATGAATGGACTGTGGACTTAAGAAGGAGAAACCTCACTTTATACCAAACCTTAAAGAAGGGGAGATTATGCTAAATTCACATTTTGAGCTTTCTACAGTTAGAGAAATTAGCCTACATCATCAGAGGTATAATACTCCCTACAATGGAGTCTTGAGGGTTCATGTCTCAGGCCCTGTCCTGATGGTCAATAATTTTTTCCTGCGTATGAACTCCAGCATCATGTCTCTTTTCTTCAGCGACAGAGTGAAAAAAATAAATAAAACATTTTAATACGTTATTTTCAGTGAATAGAGCATTTTCAAACCAAACATGCTGATCTAAATATAGATAGTTATAGAAGTGCAATACCTCCTTTTTAATTGAAGAATAACACACTGTAAATTAGTTTTATTTGAATCAGCTCTTTTTGCAGCCTTTTTGGAACGAGAAATAAGCTTAAAAGGTCACTACCATAAAATTCTTAATGCACTACAAGTTAAAAAAGTAATCTTAATGTTTATAATTCGAAATTCTGTTATTTCTAGTGAAAATCTGGGAGCAGCCCTTACAGCAAAAGCCAACGTTGCCGCAGAATACACTGAGCTAATACGCAACCAATTTAACAATGCTCTCCGTTTACTCCAGTGCATCGTCTTTTCTTCTATAATTGCATTTGGAGGAGAGGCCAAATAACGCAGGGAATCTCCTTGATTACAGAAAGCTGTTAGGAGATGCTGTAGTTGGGTCAGAGACGTGCTATCTTCTCCAGCTACGATTAGAAGGCCAGATAACTGAGATTTATTAGCCAAACATCACGGCAATTAATTAGAACGCCTGGCTGCAACTAATCCGGTTTCCACAGGTTTTAGTGGGTCGAACCTCCTTGGTTTGGAACTCTTCAAAGACAAAGTGAAAGAACAGGGATTACACCACATTGCATTAATATTATAGATGCTGCTTAATTACTGTCTGTCCTGTGTTAAATATTTATAATGTTAGTTGTGGTTTGCCTCCCTGTTTATATACTAATTGACAGTATATACCTTTTGGCAATACGTGTATCGAGATGTGTACTGTGATACAACAACATACATAAATAACTGGAGAGACTTCTTAACCTTCTACTGCTGTAGGCTGAACATGCTCGGCTGTAAAGGTGAGTCATTCAAAAGACTAATGGCATTGAGAGCTAGAAATTTCAATGTATTTGGTTACATAATCAAAACATCAATTTAGTAAATATTTTTAAAGGGTTTATCCATGTATCAGGACATGTATTGTATTGTGAGCTGCAACACTCAGCCCTAGTGTTGGGGTTAGTGGGGTTAGCTGTGGCTGTAATTCCTGCCTCTTACATGTTAAGCGTGAAAGGTTTAGCTTGCTCCACAGTTCAAAGCCTTCTCACTAATGCTCTTGGCTGCTGGCTTCTCTCCTCCAGCTCCGTTCACTTCTGGTCTGACTTGTCTGGGGAGGGAGGCTGTTGCACCACCAAACCCCAGAAATCCGCTCTGTGTTGTGGGCAAGGCTTTTCATGGTCGGATTCAAACAGCTGGAGGTGTGATTTACAACTTTTTATGGAGGGGCTAGACTGTATTTTGGTGTCTTAGGTTTTACCCATGTTTGTAACCAAGTAGCCTAAATAATGTATGCAAGACTTGTCTGTGTAATCCTGGTCCAGGTATGGTCCATAGTAAGCAAAAATCAATTGTCAACCAGACAAAAAGTCTCTACTCATCCATTCTTCAGTTCTAGTCAGATTGCTGGTGGACACTGCCTTATATCTACCTGAAGGGAGGAGCTAACTACACTACACTAACATACCTGTTATATACAGTTTCTGTTTGTTGGCTAGGTCTTGAGCTACGCTAAGTGTGAACTGTGCCTGAGTCATATTTTACTTAATCATTCAGGGCCCCTAATGGGTGCTCTCACGCCTATTAGCATTCGGGCTAACACTATTGTTTTCCTTTATTTAAGTCTGAGGATGGAGTTATACATAGGAGATAAATGATGTCTAAGGTCCCCGTTCCTGTTCAAAGATGAATTGTCTTTCCTAACAAAAACTGCCTCTTTAATTCCCCTCTCAAACCACTTATTTTCTTTAGTTAAGATCTGTCCTTCACTATCTTCAAAGGAGAGGTTAGTGGCTTTGAGATGGAAATGCACAACAGATTAGTGTCCCGAGGAGCTCTCGCAACAGTGTTGGTACATTCTTTTATGGAGTGGCTGTTTTGTTTCTCCAATATCTCACTACAGTCTTCACTACACTGAATGGAATAGACCACATCGCTTTGTTTGTGGCTCGGGGTTTTTGTCCAGAATTTAATTTTTCTTTTACTTTGCTTCAAGTCTTGTTGATGTTACACCTGCACTGAACATGAGTCATCCAAAACACTCAGGTATGTCCTTATGTTATGCTCATATAATTGATAACCATAATCCACTGGTATTAACTTCAGAATCCCTCCTGGGTAATGGCATTGCATAGTCTGAAATGTTGTGAATTATAACATGCTTGTGCCCGAGTGATTGGTGCACCTAGTTTTAGCAAGGAGATTGATTTTTCTGGTTGTTCAGGTACTTGTTGGTATGATTGTTTGGTCATTTTCCGATTCCATCAATATTTCAAAGCTTATTTCACCATATATACACCATTCAAGGTGCGTAGCTTCGGAAACAGCATTAAAAACCAAACTACCAAAAACCAAAAGCACCCCCATGTCCTACGTGTTTGCAGACATCAAAGTTGTAATGCAAATAAGCTTTTTAGATTCAGTGAGACTAAGTAAAGTAAAAACTTACAAAGAGCAAGTTGAAATCTACAGTTGACCTACAAAAGTTTACCAAGAAAGTTATGTGACATATGTGGGGAAACTTGTTGTTCAGTCAGCTAAAGTGCTCCGTGTCTCGTCACTGCAATCAAAAACAGATTATGTGAAGCAGCCTCTTGCTCTTTTCGCGCTTAAATAAATATAATCCTGGAGTTATGTTCGTCTCTACCTCAGCGACAGACCGGAATGAATTAATTATACATCTTGAATAAACGTTTCAAGTCTGCCAGTTTCCCTCCCATGTGACATTTTATATTTTAATTTCAACCCCCACATCTTCCTCAATATGTGCGCTCTCAATATGGATCGATTTAAAGACTGCAGAGAGACATGTTTAAGAGACTTTTTAAAATATGGGCACATTTAGAGAAATAAAGCATTCTGTTTTATACCATGCTAATTGTAAAAGTGAGATGTAACACTTTTACAATTTGGAAGATCTGGTGGTGATACTAGAAAAATATGCTGGTTACTGTTTTCAGTTTGGTTTATTGAAAACAGTGTTAGAACTATGCTCTTTTGAAATCTTTTGAAAGCAAAATAAACCCTTTGCCCAAAAGATAATTGCAGTGGCCAGACAAATCTCATACTAAATGGCTGAAGAATTGGTTGGTTGAAAAGTAACAAAGTGGGCAAGAGCAGAGAGCTCACCAAAGCTGTTGTGTGTGACAAGAAAACTACTCTTACATTAAGCACGCTGAGATCCATACTAAATAATTAATCCAAACATTTTAAAGATAAACCATGTTGCATTGGGGCTTTGATTCCTGAGAAAGCCTATTTTTAGCTGAAAATTGGGGAGTGGATCTTATTAAAACTCACTCTCAGCCTTCATAACTTTCTACTTTTCACTTCTTGGCTCAAGTGTCATCCTCCATGTGTCCATCTGCTCCTATTGTTGACTGCAGACAGACGGCTGACGAGAGCTGCATGGATCCGGAGCTGAAACGGGCCCTGAGCTGACCGAGGCTCTCTTTAGGCCACTGGCTTTTGGCTGGGTTTTGGCGGGTTTTGGTGGTATTTGGTGGGTTTTCCTGAGCCACTCTACGGCAGTCTCGGCACTCGACTAATGGCCACGCTGCAGCTTTTCAGACGTTGGCAGTTGACAGTTTCTGATCCTTTTTAAGTGAGAGGTGCACATAAAAGCCCTCACAGACAACGACAGTAGTCTAGGCTGCAGCAGAAAATTGTATTTTGAAAAAGGTTTGTGTGAGGTGATTTAAAAGAACACCATGCAGCATTTGGTCTTGAAAATAAGGTGAAAATGATTTTACTGGTAGCGCATGTAATGTCTAAAGGGCCTATTATGATAACCCGACATTTCAGTTTTGAATGTTATAATGGTCCTTCACCAAAACGTACTTTAGAGTTGAGTTTTGTTACATTTGCACTAATGCTGCATGATCTCTTTCTCCAGATCACAAAACATTATATTGTCGACTTTAGCAAGTAATATCGTTATTAGCTCTGTAAAAATTACGCCACTTTCCAATATGCCACCAGATGCAGTTCTAGCGCACTCTGCTGGCTTTTTGCATTGATTACTTTTATTTGAATTATGACTATAAAGACTCATGACTTTAATGTAATGTATGAGAATGAGCACCAATAACTTTCATATGCAGCATCTGAGGAAAGGTTTGATTATAAAGTTAAAAGTTTATTGACTGAAATGCAAACTCTAATTAAAATGTCAACATTATATATAATAATTTCTGAAATATTTTTTTAAAAGTACATACTCTGACCGAAGCTTTTCTTGTATAGTGTTTTGTCACTTGAAGGACCACGTTACTTATAGTTTCTTCAACAGAAAAGCACAATTTTCAGGAGATAATGTGGTACTTTATTAGAGCAAACAACCTGCAGTGTGAAACATACCCATGGGTTGCTAAGTGAGAAAATTGTAGAAGTTTGTATTTTACACTCTCATAAATAAATAAGTACAATAGTGCAATCTCTACAGCGTCTGAGAGGCCTCCTCCACGATATAGAAAAGTCTGGACATGGCCTAGTGCTTCATCTGTAACCCACTCTAATTAATTCCCCTAAGGTATAGAGAAGGCAGAAAGAAAGAGATTGAGAGAAAACAATTTAATCTTGGATAAAAAATGAAAGAAAGCAAAATAAATGAGATGCAGCCAAGAGCATAGAAACAACAGAGTCATAAGTTTATACCAAGCCCAAATTTGTCTCATTTAATCTCCCCCCTGCATGCGTACACGGCTCAAACCTGGGGCTGAAAACCAGAGTGTGCAGATTTTTGGCTGTGCTGCAGTCGTGTCAGTGTAGCTCTCAAGAATCCTCCCTCCCCTCTCTCCCTTTCTCTCTCTGTCTTTGTCTCTCTCTCTCTCTCTCTCTCTCTCTCTCTCTCTCTCTCTCTGTCTCTCTCTCCCTCTGTCCCTCCTGTTCTCTCCTTCTCTCATTCACTCCTTTCTGCAACCCTTCTCTCCCGCTCTCTGTCTGTCCCATCTCACCCACTCTCTCTTTCACAACCTCTCTGTCTCTCTTCCCCTCTCTCTAGCCCTCTCTCTCTCTCCCGCTCTCCCTCTCTCCCTCTCTCTGTGTTTCCAGTCGGCTTGTCAGGACAGGGATGTCACACAAAGAGGCCAGAAAATATTCGCTCTGCTCTAAGGTCTAACGCAGCAGAGTGGAGCTGGTAATCAATGAGAGGTTAAGAAAAACAGAAAAACTCACTTCTGCCAAGATTTATTTCAACACTTTTCCTCTACTTTTCCATAGCAGGAATAGACGACATTCATGTGGTGACAAATGTTCAGATAAGTTACAGTCTAACATCTGTGTCACTCTAAACTTATGTATAATGTGATGGTGTAATAGGACAGTTTGAGCACAAGTGCATAATGAGGCTCCAGTGTGTGCCTCTACAGTGGAATATGCTGCATATAACAGTGTGGCTGCACAGCAGGTGTTTGTTTTCAAACAACAGGCATTTTTCATCAAGTGACAACCACAGTCACTAAGCACTGCTTATGGCACTTTGCTGCATCTCTCCCTATTTGCATAAAATATCTGGAGAATAGACAGTATTGAACTGTTTTGTGTGCATATGCAGAGATGTATTTCAGACTGCCCAGCCCTGGCTGCTGGTGTACTGCAGTGTGCTTGGTTTGGCCATCCTTCAGTGTTTGAGTCTGTCCCAGAGTCAGGTGTACAGGGCTGTTTTCTCCTGGTTCAGCTGGAGACAACACACCGGGCCGTGCGGCTGCTCAGGACAGAAAAGTATAACTTCAATAATTGGATCATGGCCTCCAAACTACAACAGTCTGCCTAAAGTTTAATACAGTTGCAGTGCATATTTAATTGTCTCCTATTGTATTTAAAATCAGCCAACAAAGAAACATGTTTGACCTTGAGCATTTGTTATCAGTTCTGAGTCAACAGTTTGGCTTTACAGTTCCTTCTGATCAAAAGTATACTTCTAAATATTTGATGAATTTGTTGTGTCCCATGTGCAACCCTGTGAAGACACATCCAACAGTGTGTGCAGGCCAAGGTCATGTCCTCAGCCTCTGTCGGAATGATGTGTGCTCCTTCCTCAGATGAAAAGGGGATTGACAGTTAATCACAGGAACATTACACCTGTGGGATGGTGGCAGTAGCGCCCCCTTTGGCAGTCTGCTGTCCTTATGATGGTTTGGGCCTATTGCTGTCTGCACTGGATTTATCTGCTCCGCTCTGAGCTGTGGACTCGTATGGGTCAGGTCTTGACACCTGTCCATCCATCAGCTCCTAAGTCCACACTGCACACACAAATGGCCTCTCTCTCCTCTGTATACAGTGGCCCGGCCAGCTCCACGTGGAAGAGCTCTTGTCCTCATTCAGACCACAGCACAAAATAAATGTTAGCAATACAACGGGTCTGTGGAGCCTGGAAGGTGCTTTGTCATGGCAGGAGAGGAAAGTGGAAGATTTTATTGGGGAGTGCTGTGGGACTACTGTGTGGGTGGACATTTTGTCTGATGGCACCACAGAGCAGGAATGGCGACTTTACTAAAAAGCACCCTTCAGGATGTCTCAGAGTCCTATTGACATTTTGACGTTATATTTCTGTGTTGTTGTGAGTGTCTGAAGGACGGTGGCTCTGTCTGTGGCGAGCAGCTGGTGATAGTGAAATTGCTTTTCATTTCAGTGCTGTGTTTACACTGCTGTCCTTTCACACCAGTGACAACGTGTTTTAATCGTAGTAGTAGAGGTTTGTGGGAGCTAAGCGCTGCGATCGCTCACGGCTTCTATAGTATAGTACAAATTGATATAACAGGCCTCTCGGGGTGTCGGGATTTTTCTGTTGATATTTCGGTAACACAATGCTCACATGCAGTCAGACTTTACCATTCTATACTGTGTTACAAAGTCCTTTTTTACATTTGCCAATTTGGGTGATCATAAGAATCAGTGGACACACTATGGGACCCCATTTATGAAGAAAACACATAATACTCTGTTCTAACATGTTCTCTGTCTTCTTGTGCCCAGTCCCCTGGATTGTGACCCTTTGTGAGCACAAACAGTGATTTAGTTAAGAACTGTATTTGTGATGGTGTGGTGAACGTGTTTTATAGTTGATCTTAATAGTACACATTTCAGTAATTACAGCTTGCTTTTGATGCATGTTGGCAAACATGTGGTGTAAACAGCTGTGTACGCAGTCTGTGCTTTGGTTGTGGCGATCCTCATGATTTATCACTGCATACTGATGTTCTAAACATGTAATGTGTCTGATTTATAGCTACAAAATCTAAGTTAATTTTGAAAAATCCTGCTATTGATCAATTATGATTATGATTATTATGACACATTACACACTTTTAATAAATGCCAAACATTCTCAAATCTCTTCCTCTTAATTCTGAACTCTGCACTCTACATGCTTTTACTAACAGTATTGGCTGTGGACCTCTCAATGAAAAAGCTTTCCAGTGTTTTCCTGTGTGTCTGTCCAATCGCACAGCTCGCTCCTCTCACCTCTGTCTGGTATACCTGTCTTTTCACTATTGTATGTAAATGCACCGTTACCTGGCACACAGCTCCATGTGGACTGTTCAGATCTACCTCACCTGTCGTTCATTCTGTCTGTCTCATTAGCCTCATGTCAGGGCAGGTGACCGTGCATTATATTCTCCATGGCTTTACCGCAGGGGCACATCACCACGCTGACATGTTAATAGGATCAGCCATTGATAACAAGCTGCTAATGGAAATCTAATCAGAAAACATCTCCTGATTGTCTTCACATGGCACTCCAAAAGAACAAAAAACTCAGATTTCATTAGAAGAGCTGATTCATACTGCCATTCAGGCAAAAGAATGTCCAATTTATTCTATTATTTATTTATTCCCTCCTTCATTTCATCTGCCTTTCTAACGCCCGGGGCACGGTGAACAATTCATGGATACATCAGATGGAGAAAGGAACAGCGGATAGGTAGGCTGCTCATTTCTATGCTGTTAAATTTAGCACGGCTCTAAGAGAGAGCCGTACAGGAAATGAATTAATGGAACCCCATTAATTTGGTCTATTTTATCTCCTCCCCCTGGGCTTTCTATGAGCCAGGACAAAGAAGAGGTCAAGGCTCTGGCCAAGGAAATGTTTAAAATCTTCTAAGAGACAAAGTATTAAGACTACACTTTGTCAACAGCAGAGTTTTATGTATATGCACTGTCATGGTGGGGACATAATGGGACTCGTGGGGGGATGAAGCCCTGAAGGCACGAATTCTGCAGCGAAACACAGTGGACGAATTTTATAGTGTAGTGTGCAAAAGCCCTGTAGGCGTCGAATGTAGGCCAGCCATATGCACGGAGTCTCCCACTGCTAAATTTAACCATTCTGTTGAAATAATGATTTGTTAGTTTTCAGATGCACTTGAATATTTCAGACTGAACGATCTGATCTTTGTGGATTTTCTTATCATGTTAAAGTTTTGATTTCATTAAATGTTTTATGCACCTGACTCCTGGCAACTTTAAGAGTCATTTCATATTTCACACATTCAAGGTTTAGGTGAATTAATTGTTCCGTAATAAAATTTGTTCCATGTTGAAAAGTGGAAGGAATGCAGAACAAATTTATAACCATTTTATAGCACCTGGGACCCTTTGCTCAACGGCCAGCATCCTGGTCATGAGTTTCAGCTGAGTGGTTATGGCTTATATTAACTCATCAGCTGTGATTTGCATCTATGTTTGTCAAAAAATCTATCCATCCATCTTCTTCTGCTTATCCGGAACCGGGTCGTGGGGGCAGCAGTCTAATCTGGTCTAAGGACTCCCATACTTCCCTCACCCCAGACACGTCCTCCAGCTCCTCCAATGGGACCTCAAGGTGTTCCCAGGCCAGCCGAGAGACATAGTCCCTCCAGCGTATCCTGGGTCATCCCCGGGGCCCCCTCCCGGTGGTACATGCCCGGAACACTTCCCGAGGGAGACATCCAGAGGGCATCCAGAACAGATGTCCAAGCCACCTCAGCTGGCTCCTCTCGATGTGGAGGAGCAGCGGCTCTACTCCGAGCTCCTCCCGTCTGACCAAGCTCCTCACCCTATCTCCAAGGGAGCGCCCAGCCACCCTGCGGAGGAAGCCCATTTCAGCCGCTGGATCTTGCCCTTTTGGTCATTACAAAAACATCTATATCACTATTTTTCTAATGCCAAAAAATAAATAATATATATTTTTTTTTACTCAGTATCCTTATATTGCCTTTACAGCTAGTATCTGTAAGTTTATTTGATTTGATTTGTTTTACCACTAGATGTCAGATATGACACCTGTTCCCTCCCCCACCTGGACTTTGTTTGGACTCACCTGGTCTTCTGACTTATACTTTTACTGTACATATTCTAACTTACATGCACTTACAATACATACACACTAAATATATTTCTGACAGTCAACTCAAGTGTGTCATGTTGACATGTGACAGTATATTAATTAAAATTGTTACCTGGTCTAAACACCTGATGTTCACACAACACAATGTGACATTAAGTTGAGCCAAGTAAAAAAAAAAGGTTTATTTTTATAATGATATGGTGCTAATGAACAAATAAATTACCATAGTGACCTACAAGAGCAATACTCTTTGTACTTTTTCCTTTGTACTTGTATAAGTTTGTCTGTATGGGTTGTGAGTTGGGCTGTGGGCAGTGCTGCTGAGTTGTTGGGGCAAAGGTGTATAGATTTTTCCCCGCCCTGAACAGCAGTCGGGTGGGGAGCAGCAGAGAGTGTCAGCATGTCTTTACAAACTCACTCCATGCTCTTTCTCAGCCTACTGACCCCCTGAGACTCACTGCACACCCACATCTAGCATCTCAAAACCAGACTGCGATATACACATTTTAAGAACATGTCTGGACCAAAGAAATAGTCTTTTCTTCAAAGGATTTCTACTTTTGTCATTTGCACAGGTTCATCCATTTTAGGGGTGGGTGAAAAGCTAAAAAACATAATATAGTATTTTCTAGCAGGCACATGATTTCGATTTCATCATGATTCATGTACATTATACCGTAAAGCACCATAATACCATTTCACAAAAATAGCATGTCACAGGAATGAGATTTAATTTTTATTCCCATATTGCCAAGCTTTGATCACTTTCGTGTAAAACAAATTATCTCCACTGGCACTAATATTTTATAAATGATTTTTGTCTAGACTGATAAAACTGAAAGCCATTTTACCTAATGGGAAATTAACCAGTCTTCAAAGGCTCATTTTGTTTCATAGCCACAAATGAGACGTCAAGAAGCTTTGACCATTTTGCCCAGACCAATAGAAGTAATCATTAATCTGTCTGCATAATGTAAAGGCTTTGTAAACAGTGCATTACTGACAAAAACTGCATTTCCATAGAAATGCCTGTATTAGATGTCCATCTTGTAGTCCTTAGTTACATATATTCCCAAGAAAAGAGTTGTGATTTTGAACTTTGACTACACTGCTAATGGGGATGCATGCCTCATTGGTATGAAGAATCTTTTTATTTTTGTCCATAGCATCTTGGCTCCTGGATATTGGGTTTGTTCCTCATGACGGGGGTTACAATCTGGCCACACGGCTGATTACACCCCTGACCAGCCTTAAGAGCCTCGCACACCCAGGGGCAGGCTTGTGCTCACTTTTCTTGTGGACTCAAACTGTTGAGAGCACAGGGCATTTCAAATACCCATCGGATGTTACCCTGCAGATGGCAAGATCAGCTGCAAAGTATTTAGAACAGAGTCACATCTTAAATGGGCATCTTTTACAAAAATTACAAGTGTAAATAGACATAGTGAATGCACTGAGCTTCAAGTTAAGAAAGATTTCAAGATTTATTTTAAATTTATGACTTTGACTTTTATTTATAAAATAGTATACCCACTGGTTTAGAGGTATCAGCAGAAGTAGGGTACAGCTTAAAAATACCAGCATGGTACTAAAAAAAGTTACAGTACAACTGGTACTGAAAGATTATAGTTGTTTTAATAAAACAACTAGTCCTGGGAGGGCAGTATATAATAGTACAAAAGGCAGTGAGAATAGACACCAGAATAAAAACTTCAAATGAATAGTTTTATTGAATGAACACTCTGCCTGTCTAGATAATGATTAATATAGGAATAGGTACTGAACCCCCCCAAAAAGTGAAAAGCACCCAGTCCTAAGCAAAAGGCACAATGTTATTTGTGTTATTTTTTTGTGAGTTTATAGAGATATAAAGGTAATGGTTCTGCTTTCTCAACTGGTTCTTAAATGCGGTTCCTTTTCCTTTTCAGATTCTTGCCAATGCACAACACTAATTTCATTATATGTGAAGGTTTATAATGTCTGCTACCCTAAATGTATTCAGATGTGCCATAATTTTATTCATTTGCATTTCTGGCTTCTTTAACCAGCGATAATCCCCTTAATGAGATGCTGATTGGAGTCATATGTTAAAGATCCTGGGGCGTATCTATTGGACTGGTTCTCGTTGCCAGAGCTGTGGCTGCCACTGCTGTGTGTGTGTGTGTGTGTGTGTGTGTGTGTGTGTGTGTGTGTGTGTGTGTGTGTGTGTGTGTGTGTGTGTGTGTGTGTGTGTGTGTGTGTGTGTGTGTGTGTGTGTGTCTGTATGTGTGTCTGTGTGTGTATCTAAGGACAAGTGGACAGCTGGTGTGAGAGCTGGTCATGTAGGCGCAGGAAGTGTTTGTCTGCTGCTATCCCTGACTGATTTCTGGGCAGTGATTTGAAAAAAAAAAAAAAAAATAGAAAAAACAGCACTTCTACTTTTCAAACTCTTTGTCCTCTCTTGAACTTCTGCCGTGATTTGGGTGGCGATACTCTTTGTTAACTTTTCAGCCGCTGGTGATTTTTACTGATTAGCACAATTTGAGCCTTTAGACTGAGCAAATCAGTGAAGTCAATTGGCGTGGCATTTCGCTGGGTTTGACAGGATTTTAGACTGAAATGAGCAAGTTAAACCTATGACTTTCCTCAAAATTATAGGCTTTATTTGACGAGCTTTAAAATGGCACCAATTTTGCTCATTTGTGACATGAAAGAAATGCAGAATATTTCACAGCGCTATTATAATCAGACAAAATGAACAATTTCTTTAGAGCTCAAAAGAAACTGTGACACTGTACATCAAATAACAAAGATCGGCACGGCACTGTCATGTTATAAGGCACGTCAAGTAATAAGACATAACAAGAGTGTGTGATGATGCAACACTTGATGAAACCCAAGAGAAACAACGCACCACATGCTTTGTGCAAAGATGTCAAATCCTGGTAAATAATGCATGAGATTTAAAGATCTCTAAATACACCAAAAGTGTTGCTGTCAAGTTTTGTAAAAGTACGATTCTGCAGTGAAACATCTGCGGTCTGTGTAAAGTTTATGTGTCATTAAAGGTTTATATGTTACTTTGGTGTAGGTTTCACCACCTGCTTGTATCCATGATGATTTTATTTCTATGCTTGAAATGTTTCATAGTCTGCCTTTACAATCTCTTTACAATTATTTAACATAATATGTCTGGACACAGCCATTTCTACAATTCACATGACAAAGCAATTGTCTAGCTTGCCCACTGACCTTTTCTGAAAATGTTAGCATTCTACCCATTCCTTTTAACTATTTAGTACTATTTGTAACTGCCTATTCATACTATTAGCAGGGTCGCCTTTCCACAGATCTGACCTGTAACTTGACCTGATGGCATCACCTGCTTGCCCTCATAAAGTTAGATGCATTTAATGCCATACTGACAAATTCTAAGCAAACCAATTACATGTCTCTGAACACAAGCAGGTGGCAGACCTTCCATCAGAGGAGTTACATTGTCCACCTTTAAGAAACTGAATATGAACTGGTTAATTGTAATAAAAGCAGTGACATGCATCATAGCCTATTTTTCCTCCACTCCTCCTTCCCCTTGTCCTTTATATTCCTCCTCTTGTGCGTCCACTCGCGAGTCTCTCTCTTGGGTAGATCTGGCAGTTGATCCCGAACAGCCTGGAGGACAATTCGAAAGGTCAACTCGAGCTGAATGTTGAGAAAATGCTCAGAAAGGGAACAAGACAACAACTCTTGCTGATGTGGTCTTATCTGGCCAGAACGCTGGAAGGCACGCAGCCGTCTACAATCACGCCGCTGGTATTTCATTTATTTTCAACTTCAGTCCTCTTTGGCCCGCTCTATTCCCTGTTCCACCCCTGGCGCACACGGCTATCCCCAGAGGCAGAGGTAATCGTGGGGTAGTACATCCAGCTTGAGGCAATAAAGCCAAAGAAGCAACAGTTAATGTTAGAGAGAAGTGCGCCAAACTGAAGAGGAGAATGATCTTTGAAAAGTCATTGTTGCCATGTTTAATATCATGTCTATACATATCAAAAACAGGATACCATACATATGTGGTTACCATCCTTGTGTCTCAAGTACCTCCTAAGCTGTGCTACCGTTAGGGTTAAATTTTCTCCTTTACCTCCATTTAAAACCTGAAATCATTTAAAGTACTTCCCCTATAGTAAGTGTTTCTGTACCCCCAGAGGTACCCATCTATCCATCCATTTTCTTCCGCTGATCCAGTGCCGGGTCGTGGGGGCAGCAGTCTAAGCAGTGACTCCCAGACTTCCATCACCCCTTGTACCCCCAGTTTGGAAACACTGCCATAACTGCAAGTGCTAAGTAATGCAAATGCTGGTTAATAAAATAAAAATAATGTTTGGAAAAGTAGGTTTTTTTTTTTTTGTCATTGGTTTTACAGGTCAGGGCCCTTAGATAGGATTTTTTTAAATGTTATTCTCACCATACATTGCCCATTATCCAATTTTCTATGCTTACAGGTTGTCCAAGAACACAGCTTAAATGGGTAGAATATGAGTTTATTTTTTGACCTTGATAAAAAAAAAGATACAAAAATAAATTGTCTAACCATCAGTCTTATTTGGTCTGTCTTAATACGAGAGCCTTGTTGTGAGAAGTACAACACTAACCATTATTTTGAGGCATTTGGATTTTGTGCTTTAAATTTGCCATGCCAACACCTGCATCTAAATGATGAAATGTTTAAATGTCACTGGCAAGGTTACGCTAATTAAAAGTTCTGTGTTTTGTTTAAGACTATTTCTATTATCGCCCTTCAGGTAGCGCTTGGGCATGGGCTGAAAACTTCTCTCTCTCCTGATGCAAACCTGCTTTATTGATCTTGGTGCAAACGAGGTGCTGCCAACGCTGATGTTTTCACTACAGTCTGACAAAATGGTGCGTGCGAATGAGAAGCGGCATGGGATCACTTTCAATAAATATCACAATTTAAAGGCGCAGTGGGCACAGATCAGGAAGCACATTTTTGGAAATACCTTCTCTGTGAAAAGTGGGGTATTTAGGCAGGCGTGAGATGCAGTTAGAGCCGAGTCTTTGTATGTTCCTGTGAGCACAAATCTGATTGGTCAGAGTCAAGATGATGTGCAGTGGTTTTCCTGTACCATATTACACTGGAATTACATTAGGTTTATGACATTACTGTGGCATTTTTCCTCTATATTGTATAGGAAAGATAATACCCAGCCTTCATTTAAATCCATTTGGTATGGACTTTGATGAGCGTCTTTATATGCAACGTCTGCTTAGCTATGTAAGTGAAATATTTTGTCACATAAAATGAATACCGTAATTTCACGGCTATAAGGCGCGGTTAAAAGTTGCGAACATTGCGACAGCGATGGATGACACACGGCGAACACACCGCGCCGGGCAAGTTACGCCATGATTTGTGAATGAATTGTGGATGTTTGGGCTAACGGTGCGACTTTTGTATGTGTTAGATGCAGAAAAAGCACGAAAAAGCACCCGTAACTGAAGCTGCGCCTTATAATCCGGTGCGCCTTATAGCCGTGAAATTACGGTACTTAGAAATAATGATATATACAATAAATATTGTGAAAACTCTTTAATAATTGTCTGAAATTACTTTAAATGAACCTAAATTATTCAACTATGTTCCAAATGGCCTGTACAAAATGCTATTTCACCACTTTTCTCTGAAGTTCATAAAGTCATCTGCACAGGCCTCATCTGATTATTAATCGATTTGAGAAAAGGTCAGATTGATTGATTTTCGTGGAAATCGTTTGTTGCAGGTCAATAATATCCTCTGTTCAATATTCCATAATGTAATGTCCAATCCAGCATTGACTCATGATGGACTGGATATTGGCTGCAGTGATTGTGAAGGTCATTACAATCAGGTGTAGTGGTCGGACAGCAGCTGTGGACAGAGGAAATGGAGTCTGAAATGTGACTTTGAGAAGAGAGGAAACTGAATAAGACACTTTAAAAGACACACGCCCATGAGCCTCCACAGCAGGCCTCCACAAGGACACTTGTTCAACTCCACCTTTGATTCGCCTCCATTCAACCTCTGCTCCATCCAGCTCTGTGTGTGCCGGATTACTCTGAGCTCACCTTCAATGGCGAGCAAAAGGCCAAACGGTTCAGATAGAAAAAAAGGTGCTCGATGATGCTTTTATGTTCATATTTTACATCAAAGCACTTGGGCCTTTAGTCATTTTGTCACTTAACCTGTTGATGATTTCTTAGTTAATCAAATTTGTATTAGTCAATTTTATAGGCATCTGGATGGGCATCTGGCATAAATGCTGTTTTACCAAGTATTAAATAGCTGCGGGGTTCTTAAAACCACATGTTTTTGTTTTTTGTTTATAGGTGGAATTTTGAAGACCTTTCACCATTCAACAACTATATAAAAGCTTTTGTTTATTGCTATGGCATAAGTGATACATTTTCTATGGATAGAACACTTGAATTATATCTGTACCATCCAAATCCAATCTAATATCTTTTCTATTGTGAGATAGGGCCACTGAGTTTCATGTTAGATACCGGTCCTGGTCTCCTCACCTATGTGTCTTGCCACAGATAGTGTCAGCTACTGCAGACGATGACCAGGTTGCAGTCCAGCAGCAGTTGCTGTAAATTATGATGTGGTGGATCACTCCTAATCTTGTTATGGATGTTCTTTTGCCCTTGGGAGGGGCTTCCATGGATGGAAAGAACTTTATCAGATTTCACGCTGCCCAGGAGTATAACTGAAGAAATGGGCCGTGCTGGAGCTGTGCTGGTGAGGAGGCACGCCTGGCTGAGCACAATATTATAAAACGATTATTAGTTTTATTAAATCATTGCAGATTCATATTTTCCAGCGTCTACCTTTTAATTAAGTTGTAAACACGCAGCTGATAAAAAATGTTGCTGTAGCGAAGCCAGAAATAATAAAAGACGTAATGAAACCAAATCAGAGGAGTGTGCACTTAACTGATTTCATAAAAGCTGACCTGTGTTAATTAAAGTGTCAGAGAACTCTTGGCTCTTTGCCTGTGATGATCATTCTCAGCAGGTCATTGTGCAGATAAGGAATAATGACGGAACAATGAGACCTATCTTTAAGATGTAGGAGAAATTTCATTTATTTAATGAATACTTCCAACATTGTTTGTTTGCAGGGTTTTGCACATGTCATCTCTGTTCTCTAAGGGTGCAAACACACAGTTGTGCCTCATGAGGGAATTCTTTACACTTGTCAGACTAGGGCTGCATGATTAATAACAATCAAATTCAAATCATTTGAACTTCTGCATTTATTCAGGTAATATAATGTCTTCACCATTTTTTCTGTCTCTATGTGATCTTATAAGGGAATAATGTGTTGTAAGTATTATTATATTATATTATATTATATATATATTATATTATATTATATATATATTATATTATATTATATTATATTATATTATATTATATTATATATATATATATATTATTATATTATATATATATACAGTATTTCTTATGTAAAAATGAAGCATTCAGTATGTTATGATTTTCTTATCAAAGTTTGAAAATGTGTAGCATAAACAGAATCTTTGACAAATTGCAAGTTTAGTCACAACAGCAGTTTGAGTATAAAATTTGCAATTAGATTTTTTTTCTCTATAATCGTTCAATCCTATTACTGCCATTTGAGCCTCCATTTGAGCTGTTCTTAAGAAAACCGCCCACTCACTAGACAAACTTTTGGGAACATTTGGTTTGGTCTCCATTTCATGCTTAAAATTAACACTTACAAAACTCATCTGCATGACTAGACTTGGAGAGAGGTTAAAGAAATCTATTAGTTCTAGTATAGCAGTTATGCCATCATAATTTGAATAAGAACAAGTCATTCAGCTTTGAATAATAACAGTAATATTGTTCAAACACAGAGGACACAGAGAGCCTCATAGACTTGGAGGTTGACGCTGATTACGTTGTGAAGGTTTTGGTTGAGTGCAATCACTCCATGACTATAACTGCAAATGGCTCCTCACCAATGGGACAAATCCTTGGATGTTGAAGAGATGCGACACAGTGCCATTACCTTGTGCTGTCATTCTCCGCTCAATATGGGCAAAGATCTCTACAACAATCCCAAAGAAATAGAATTGTTTGTGTTTCCACGTCAAGGCAAAGCTAAACTGCGTGCCCTTAAGGTTAAGATGAAGTGTCAGCTAACCTTTAAACTATTGTATGCTCTTTTGAATAAGTCTGTCTCCTTGAGCTGGCGGTTCACTTATTGAAGTGTATTTTTATTACTCAACTTTTCTACCTTACGTTCTTGGTTATAAACTCTATGAGGACAAGTATAGGACAGTTATTTAATGTCAATAAGAAATAATTCAAAAAATGGTCACAGTAGAGTTTTAGTAAAATAAAATAAAGGCAATAATTGCTGTAGTATAAATATCAACTTTTAGTGTTAACTCGTGAGATGAAACATCAGAAATTAAAATTATTCACAATTATTGAGCATGTTAATCCAACTAAATTGGCCTGAACATAAGAGAAAACTGTTCCAGTTCATCAAAGACTGTAGACTTTCACTCCTTCATCACGCTTTTATTATTGCTTCATTTCTTGTGATCATATTATGATCTATAACAATTATTGATTAGCTGACTAATCTTGATCACTTCTAATCTCAGTATTATTACATTTACTCAAATCCGCCATGATTTTGGCCTTAGCAGTGCTAAAATACAGTATATTTTCTGTTCATATGTCTGTCACATCTCATAAAATGCAGAACCTCCCATTTCTTTGAGATGTTGGGTCAGAAAGGGCAAAAACAATGCTTCACACATCTATGCCCTGTCCTGAGATGTTGCCGAGTTGACAGAAAGTGTTGACTCTATAAAAGAGAAGGGGCATGAGTCCAGGTCTGAACCTGAGCTGAGGACAGAGCGGCTGCTGCACTTCAGGCTTGGCTATTATTTTATAGGTCCCTGTGGGCTTGGAGAGCAGGAGAGAGCAACCTCTGAAAGATCTAATTAAGTGAAATGAAATGAGAGAAGCAGACACAAATCAGAGGTTGTTGACATAGTGCTTGGGGGCAGAGGGCTGTGCACAGGAGGGCTCTGAACCCACCCCTCCATCTCCACAGACCACCATTTGACTTCTACTCTCATCCTCACATCATTATGTAAAAGACCCACGTGATAGTTAGTGTTAGTGTTTGTGCATTTTAGGAGAGCAACACTGGTCACCTGTTACTAAAGTATCCTGATTTTAAATCCGAAAGTGACCTTTATTCTCAATGCAAAAAGAGTACATAATTTAGTTTTAAATTTAGTCAAGATCGCATATTAATGGATCTTTTTATTTTGATCTGCATTCAGATTAGAGATGGACTGTATATCAGGAATATTGAGGGTTTTTTTTTTTTTTCATGTATCTGAAGTTGTTTCATGTTTAAAAATTCTCCTTATACTAGCGCCAATATTTTTCTAAGCTGCGTCATTCTCCTGTGCTCTTGGGTACAGTTTGTCCCTAGTCCGATGATGAACTAGGGATAAACTGCAGTAGAAATAGGAGAGCAATGATGCTCTGACGGATTACATAATAATAATAAAAACTAATTATATTACATCTCAGATAAATTAATTTTGTTGTTATTTTTGTAAAAGGGAAAAGTTACTTTGTAAACTTCCCCCCAAAAAAAGAAAAAAATCTGAACAGTGTTGTGGCACCTGCACTGCAGCTGTGGTTGGTCTCGGAGAACACTGGGACCTTGGAGGACAAAGACAACTGGTTGATTATGAGAGTACACAGGAAGGACTCCCAACATTGTGGTGCTAATCACGTTAGCAGGCTCCGACTCAAGCAGGACAGATGCTGGGGAGAGGGCAATGGGGTTATGCTATCCTGATTAGAGGAGGCTTTGGGGGGGTCTGTGAATCCTGTTGCCTACCTCTGAGTCACCTTGTACAGGGAAGGTTGCCATCACTCCAAGTCCATTTCATTCTGTGTCACTGCCTGTATTCATAAGATCTGCCGCCTGCTGCTGCTGAGCTGATGGTGTTTTTGTATTCAACTTGGCACATTTCTTTCACTGTTATCGTCTGCCTTCACTCAGAGCTGCACCAAGTGACAGAAATGTACCTTTACTTCACATTTTTATTCCAACTGATTTATTCTAGGACAGCTGTAGCATAAAAACGGTGAAAAGAGAGTAGAGACATTAGGCAAACGTGTGTGGCCAGGAGGTGCCAAAGTGCCAAAAGCTGCATCAGTGCAACACCTTAAACCACTACACCACCGACGAGCCTGTACAGTGTTTATAATGGCAAATAATATGATCACTTTTAATGATCACACGGTTGTGCCTGCTTGGTGCGTCTTGTGGATTCATATGGCCTTACTCTTAGATAACTAATCTACCATAATGTGCTCTCTTCCAGGCTCTTACATGCTGGTGAACTCCTCCCAGCATGCAGTGGGGCAGCGAGCTCAGTTGCTGCTTCCTTCGCTGAGTGAGAATGACACGCACTGTGTCCAGTTCAGCTACTTCTTGTACAGTCGGGACGGCCACAGCCCCGGAGCCCTCAACGCCTATGTGCGCGTCAATGGCGGGCCCCTGGGGAACCCCGTGTGGAACGCCTCGGGCTCCCATGGCAAACAATGGCACCAGGTCGAACTCGCTGTTAGCACCTTCTGGCCAAATGAATACCAGGTAAGAGACCATATCCCTGAGAATTTACAGTTTGGGATTTAACAACAATACAATAACTATCATTATAACTGCTTCCTATAGGTGTGTTCACATGTGTCCTTATTAGGTGCTGGTTTGAGCCCAGTCTAGTCCAGATGGTAGACCTATGTTGGTCCTTTTCTAGATCTGGTTTAGTCCTGGTCTAGTTCAGGATTAGCTCTGAATTTAGCCCCAATGTAGTCTTAATTTTGATGTGCAGTGTGAACGTACCCTATTACTACTATGGCTCCTAACGATATTGCAAATGACTATGCTACTAATTACTGCTCAGTGTTGAAAACTTCAAGACATTGAAATGCTGTTAGTTAACAACCACTGATGTAGTTAAAGTTAAATACATTTTAGGTTTATAAAGGGGTATAATGCTCTTTAGTGATTACATCTAGATTTAAAGAAGGATGAAAAGAAAAAGACTTCACCCAATATAATATTTTGAATGCTGAAAAGTCAAATCTCATCTATAAATAGGAAGCTGAAAGCCATTAATAAACTAAATTAGCTGTAAATGGTTGTAGTGTTACTCACATTAAGATTTGGGGCTCGGCAATTATGGTACATGAATGAATGCATGAGTTTTGAGATTCAGATATTTAGTTTGCTGAGATTGTGCTACATTTTCAGTCAAATAAATGCAGCGTGATCATATAAATCTTATGTGATATTTTATAATTACATGTTTTACATGCACTGACTACTCATATCTAAGGTTTTCTTTAAATTCATAGAGTTCTTCTTTGCTTCAGGTCGAGAGGCAACTTTGTGTTAATTACTTACATTTGCAATTTAATTAGCATCGATTGCCTCATGAGCATACAGCAGTGCTTGCACCCTAGGGCCCTCTCGGGTCTAACATGAGCTTCCTGGTTGTAGACTTGTAGATCTGGCCTCCAGCACTGCTCATGGTATAGTGCTATAGTGTTTCTGTGCCACACTATTGACTATGTTACAGACAGGTAGCCCATAGGATATGCTCCTATTAATCCATTTTCTTCTTTTTGCAAACTCTGCGAAGCTGTCAGAAAGCAATTAAGTGAACTGGTGTGCATTTTATCAAGAACTGTCAATCCTTACAATTTAATTAAATTCTGTTCGGCCATGCAAGATGTGACCTTCACTATGTAAATACCAATGCTATGTACATGATATAGGATGACACTGCACTGACACTTTATGTGATATGAGGAAGATATAATTATGTGCAGTTGTTTGTTCAATATCAAATTTTAAAAAATAATCATGTTAAATGTATGTATAAAGTCTGTCTATAAAAAGTCTCATTGCTGGTCAACCATTGTAATTAACGCACTTTCAACTGTGTTCAATTAAGCAGCAAATTACACTCTTTAATTAAGCCAGTTTGTGCCGCTTAAGATGATGCAAACTCAACATTTTTTATTATCGGCAAGTAACAAAACATACAAAGGATTCAGTTAACGAAAGAGTTGTTTTTTCCCACAGCATTTATGGTTTGCAAATTCATTTTTCGAATCACAAACTGATAAATATAATTAAAAACAAAAGTGTTCTTTCATACCACAGGATACTATTATGAGTATGTAGGTAGCTTCTTGCCCAAGGGTAGTGACACTAGGAGATATGGATGAGCTGCCCACTCTCTGGTTTTGGGAAAAAGCTTACAACGTCCATGTCCTATTTAAAAGTGATTTCAGTTTAATTCATTTTGTATATCCCAAAATCGCACTGTTGTCTTGCAGTTTGATCAAAAGGTTCAATGATAATTTGATAATATGTTTAGTTTATTTAGGCAATGACTTGTGTATATAATATCGTTAACAGCAGTGAAAAAAAAAAATCATATATAAGTGATGATAATCAAAGAATTAAACAAGAAAATGTTCTGTGGGCTTAAGTGAGGTTAGTGCAGAGCCTTCTCAGAGTACAGCGTGTTTGCCTTGTCTTCTCCTGACACTCCCATGAGCCGCACGCTCTCTTGTCTAAGTTGTGTGAGCATCTCAGCAAACAGTGTAATCTGAGGTGAGACAGTGCTATCGTGTACATTTTAGGACATCATAATACTGCAGGAGAGCCTAGATCAGAGTCTCAGTCAGAGCAGAGGAGTGTACTGGCTTTAGAGGAGCGGGTGACAGAGGACAACCATGACTAAAATGTCTTTTGACTGTTAATAGGGCCACCAATGTATAATAGTCCAGATTATCTTGAAAACAGGATGACAATTTGATGTTAAATTTGAAGTAAGTTAATTCATCCAGCCCACACAGTCTATCTCTCAAGATACAGATACGAATCAAAGGAGATTTATGGCCTGACCAAACCCCTTATCTATAATATTAATGGGTTTCAGTTTCTTGTTTATAGGTCCCATTTTGAGGACAAGAATATTTTTGTTTGTAAAAATGTAAGCAGTTTTACAGCTTGCATTTTTTCCATCACTCACCATTTGATCTTATAGGCTTAGTCATGAAATGTAGTGGTTTTAACGGTGACACCCAATATAATCTGCAGGTGGTAGTAAATGTACCAATAACCCTTTGTTTTAGTCTGTGTACATAAAGAAACACAAACTTGTCCTGTAAATGTTACTAGAGGTTCTGAAATACAACTAAAATCCACAGTCACATTACTGCAGAAGTCAGCAGAGCAGTTTATGCCGTGGTTATAACTCTATTTCAACAACTCTCAGTAAATAGAAAACTGAAAATAGCTTAAAGATCTAAATCATCTCCATATCAACGCTAAGTAGTTAACCGACAGATTTACTTAGTCATTAAACCCGCAAAGTATTCTTTTAAAGCCTGTGTTAGAAAATTGGTTTCTTAAATCATTGTGAGTTAAAGTAAAACACTCTGGTAGGGATTTACGAATCGACTTTTCTAAAATTTCTAAATTATTGTAGCTTTGTAAAAAAAAATTGATACCCACATACTAACCGATACTAAAACTAGTCTCAACACTGGATGCTCAATTGAAAAAAAATAAATAAAATGCACAAATGAGTCATAATGGGACCTTTTCAGAATAATTTTAAAATGGTCTTTGGCTATTCCATATGTAATGTTAAAAACTACTATTTTTGTGTTGAACATTGGTCTAAAAATGTTTTTTTATTATTATTCTTGTGGTCTTGAAATCTGTATCAAGCCTCTTCCTTAGCACTTATTTACTAATTTAGTTTTTTGTTTGTATGTTTTCTGTATTTTGACCAGGGCACCCATGAAAAAGAGTGTAAGTGCTCTCAAGTGCTCCCCCTCTATAAATAAAGATAAATAAATAGTATTGGGTTTGAAATCTTAATATTGTGACAAAACTAGTATGTTGTGTTTTCTCTAGATGCAATTTCAGTAAAAGCTTATGAAAGGTGTGTTGTTCAAATATACAGCGCTGTTATGTGATCACTCTAAGCCCCTATCGCACATTTGAAGAAGGGGTTTCAGCCAGAACAGATTGGACGGTGAAAATCCTCCGGTATAGTGAGACCTTGAGATGTCTCGATTGGAGATTTTGTGTGTCTGGTGCACTGCCTTGTCGTGTTGGTAGAGGTGCAACACCAGGAGGAGCTGGTTATCAAATATTAAAGATGTTATCCTGCCTGGTAAGAGCGCCAACTAGAGCTGGAGACATGGGATTTCACTGGGCTTTCTCACTCCTCAAATCACTTCAAAGCAAGGTTATCGACTATTTCAGGTTAGATATTCATATATTTAAATTGGTTTGATATTTTATGTTAGGCTTTGTAATTAATCGCACTTTAACTGAGATTGAGATTCAGTCATTTCTATTCGTCTCATCGTGTAGAATCAGACTTTTGGAGGACTATTTTGAGTATCAATATTGTAAGTCGCTTTTAATAAGACAAAATAAAATAAAGTGAGTGAAATTATTTCTTGTCATATTTCCCAGCCTTCTTTTTCTATAATTACTGAAGCTCGAACATCTCGCCGAGTATTTTATTTCTGGGGCACATTTACAAACCCAAATACGTTATGAAAGTAGCTGATTCAACCTGTATTTCTAAAAGTTGTTTAGTCTATGGTGAAGAAAGGTGTTTTTAATTAGTGATCCGCTGGATATTGTTGCGATTTTTTTCAGATGTATGTTTCTCTTTTGAGGCCCTGGGCTTTCACAGTACCTTTTGAAACTGCGCTAAAGAGGCTATATTGGTATTCATAATGGCATATTTTATAACATGGACAGCTCTGGCCTTTTCCAGTTGAGCAGCTTTCCTTGAGCGAATGACCTTTTAGTTGTGACTTTTGGGAGGTTATTTACCTATGAGTGTGGCCAATAGTGACGGAGGTCTTGGCGTCTAATGCTATCTCTGGCTGTGGGGAAGGCTGTGCGCTGCGTTATGGCTCAGATGAATTGTCTTTTGATTTGTATACATTACATAGCTTTTAAAGGCCTGTATCATAGCGTAATGTAATACATCCTCATAATGTGCCTTTTATTTCTGCTATAAATCATTTCATGGCATGCTTTTATTTTTCCCACTCCAGATGAATCCAGCATCTCCATGTAACAATTCATTAGTGAAGGAGAGCTAACAGGGGGTCTCAGATGTACCGAGAGAAGTCGGTATAAAAAAACAGAAGAACGTTGTGAGGCTGATTATTGAAACAAATGCATGAATTGTCTGCCTCTTAATCACCCTCGTCGTAATGGAGACTGGAGATGGACCAACGATCAATCGTTCACAGAGCACTTTAACTCTCACTAAGAAAGCACACCTTCCATTTGGCCTTCTCTCTGTTTCTCTTCTACCAATTATGCCACATTTAATCCATGACCTTGGCTAATTTCTATACTATATTTATATAAAACAAACAAAGGAACTGTAAGTCTTTGTTTGTAATGTATTGAATATATGTAATAATAATAATAAGTGGACTTTGCATTCAGAAAATAACAAATGACAGCATTGTATATGGCTTCTGATACTATAGAATTGTTTAACTATTTTACAGATATTTCATACACGTGCCACATAAAAGATTTTAAAAGGTAGTCGACTGGACAGTGCTTTTGAACTCAATATTTTAGGTAAAAATTAAGTGACATAATGAATTTGTAGTCAGTCTTTAAATACAAACAATATCAAATCTAGTGCGCTTTTGTTATTTTGCCTTCATCGTTAAGGACTAGCTTTGAGCACGCCCTGTGACAGGAATGGACTCTTATGAATTATAGCTGATCAAGCACAACTATTATTGTTTAAGTTATCTCACAGAAAACATGGGCAGAGGTGGTTATTGAGGAGGCATAGGGCAGAGGAGATTAACAGCACTAAGAACATCACGTCTCCGAACACTATATATAAGATAGAAAATGTCAGAAGAGCCAGAGAGAGCAGGCAGTAACTCATGCCTTCGGCGTCTTCAGGGTCAGGTTCAAGTCGAGCCTGGGAACAGACTGAGAAATTTGGCAGGAGGAGATTAGCCTCCACGCTGATCCAGCGGTGAGAGGAGGGCGGGCATCTATAGAGGAAGAGAGGTCACTTTCCAACTCAGTGGCCCCCAATACACACCTTACATCATGGTATACAACTGACGCCGCCTCCTCTTCAGGCTGCTCTTCTGTTTCTACCGCCACTCTTCACCTGCGTGCCTCAAAGACCGAAGAGTCTGAAGTGTCTTTCTAGATTTTTTTTTTTTTTTTTGCCGACCTCAATCTTTTCACATCCTGTCCATCTGCAGAGGTGCCTTCTGGGTCTTGCACGGTCGGGGTTGTTGTCACACCAATTGTTGCTGTAATCACATGTATCCCTGGCCTTAAGTCCACAAGGTGAGGCTGGCTTCATCCTGCTCACTGCGAGAGGAGGATATCTGGGGCTAGAGGTGCCAGAGGTGTTGTTGTTCTTCTGCAAACACCATGGGAATCGAAGAAACTTTCCTCACTTTTGTATTATTAAAATACACAAGTAAATATCTTGCAATGGGGTGTGAATTGGTGAGTTGTTTATCCTTCTGGTTCTTAACTAGAAGGGTTTGGTAAAATTCGAGTCTTAACCAAGGACCAAGGAGTCTCCAGTCATCGTCATTAACCCCTAACTTCACCCTCGTCCTAATGTAGACCGGAGTGAAAGGAAATAATGCGAAAGATCTTAAATTCATGTAGGCTGGATTCAATTTGCTACTTGCGTAGTCTATATCATGCCACCCTCAATCGGTTTCATATCGGTCAATAACTAAAAAGCTAAACTAAATTGATCACTCTTTCCAGCACAGAAATGGCACAAAGAATCTGCATAACAACTGGGATAACAAAGAATTTACTATATGCCTTATGTAGCCTTTTCAATTATTACCAAGAAAATATCAGCCAAATATCAGTTTTTCTCTACCTGTTGGATTAAAAATAGGAATGACTACTACTATGAAATAAAGCTGAGTGACAGATATGAATCGTGTTTTCATGATTAATTTACCTCGTGATTATCATAATTAGACTTTTAGTTACTGTGCAATTTTCATCTGATTGCCATGCTATTACTGTGCTGCAATGAAAACAGCCACCACTAAATCTACTAAACCATGCTAAAAACACAACTTTTAGATCAAATGTATTATTTCCAAACATTTGCAGATAGTACACTACAATCTTTTAATAAGTGTGTTTTAATCGCTTTTGTTGTAGGATATCCACAACTGCTTGCAAACAGAAAACCAGTCAGAAACAGTACCCGGCATAAGGGCATCTGCGCGAGATCCTGATCAGAGCCGCGGACATTATCCATGTTGTAATCATGTGGCCGGAGGATTATGAGAAACAATAACTCAAGCCGGCCTTTGATCAAACTACTCGATGGAAGTCTGTCCTTGGTGCATCGAAAACAAACATCCCCCCGGAGCCTCATAACTCTGCACCATTATAGAGCATGGTGATTCGATATTGATTAGGCTTCGCGAGAGCCCCCCTTATGCAGCTTATTGTTCCAGCAGCGTGCCGTGTGCAGTTTAGCCATCCCCCGGGCCCCATGTGCACACTGTATTATCTGCTCTTATAGCCTCATCGCAGGCTGCACCCAGAATGTCCAATGCACCTCACCACTTCAGAACGGCATTGTGTCCTCCCAGATAAAGGTATTATATTTCCAGGCTCTTGCAGTCTGAGACCAAGCAAAAGCAATCTCTGTTTAATGTTTTTCTTATTTCTTCCATTGTCTCCATTATTTTGGTTTCGGGTAAGCAGATGCGCATTTGTGATGTATTTCGTGGTGGGATGTACAATATTTTAACTCCGAAGTGAAGATTTGTGTCTCTGATTTGATGTTGTTAGAAGTAGGCTTTTTCTTATTATAGTTGCTGTATGTTTTTTTTAAAAATAAAGCTAAAGCAACTGTTACAATCAACTAAAAAAAAATCGAATAATAACCCTAAACAACCATTGTAAATTCACATCCTATTTAATGTATCCTAGTTTTTAATCTGGGAATTCAGTAATGCTTTGTATCCCTGACACACTGCAGAGGAGATCATGTTAGACATTATTATCTTCTCAACCCTTCAGTGATCAAATTTTTCTCGATATACTGTAGGTCTTTCAGATTTTTTCCTCAGATGTACAATGGCTTTGTTTGTAATTATGTCTGTCAGGAAGTCACAACCCTCTCAGCTCTCGAGCTTCTTTTCAAAATGGCTGCTATACTTAAGCTTTGAGTGGTATAGGATAATCACAAGGCAGTTACTCCGGTCATCATATTCACTTTGCTTTTGCAGGTGCTGATAGAAGCCACTGTTTCCCGGGAACGGAAAGGCTACATCGCCCTAGATGACATCATGGTGGTCAACTATCCCTGTTGTAAGTGCCGCTTCTGACAATGAATGCAATTACCAAAACAGCAGAGACAACAGGGAGAGAGAGAGAGAGAGACCAAAAAGGTCCATTGGTTTGGGGGTAAAATGTAAATCAAAGTGGAGCATAAATAGGCAGGAAGGAAAGAGTAATGGCTGATCGACCTTTAATATTAGCACTGCAGAGAGGCCCAGGGCGTCCCATAGCACCAGTGGCAATATTAAAACACTGTGACACTCAAATGCCAACTCATCTAAAAGCACACACCTGCCTTTGTGCCTTCGAGCCATTTTTGACAGCCAAATGTATGTGTTAATCAGTCCTGCTAGTGTACTACATGCAACTTTTCTACAAAGGCATTTCTGCATTATTCACAAGGCGCACTGCATCAAAGCTCATGAAAATGCATTCTCTTCAGGGTATAACCTCTGACTCCCTGCCGCGGCAAAGCTGTGTGTGTCACTATTGAAAAGAGTATGATTTCAGAGCTATTGCCCTGGAGGAGTGTGTGTAAAACATAAGCACCCCCAGAGTTTAATACAGGACCAGCTCTGGCTATGTCACAAACACTCAGAATGCACTGAACATGGTGCTGAACAGGAGGGCTCTTGTCAGGTCATAGCACGTTTAACACCTCCAGCACACGGCTACAGTTGGTAAGTGACTGCTATAAATGATACAGGCTTCACTGGTAGTTTAGTGCTTACTAGCGGACGTGTTAGCTAGACTGTATATTTACACCCCTTGTGGATGAAATGGCATTTTAAAAGAAGTCATTCACTGCCTCAGTGAGAGCTGCTTGTTGGTAGTTTATAGCTTGCGTCTGTACGTACATTGCTCTGTCGGCCTCTCCGATCCTCTGAGCTACAGCAGATGGCTTCCCCTGAATGCTCCCACTGTGGCCATTAAATAATTAAGGCTCTCATCAAGACCTGAGCATGCCTTATGATATGGCACGAAGCCAGTGTGAGTTACTTGGCAGAAACCAATGTGAAGAAAGAAGAAGAAACCAAAAGGAGGTGTTGCAATAGTGCAACTCTAACATAAACCATTATCAAATCAACTCCTTTTGGGCTTCTTTGTTCAAGTGTGCGTGACAGTTGGGTTGTATTCTCCTGGGTCTCAGTCTTTGACTTTATCTGTTGTGGTGCAATGAAATATTTATCTCACTAAAGGGTCTGCAGGATACAATTTGACACATTTAGCTGTAGTACCAGGCACCGGTGCCAAACTTATTGTGTGCGTGTTCACACTTAATTCACTACTTGTTTATGTTTGCTTCTCAGGCACGAATATGAATTATGAATTAACCTTAGGAGGCAGTCACTCAAAGGAAACATGGCCTCCTGTGGGGCCCTCCCCGTACTCTACTTACTCTAAGTTCAACAAATAGTCATCTCCCCCTCATCTCCCCTCATCTCCCCCTCATCTCCATAGCAGCGCAGAAGCCGAGATCAGTGAGAGCCACACTTATTCTTTTCCCAGAAGCCTCGGCGCTTCCATCTCGTGCTGTCAGTCAAGTGGAGCGACAGGCGGACTAGTCCTACCCTGTGTCTGGGGGAAGGCAGGCGGCGCTGCCATGTTTACCCAGATATTTGGCCCAGCGGGGGGCTGTGTCTCACTGTGCTATTGTTAATCACCGAGTTGGGTGAGAGGGCTACACCTACACACTGAGTCACTGGCATTGCCGCTTGGCATGCTGGGACATTATTAGTCAAAATATGGTGTGCTGCTTTACTGGTAGTCTTTAGCAGATACTCCCACATTCAGCTCATCTATAGTCTTCAGTTGTCTGTTTGAACTCAGTTTTATAATAGACATAGATTCATTTCCCCCGCACACATTTACTCACATTTACAGACATAAAACAATATATAAGAGTTATATGAGATTGTATGAATATGCGCTAGAACACTTTCAATAGCAAGAAAAAAGTACTTTTAAAATGAGCTTTAGCGCAGTGAGAAAATACCACTGTGGTAGCTCTACAGATGATGTGATGATGAGATGAGCTTGTATAGAAATGTATTTAGCTGAGTTTCTGCATATGAAAAGGGTAAAAAACAACAATAGAATGTCCATTGTGTAAGCGTCTGGCTTCGTGGGCGTCCTAAAGGTAATAGAGTCTTTTGATGTGTGTTTGTGTCTGTCTTTAGATAAGGCGCCACATTTCTCCAGGCTGGGAGACGAGGAGGTCAATGCTGGGCAGAATGCCACTTTCCAATGTGTGGCGGCTGGAAGGTCATCTGAAGCTGAGAAGTTGCTGTTGGAGGTGAGGACTTACACAATGAAAAACCCATAGAAACTTCCTTTTAAAACATGTGTCATCAAATGTGGAATGTGACTTTTTCCATCTGCATTACCCCACTACACCACTATCACAAAAGATATGCTGTGTTTGAATAGTTTAATGTCCCTAAAGTAATCATGTTTAAATAGAGCCTGGTAACCTTGTTTTTAAGGCCACACACGCCTTGAAGTCTCCTCTCTTTGCCTTTGGGAAGTTAAACAGCTTACAGGGTCAGAGTGGTTTTCTCTTTATTCAGAACACTTTTAATTATCAAACTTTTTATGTCCTTTTTCAGACTTGGGTTCAGTTATTCGCCTTTAAAACCAGCTCACACTGGCAATCTATTCTTTAAGCTGTTTATTAAAAGACTCTTATCCATTGTGCTATAAACATCTTTCAGTTGGGGCTGGAGTTACTTTAGCACTGACTGCTGTTATGACCGTCTTAATGCCATAACAAAGAAGGAGACCACTTCGGAGTTAACATGCTCAAAAATAAGGTTTAATTTACAAAGAATGATGAATATGGTGTCATAAGTATTTAAATATCAGTAGTGTATTGTGGTGCATGTATTGTGATGAATGTAGTGAGAGTGTGCGATATGAGTGTGGGGCGTAAAACAAAAAGATAAGCTCAAACGTGCGAGGAGATGGCAGCAGATGAAACTGGGGCAACCGACAGCACGGCGAGTCGAGGCAGGCCCAACGAGAGTGTGGAGGGAGCGGGCACGTTGTCGTCGGCTCTTTTATGCTTTGTCACTGGCAGAGCAGCAGGGTGGAGCAAGGAGCGGCAGCTGAACAAACACCTGTACAGAAGAGAGGCAGAGGGGCAGGAGGACAGGAAAGCACAAGACATCCAGGGCCATAACACTACACAGGCCACCCACAGACACTGTTACATACAGTATATAATGCAAAGGCAATAGGCTATTAAGAAAAATAATTTAAAACATGATTAGTAGCTCTTTACATCTTATGGTGAAATATATAATACCTACATATATAATACCATAGCTTGAGCATCATCTTATAGTAATTTGGGGCAAAAATAATTCATAATACTTTCAAATGGTTACATATTGTGCCTTTGGTGTTTGTCTGTAACAGTTAGAAGTAAAGTCAATACTTCACCCACCTTGCCTGGTTTGACTGTGATATGTGAGTGAGTGTTGGTGATAGTGGGTGGGGCTAATGGCACATAATTGTAAAGCCTAAACTCTAATGCATTATTAAGTCAAGTTAAGTATTGTAAACTTGTCATTACCAAGTTGTACAAATTATGTTGATCAGTCATAAATGAAAAACCTCTTGTGATTCTTCGTGGTCATTTCTTACATGATTGTCTCTAGTAGTATGGTAATAGACAGATTATCTTAACAGTCATTGTGAAAAATAACAATAACAACACTTTGAGTTTTCACCTGACTAATACTTTGGACATTGTTTCTCTGTTCTTGTTGACATCCTCACACATACACAGTGCAGATATGGTGGTGTAATGGCTAACGATTTTCTCATTTTCTGTAGTTTTGAGTTTGTGGTTGCAGAACACAAATCACGGTCTTTTGCTTGAATGTGAGGTGTGTGTGGACTGTGCTTTTTTAAGGCCCAAAGGACAGTGACCAGCTCAACCTAGAAATCTCTTTGTTATTCACAGCGGGCTCCGCATGCTTGGGATTCACTTAAAACAGCTGCATCAATAGAACGTCTTTGAAAAATACGTGGCCACCATTTCACATGATGACAATGGTGGCTTGAAAACATGGGGAAATATGCCAGACTCGATGTGTATTTGTGTGCTGTGTGGAGTTGACAAATGCTCAGAGTTTTAATGGTGTGGAACAATGTGAGAAATGCAAAGTGCAGCAGCACTGAGGTGCAGCCCACGACTTTCATTTGAGGCTGTCTCCAGTTTTCCTCTGTTCACTTTACCCACTCTCTTTTGGCGCAATGAAAAGGCAAATGTTTACTCTAAATAAATGTATTTTTTGTCTACGTTGGTTCAAAACATAGAAAGAAGATTTAGGGATTTCTTTGTTAAATATACTTAAGTGTATACTTTGAATTAAAAATCAAATCATAATACAATTGCTCAATACAATTAAAACATCCCAAATGAAAAAAACAGCAACAACAAAACAACATGATTTATTTGAGTCTATTTTTTGGACTAAAAAGTTCCATACTGTATATTTAAATAACTCCACACTACTATGCAGTGGCTCTGCAGTATGGTTGCTTGGAGGAAAGTGGATATTGACAGCTTCCATTGAGAACTGTCGTACATTACTCTCCTAATGACTATTACTTTAACAAGATTACTGTGGTTATTATGACTGGACATCAGATTGTCATATTGGCTGATTAAATCACAGAGTACTGAGATGGTCCTGCTGTTCTAATTAAAACACACACAAATGGACAATTCTCTGTTTAATTATGAGGCACTAATAAAAAACTGACCCAGATAGGATTCATTTAAATGTATATTTTATTGTTAGCCTGGTGGATTGGGAGTGTGTGTAATATTAAGCAGTCGTGGATGTAATTGTGTATTTTTATGTAGCAGTTAAAATACCTCACGGCTTGTTCACAGTGTAAACAACTGTGTATACTATAGACCTTGGACACTATTCACATGTATTGAGCTTGTACTTAAATTGGGCAGTTAGACTAAATATGTAATTATAATTTTGTATTAGTATTGCAATTAGAAATTTGAATTTAAGTACACAGTTTAAGCACATCCAAGAGAATTATAATGAACTGCTGTAGCATAAGCATTGCATACTTTTTGGAACATTGTTTTATACTGAGCAAATTCTCATTGAGACAGGTTATTTTATAGTTTTAGCTGACAATACATTGCCTAAATAACTACAGTCTACATACTTTGGTCATTGTAATAATTCAAAGTGTGATTTGGCTTCACTCTGCAACCCTCTGCCTCACCAAGTTTTTTTCTGTACCGTTTGGTAAAGGCGAGGAACTATGTAGCAAAACGCAGACTCATTTGAACAATGAAACTGTTACATAAGGCACATTAGCAGCACTGAAGATCAGATCTATTGTGACATTGCACAGCAGGCTGGTGTGTGTCTACTGTCTGTGTTTGTGTGCTCCCTGCCTTTCTGTGTGCATTGAAGGGAGAATATGATGACCTGTCCTGTTTTGTCTGACCCTGTGCTTTTCGCTGCTTTTTCAGAGACACAATGGGGACATTTTAACCAGTGCGTCCGTCAAGCACCTCAGTCACCGGCGCTTCGTGGTGTCCTTTCAGCTCGATGACGTCCAGAGAACAGACCAGGACCTTTACCGCTGTGTCACCCAGTCTCCCCGAGGCTCCGGAGTCTCCAACTACGCTGAGCTCGTGGTTAAAGGTAAGTCACTGTAATGCACTGTGCTCTTTGGTATTTATCCACTCTGCTTTCTGACAGCACAAACACACAATGCCTTTCTATTTGGTGTTCTATTTAGAGTTTGTATATTGAGTAAAATAAAATAAATCCTTGTGTAGTGTGTAATCTCATGAAACATAATCAAATTCTCACTTTAGTGGAATAGGAATCCATTCATATATTTGTACTTGTTTTTTTCATTTTCCAACATATTTTTAAGTGTGACTTAAAGATGTACTGTGTAACCTTTGTGGTGGAGAGTCGTCATGGGGATGCTATTGCTTTGCCTGGAATGTTCCACAGTATGACATAAAAAAGTGACATAATGTACCTTTAAACTTAAGGACCAGTTCTAAAAGGAATGGTAACAAATACATCCAATACTAATATTAAATAGTATTCAGTAATTCTTCAATGAATTTAATCTATTTGGTAATATATTTGATAAAACTAATATACCTTTGAGCATAATTTAAAAGCATGGAAATAGCTGGTCAGAATAATAGTTTCAATAGGTCATCATTCAGTATAAATGCACTGTCCATATATTTTCTATATAAAACCTTTGCTTCATCAGCACCATAGTACCTCAGACAAGTGTTTTGGATGACCAGTGCGATTTGGCCGACATGTGTTGTCTGAGATGTCACAGTTGTCAAATAGCCTTCTGCTGCTGCTTCTGGAGCCACACTCAGCTCTTCAGCTCTCTGTCAAAAAGCTGTTCACTTGACTGGGACTAGTGCTGGCCCTGTCATATCATGTACCACAGATGGTGACCTCACTCCCATTACTCACTCCCAGCTTTCATCCTGACACCTCTCTGACAGCATAGTAATGGCGTGTCCGCACGATTCTTTGATGCCATAACAAACTCCATCCTGCGGCCGTCCACCAGTGAAAGAGAAAGTGAGGCAAAGAACAATGACAATCTAATGGCTTCTATCAACCTAATGGTTTAAAGAGGTCCCACTACAAGAAGTGACAAGGCAGAGGACTGATCATTCAGTTGTGCACAAGTACTTCAACTATTAACTAAGCTTTTCACTGTGGAAATCTTTTTGTTTTGCCAGAAATGTTTCTTGTCACATAATATGTTATTAAACTTATTTTGCAGTTATTCGATTTCAGCTGTTTTTACTGCTCAAAATTCCCGTGAAACTTGAAACTTGGCCTTGTGATGCCACCTGCTTGGCTATAGATAAGTTTAATGCCATACTGTGTAGCAATCCAGGCAAAGCAGTAACATCTACATGGAGACAAATAGTTGGTTGACCTTCCACCAGAAAAGTTACATAGTGCACCTTAGTATATGCAGTATATTCTTATGCATTATAATGTGAGTAATTGGAAACCGTTATGAAATGAAATTCAATGTGATTCAGAGGTAAGAAGACAATTGAAGTCCATTTACATATTGATTCAAAATATATTCACTAACAAGGCTGTAAAATACAATGATAAAGTTTTCTATGTTGTACATAAAAGCTATTGTCCTTGTGGCTGCCACCTCTTTCCTTACGAACAATTACGAAAGATATTCTATTTTTGGTAGCAGTCAATTACTATTCTGAATTGCCAATGGGTGTGATAATGTTGCAATATGTAAGTCAAGTGCTTGTAACCCTCCAATCCTATCTATTTCTGTAGATTTAGTCTGATTTCCTAATAAGACTGTTATAAATCCCTCTCCCCCCACTACCCTCCTATAAAGAGACTCATCTTTTCTACATTGATGTGAATCTAGTCCGCAGATTACATGCCCAAATCACTATGTAACTATTTCAGCGGCCCATCGAGAAAACGTAATGAATAAAACATTTCTTCGCATATCACTCCCTACATCTCACATGCACATAGCCACTGTAATAGTCTTGATTTGGAGCACTTTTTAAGATTTCTAGGTGTTGCAGCCTCTTGGCAGTTGACTCCTTAATTAAACACTGAAAGCAATGTTTAGTTTGAGAGAAAACTTTGTGCACCGTGGTATATATAATGAGAAGAGAAAACTAATAATGCACTCAAATAGGTGTGAACGGGTCAAAAAGGGTGCAAATTAAAAACTTAACTCAAAGCAAGTTTTTGGCTTATTCTCAGGATTGTAAGTTGAAAGAAAATAAGCGTCTTCAAGCCCCACTGGTTGTCTGCACTTGTGGGTTCGATTCAGGCTTCTCTAATGAATGCAAGCGATGACAGCTATAGAACTGGAGGCAGAGAAAACCCAAATGAAAGTGGTACAAAAAAGAGGTGTGGCGCTGGGGATGTTGAGAGCTCTGAGTGGACCAACCATGACACAAAAGAGGCGTATCCCGTAGTAACAGAGATTAGTCACAGCAGTGAATTTGGGTGTTTCTCAGGCTTTATTTGCATTCCATTTGTGAAGCAGATGTCACCTGTGTTACGAACTTTAGACTTTATCACCACTGATATTCAAAGGAGTCTCTATAATCTGTATTTTGTGGGGAAAAAATGTATACATTATCGCACACATGTTTTGGTAATTTGGAAAAATTATGGGAATAAAAAGAAAATAAGTAGTTTAAATGCTTGCAGAAATGTAGCAGGCTTCTGTATCATTTTGAGATGTAAATGTAATTTTTGTCTATGTGCTTTGTGCTTTATATGAAAGAGCTTTACTTCAGATCTAAAAATGCTAAAGTTTCAAGGTTTGTTCAGTCTCCTCTGTGAGATATTGGAGTGACTGAAGTTTTTTATTTTTCTCCTTTTGAAATTCTGCGTTGGTACTACATTACACCTTCTTTTGATTCTAGTCTGTGTGACTTTTGCACTGAGCTGTATGACAGATCCTCTTGCTTGTTAATAGGTATTATCCTTGCTTTGAATAGATAATAGCTTGTAAGGCCATCTATATCAGCTTGTGAAAAAAGTGTTTTTCTTAAATTTTAAAAGTGGGTCGATAACTGTAACACATCGCTTAGTAAAACTTTGGTATTTTGAAAAAATAAAATGAGAGTTCTAAAATATCCAACTTTCCATTTGCTTTGACAGTGCCCCCATCCCCCATTGCTCCCCCTCAACTGCTGCGGGCCGGCTCCACTTACCTGATCATTCAGCTGAACACAAATTCCATTCTGGGAGATGGCCCTATTATCAGGAAAGAGATTGAGTACCGGGCCAGCCAGTCACCCTGGTCTGAGGTGCACGGAGTCAACATGGTCACCTACAAACTGTGGCACCTGGATCCAGACACGGAGTACCACATCAGCGTACTGCTCACCCGGCCCGGGGAGGGGGGCACCGGACCCCCAGGACCCCCTCTGGTCAGCAGGACCAAGTGCGCAGGTCAGTGTCCACTAATACTCCATGAGATGGTTCTTAATAATGCATTTGTGCACCAGTCAAGGACTACTCTGTTTCTATGACAGTATGACAAAGTGAACAGTCTTACTTTCTCATGTCTGTTTGGAGATAGGATTTGTTAAGTAGCATCATGTCCTCAAGTTTGTGTAGTACAAGCAGGAAATTAAATATAAGTATTTGAGAAAGTTGTATTATCACCATTATCAATTTATTATTATTTCTGTTACAGGCTCTGTATCATATACTGCAGACCCATGGGCCAGATTTGGCCCTCAATATAAATATATTTGGCCCGTGAGATCATATCATATATGTATTGGAGCTGGCCTGCCGGCCGTCGCGCCAGTTGGGCGCATGCACCTCTAATTCTATGAATCCCGGAATGCTTTGCAAATGTGTTGGCGCCGGCCCCAACCACTTCTGTTGACACTTATTAGCATCTTCTACCTGTCACCTCACTCAAATTGAATCCACCCCTTCTGAAAAACATGCAGATGTTGTCGCAAATTTTCAATAAATATTTAGTTTGGCCCGCGACTTAGTGACTAAGTAATTTTGGCCCTCTGTGAATTTGAGTTTGACACCCCTGATATATAGCATATAGCCATGAGTAATTAGTTAAACTACTACAATATCAAAAGTGGTCTGAAGGAGACTGAAAACAACCTTAATTGTCCAGATGTTCGTTCCTAAATTAACTGTTAACAATAGTCAGTGCATTACTATTGACCCTTGGTCACTTTGCTTAGTAGTCTAACCTATGATCTCCAGGACTAGGACTGCATAGGCATAAATCTTTACTTGTGTATCTTGCTAGTCAATGTGCTGTATTTAAAAGTTTCCTTCTCTTTTAGTTTGTTTTATGCGTGAGTATGCTTTCTTTTTTTCTATTCTCTGTGGAGAGTGGATTCTAAAAAACAGACTCCATCTTTGTACTTCTGGGAATTACTCTGAACATTGTGTAGGAGATGCAGCCCCCCAGAGAGCAGGAAAAGTGAAGAGCAGCATGTTGAACACCTGGCTTTGTTGTAAAAACACCAGCACACAGCATATGGCTTCAATTCCGCTATTCAAATCCGAAAATGCACTCACTTTTACTATTGCAATATAATATAAAATATGTATATATATATAAATATATAAATATATATAAATATATATATATATAATATATATATATATATATATATATATATATATATATAAATATATATATATATGTGTGTAATATGTGTGTGTGTGTGTGTGTATATGTATATATATATATATATATATATATATATATATATATATATATATATATATATATATATATATATATATATATATATATATATATATATATACAATATATATATATATACATATAATTTTTTTTATCCTCATGCCTTACTGAAGCATATTTAGCTCCTAATGGTTTTGCGTTTTTGGACAATTGCCAGTTAATCACACAAATAAGCCATTGATTATATTTAATTTAAGTGAAATACCTCAGTCTTCTGCTTGGCACTTAAGGCTGTGCTTAATGGGGATGGGTATTGAAATGGAGCGGCTACAGGGTGTAATTTCAGATAGTCCTGTACTTGAGCTACATCTGTCAAGATAATCTGTGCAAGTATGTACTGAGAAATGTACTTGGGCACTTATTTTCAAAAGACATTTACTGAGAGAATCTTTGAACTTGGGAGCTAAGGACAGAGAGAGGAGGATAATTTGAAGCTCTTTCTACTGCACTATTGGACTGATTGGCATTTTGATTACGCAGAATAAACAGTGCATTTATGAGCAAAACAAAACATTCACAAACGAGGTGTCGCAGATGTAAAATCATTACTAATTGCTATTTGGCATATGTTTATTCCTTTGCAATTTATTGGCACAAATGCTACAGACTTGTTTATTTGCACTTTTCTGAAAAGTTACTGTTTACAAGCTGTCCAAATTTCAGAACATTTTGAGACCCAGGGCAATAGGAAAGTCAAACCACTTTTTTGCTACCAAATATATGTGGTCATTGGGAGTAAAAACACCAGTGGAAAACCAACATCACAGCCCCCTGCATGTGCACCGTCCCACAAAATTGAAAGCATTGTGTTACCCAAAGGCGCTATGTGGATTTTGTCTTCCACAGTTATCACTCTTTCTATGCCCGGTGGTCTTGTCGCACCACACAACATCCCCGTGCTCTCAAATGACATATTAAAGCTACTCTCCTGTTTCAACTGCCATAGACACCCCTCATTCATCAACCACGCATCCCTCCGCAAATCCCTGCGCACCGTTCAAAGCTCAAACCAAAATTTTAACCAAAAGCAAGAGTCAATACAGTGCCGCGCTTATCTCTGCAGCATATTTTAAGAGAAAGTGAACCAGCAAAAGAGTATATTTGACAAGAGTGGAGTTACAATGCAGGGAAATTGCCTTCACAGTTTGTGTCAGTGTTTGTGAAAGTCGCTAAACTCTAAATTTAATGATATATTTGCATTTCAACCACTGTGACATTAGCTTATTCAGCGAGAAGGGAGAGGTAATACTCCTGTGTCTGCTGGAGTGTTAAACAGGGCATTTGGATGGATCTGGTTCAATAAAGAGCAAGTGTAGGTGAAATTATTTGTCACAGATGTGGCTCTACTGGGTTTTTCCATCCTTGAATTTGTTATAAACTTGTGCTGTATAAATATTTAGCAGATTTTCCGTGTTGTCTGGTATACGCACTCACTCATTCTACCGGGGCTTATTATTGTGTTAGAATCATTTGCAACAACACACGCGTTCACCTGGAGCAGCTCATCTCTGAGACTCTCCTCGGCACCTGGTACCCAGACCTCCCTGACCCTGCCTTCACACCATCTGCTCCGCACAGGCTCTACTGACCCTCTACCCCTCTGCTCCGCATGGCTGTCCCACTTCACGTTAGCCCAATTTGTTTTAGGCACAAGGAAATATCAAGTATATGGCAAGAATCCAGGAAGCAGAAGGGTAATCTGGATCAGTGTAAACCAAAGGGAATAATTCTCTATCATTACATGACTTCTGTGGTCATGTAGACTAAAGTTCGTCCCAAAAGCGTCGGCCTTGATAACTGGATTTGCTGTACACAAACGTGGTGCCGTCCTTATGTAGAGGCTGTAAAACTAATGGCCGTGAATGTGAACATGCTCTGTGCCCGCTACAATGGCCGTCCAGGTGTGCTTGATGAGCCATTGCTGTGATTATCAGCACGCTGCATTAGCACAGCTTGAAGCCCCTCAAGTAAATCACAGAGGAGAGGCGAGCATTTGTTCTGCAGGTGGTCCCCAAACTATGTTAATGGGCCTCCACCTGCCGCTGGGTCACTGCTCCTTCTGGAGATCTCCTGCTACAGACAGCCAGCAGTGAAGTCGGATTAAAATTAGCAGCATTAGAAGCTCAAGTGGTGCGCCTCTGCTGGCACGTCATTTATCATGTCTTCCTCTCTGCACGCGTTTGGGTGCCTTGGATTTATGTGATGCCCGTGTTTTCATTTGCACATGGGTCCAGACATGCTTTTTTGAAGAAATCTGTTTTCCCCACTGACACCGACACACACATGGTTTTTAGATAATAAACTCAAACCTGTCACTTTTCACGTGGAATCGCTGCAAATCAGAGAGGAGGCTGGGGATTTCAGTGGCTGCGGGTGGTGGAGACAGGATGCCACGAGCCACAGACGAATCAGATGAGTCCAGAGCAGGGGCTGGCACAGGCGTCCATTTTGAGAAGCGCCACAAAGGAACACTGTGGTGGGACCAGCTAAATACCCCTCTTTATTTAGCTCTAGTCTGGGCACTTGATTGATAATCTGTAGCCACTTCAAGTTTTGAATTTTGGTAATTAAAACGTTTTAATTACTTTTATCTTAATGTTACTTATCACCTCAGTAGTGGTATGTCTTTTGCTCAGGTCATATCGTGGAGTTAAATTAAAGTGAAAACTAGCTATGATGCAAAAACTGTGTATTATGTGTGCTTGATTACAGCAAAGCAGAAAATTATCAAAAGTTTTTGAATTTCTGCACTTTTCATAATTTTTTGCTGAATTGTGTTGTAGAGCAATAACCCTGCTCTGTGGTGCATTAAGTACTCCAAGTTTTTCTCCCCTAATCTGAAAGTCCCAGTTGTGTGTAATGTGTGTGTGCGAGCGTGTGCGTGCGTGCGTGTGTGTAGCCAGATGAAGACCTTGGCCGGTAACCTCAAACTTCACTGATCTGCACTGTTCTCATCTCTCTGCTGTCACTCCCTACCTCCCCACCTCATTACTCAACCTGCCCTATTAAAAGCATAAAGCGATACAGTATCTCATGTAGCATATTACTGGACAAAATGGCATTGATTGTGTTAATAATGTGTCTGATAAATGCCTTCATTGACACAGAGGACGCCCTTGGCTTAACGCTGCTTTTTTGGATGTCCTCCTGAACAGTGGGTTGCCTGTGCATCTCTCCAAAGAGCTTTTGTGTCCCCTGCATTAAGAGGCAGCGCTGTAGTCTGAGTCAGATGAAGTTTGTAGAGCTGCAAGAGGTGTTGTCACAATGCTAAAATTCCCAACTCAATTTCAATATAAAGGAATAGACTCGATACTCAATACCAATGTGATTTTTAACAATCCTTCAGTCAGGCAGGTTCCATAGTGGTCCATGGGCGTATGCCAGTCCATGTGGTCTTATTGTTGGTTTTCATGAATGAATATGATGATTCCATACTCAGATATGAATTATATTGTACTTTACACGGAATATCTCAAAGGTAAATGTATAGCTGTCGAACCTGATTGTTTCTATAGGCCCAAGAACTCACTGTATTACAACAATATTCATTTTAGCTGTCCCCATCTGTGTATTAAATATGATTCGCCTATAGAGTGTTTTGTTCTGAAACCCAGCAATACTTGTTCTGTTACAGCTCAAGATCATTCTAACGCTATTATGAAAAGGTCCTTTTCTGTCCTGTTAATGTGACTTTCTTAGTATCGATACCTGCTCAAATGAATATCTAGTTTCAATACTAGTTTTAGTATCAATTTTATCTCATTTACCCCTACAAGCATGTTCTGAAATGCATTTGATTTCGTGTATTATTATTTTCTTATTATTATTCTTCTCTTAAATCTTAATGCTCCTGGATATGTCTGAAATGTACACTTTGAACAGAATCCATCTATTAAAACTGCAAAAATAAAATTGTGAATCGAATCACCATCGGAATGTTAGTCTGACAAAACCGCAGTTAGCTATTTAACCAAAATCATTCAGCCCTAGAAGTTGGGGTTAACTTGGCACTGACCAGAATTAACTGTTTACTAAAAATACGAGCGTTGCCAAGCCGATGACCCAGCAGTAAAAGTGACCAGTGGAAGTAGATGCCCTTGTATCTCTCTGCCATCTTTGCTCTGCACGGATCACGGCTCAGGGCAAAGAACTGTAACTACTGGATAGTCAATTTGCTTGTCGCCGCTCAGGGTTAGAACTGGTGGGAGTGTGATACAGAGCAGAAGTAGACGGTCCCATTAATTAGCACAATTGGCATGAGTTAGTACTTCGCCATAGGGAGTGTGGGTGTGTTGTGCTGGCAGAGAGATGCTGACCTCAGTGTCATAGTGGGGAAATCTGGCAACCAGTCTGATGGTAGCAGCAGAAAATTTGCCAGTATTTTCCTAGGATGATTTTGATGTTTTTTAACTGTCAGAAGTATTAAGTAGCTGGTCACCTGCCCACTCAAAAAGCAGGATGGTATTAATGCTTTTGTCTTGATTTTTAAATATTATATTATTTTTGTTATCATCTGTATTGCTATTCATTCCATTTTTTTTCTTTCAATTAATTTCTGTAGTTTTGTGAATTGTATAATCTGTTTCTTTTGGAATTGCTAGTTTTCACTTTTAACAAGCTTTTGACACATAATTAGAAGTGCAGTTTTGGAAAAGCCCAAACCCACACCACCAGCAATTTTAAATTCTTACTTCCTGTCTAATACGGTATATTTTGCCTATTCACGAGTTTCAAGTTTCTCATTATAGGTGCCAATTGGGAGACTTGTCACCATTTAAATTAAATTGGATTAGTACCAATGTTAATTTTTTTTGACTGTGAAACACACTAGATGTGTTGCTTGCTTCACCTGTGCATGGTAACAATAGTCTTCCTGATGTTATATCATGATGACCTGCCTTTTTTTTGTCTGGCTATTTTCAGAACCCATGCGTGCACTGAAAGGACCCACAGCCTCAGACATCCAGTCCAGACAGCTGACACTGCAGTGGGAAAGCTTGGCGTTCAACCTGACACGCTGCCACACCTACTCAGTGTCCCTGTGCTACCGCTACACGACTGCGGGGGGCGGTGGCGGGCACAACACCACGGTGAGAGAATGCCTGGCAGTAGAGCACAACACGTCGCACTTCACTCTGCGGGACTTGCCCCCCTACCACAGCATCCACGTGCGCCTGTCACTCACCAACCCTGAGGGCAAGAAGGAGGGCAGAGAGGTCACCTTCCAGACCGAGGAGGACAGTAAGTCTCCTGAGAAGCACACAAGACGATGTCAGCTGCATAGAGGAAATAGGGCCACTCACAAGGGGCTAAAATGTTAGGTTAGGGTAGTTTATTCAGTATTTTTTGTAGTTAAAAAACACATTGCAAAAAGCTCAAGCTGGAAACATACTAAAAAACACCAACATAAACAAAAAATGGGCACGCAGTACATAACAAAACACAGAAGTTTCAAGAAACATATGGATACTGTGAAAAAAACAAGCTCCAGAAGTTGTTTAATAAAATGCTAGATCAAAGTCCAAAGTGCATTGTTAAAGCTTATAACAACGTGTTATGTCTTTGCAATATGTAAAATATTCACAGGCAGAAAATATTAACTATTGCATTTCAATACTTTGCGTTGATATTTTTATGCAAATCATTGAGCAGCACCATGAGATTCTCGGCAGAAATGAAGTGAACTCAATAAGCTCAGTAAAGGTGCTCTCACACTTGTCCTGGGTTGAGCCCAGTTCAGTCGTGATTTCAGGAAACGAGACTTGGTTTGGTGCTGTTCCAATCCTGGTCTAGTTCCTGGATTTTGTCAGTTTGTATATTTCAATAGCTCAGTACTGCATGCAATATTTTGTTTACTGCACTATGCTATTCATACATCTCTACAAAAGACAGCACTGTGTGTCTTTTACTAACCAGCACTTATAATGTTCAGTTTCATATTGTTAAAAAAAACAACGAAATAACAGTTGATTGTCCTTCTGACTGGCGTTTGTAACAAAATACCCTTTTATTTTTATCCGAATAAATAATAGCCTTTAATAAAATCACTTTATCAAATACTCGGGCAACCCCAACACAGTTTTTGTGCTTAGTTTGAATCTACTATTATTCTTTCGAGCTTTAGCAGATTGCCTGTATTTCAGCCGCTGCAGAAATCAATTCGTCCATGAAAAATGAAATCAAAACAAACCCGATTTTTCATTGAGCTGCTGTATATGCAGTGAGTGATGGCCAAGTGAAAGTGAAAGAGCAAATTGAAGGATTTATTTTACCAAAGTGATAAAGTAAGCCAATGTATATTTATATACTGTACCTCCAGCGCACGTCAATTATAATCATTTTTCCCCAAAAGCCTTAATAAGCAACTTTGTCCCCTCACTTTATGTTGCAATAACAGTTGACTCAGCTGTTTGGCTTTTTGCCTGGAGCCAGATTCTCACATAACACACTTTTTCTCTCCAGAGCAGTCACCAGGAGGACCGCTGCATCAAACAGTAGTCACAAAAAACACTAGCTTGAAATGTTGAGACAATCCAATAGTCATTCAAGTAGAGAATCTGACACATTCATGAAACTCCTCTTGCCCTCAGATATTAAACTGTAATGCTGTTTTCCTGCCGCAGCCTCTTATCTCTCACGGATTGTGCTTATATAATTGATGCAGTTCATAAATTAGCTGTGCTCTTATGTGAAGCTGTGTCTCTAGTGGGGCATTGTTCTGAGCCCATCTGACATTCATTTCTGTGATATTGACAGTTGAGGCTCACCGCGGGATTAGCTCTTCAATTTTCCAACAAATGTTTGCTCTGACAATTTTCTTATAGTTCCCGGAGGCATCGCGCCAGAGTCACTCACCTTCACCCCGCTGGATGATATGATCTTCCTCAAATGGGAGGAGCCTGTTGAACCCAACGGCCTCATCACGCAGTATGAGGTGAGCTTGCATACTATTCTTAAATAATCCATCTATCAACGTTAATATGTTAAGCTACAATGAACTAGCTAATCTACCTTGGGGCTCCTAAAGTACATTTGGACCTTGGAAGTGGTCAGTTTGGCCCATGGGAGGGTCAAGAGGCTGTACATTCTAGGTGTCTTCATGAAGATGCTATTGTGTTGCTTGGTATATTCCACAGTATAGCATTAATTTTACCTGTCTTGCATTTATTTGATAACAGATGTTTTTATTGGTCAAAAATACATGCTTTCTTGCTTTAAGTTTAGTTACCTCTCTACAGACTTGCCTTGTAACTTGGCCTGGCAGCAGCACCATTTTGTCTCCAGGGAGGTAGATATGTTTGATGCTATACAGTGGAAAAGCCATAACATCTCCATGGAAACAAGGATATAGCAGACAGTACACCAGACGTTACATAGTTCACCTTTAAATAGCAAAATAATACATCTTTTTTTTTAAATCTTTTTGTATTCATTACATGCAAAACATATGACGCTGACATGTTTTTCTCTGTGAAGTATATTGATAGAGACAGAAAGTTAACATGCAGATGTGCTCTAGTTAGATAGTCAGATAGTAGCTGTAGTATTAGCCTAATTGTTACACACACTCATATTTAGCAAAAGATGAAATCAGACCTGGACGACTGAGGGATTACACAGACACACACTTGTGTTACACACACACAAGGTGAGGGTGAGTATTTATTATGGCAGCCTACAATAGAAGATTACACATTGCATTTTATCTCATACATTACTTGAAAAAGACTATTATGAACTGACAAGGTTGCTATGATTGTTATAAGATAAGATAAGATATGCCTTTATTAGTCCCACAGTGGGGAAATTCCAGCATTGCACCACACACATAGAGAACAGAAGGAAAATTGTACATGCAAAAAAAAAAATAATAATAATAATAAAACAAGATAATAGATAAATAGCTAGACATAATTTAAGAAATAGACTCAAAAATAAACTCTAATATACACATATATATACACATATAGATATACATCTCCGTAAAGTGACTTGAGTATTGCACAGAGGTATGGTTGAATGACACATATTCAGTGTTAACAGTGTTCATTATACAGACAGCAGCAGGAAGGAAAGACCTGCGAAACCTCTCTTCACACAGCGAGGGTGAATCAGTCTGTCACTGAAGCTGCTCTTCAGGGCAGGCAGAGCGTCCTGCAGGGGGTGAGACTCATGGTCCAGCATAGAGATGACCTTAGCCAGGGCCCTCCTGTCCCCCACCTCCTGCATTGAGTCCAGAGAACAGCCCAGGATGGAGCTGGACTTGTCCAGCTTCTTCCTCTCCCTCTCTGTGATGCTGCTGTTCCAGCAGACCACACCGTACAGGATGGCTGATGCCACCACAGAGTCATAGAAGGTCTTCAGGAGTGGCCCTCTCACTCCAAAAGACCTGAGTCTCCTCAGGAGATAGAGCCTGCTCTGGCCCTTCCTGTACAGTGCGTCTGTGTTATGAGTCCAGTCCAGTTTGTTGTTCAGATGAACACCCAGGTACTTGTATGAGTCCACGCTCTCAATGTCCCTTCCCTGGATGTTCACTGAGCGGGCAGTAGAGTGGAATCTGCGGAAGTCCACCACCATCTCCTTGGTCTTCCCTGCATTGATGATGAGGTGGTTCTGCTGACACCAGTCCACAAAGTCCTTTGTTAGTCCACTGTACTCCACATCGTCGTCATCCTTGATGAGGCCAATTCATTGCTTGTTTTCTGTTGATTAATTTACTTGTCTGTTTCTGTTTCATTGTTGATTTTCTAATTCTGTTGGTTAATCAACTCCTAAGAGGCGACTGCTGTCGTGATTTTGGCCTCTACAAAAATAAATTGAATTGAATTGAATTAATGGTGGAGTCATCAGAGAACTTCTGCAGGACGCAGCTGTCCGTGTTGTGTCTGAAGTCTGCAGTGTAAAGGGTGAAAAGAAAGGGCGCGAGGACAGTGCCCTGGGGCGCTCCCACACTGCAGGTCATGGGGTCAGACACGCAGTTCTTGGCTCTCACAAACTGGGGCCGGTTTGTGAGATAGTCCAGGATCCAGTCTGCCAGGTCACACTCCACCCCGGCGGTCTCCAGCTTGTCCCTCAGGAGCAGTGGCTGGATGGTGTTGAAAGCACTGGAGAAGTCAAAGAACAGAATCCTCACAGTGCTGCCGGGGTTCTCAGGGTGAGACAGTGAGCGGTGCAGCAGGTAGATAACGGCGTCCTCCACTCCGATGCCAGGCCGGTACGCAAACTGCAGCGGATCCATCGCTGAGCTCACGGTGGAGCGGAGGTGGCCAAGGACCAGTCTCTCCAGTGTCTTCATCAGATGAGATGTTAGAGCCACCGGCCTGAAGCTGCTGAGCTCCTTGGCCTGTGGCGTCTTGGGCACCGGTACCACGCAGGAGGTCTTCCAGAGTTGTGGTACCAGCCTCAGCTTTAGTTATAGTCAGTAATTCAAGTACTTAGCGGTCTTGTTTGAGTAACAGTTTCAAATACACTAGTACACTGTTCTGGGCTGTATAACCACTGCCCAGCACACTGCTCTCATGTTCATCGCCTCTAGGATATCATTAAATGGGATTTGTGGTCTGACATATGAAGTGGAGGCTGCACAGGGTTTTTTCTCAGGAGTGTGTTGATCTCTCTCAGCTGACGGACAAAGCTTTACAGAGCGCTCTTCAAATCCCTCCTACTTCATAAAGATTAAATCAAAGACCACTCTGCCTGAGCCCCCGTTGTCTGGACCACCCCCTGCTGCTGTGTGTGTGGTTGGCTTTTTAGAGGTCATGATTATAAGGCGTTTGTATGCTTTACAATTTAGAAGGATTTTTAACTACTACTGTTACTATATGTTACTGCAATAAACACTTACTATGCTGGGTAATGTACTGTCTAAGTTTATGGTCAAGGTGTACTTTATATATCTGCCAAAAGTGAAATTCATTCTCTGTATTTGACCCATTCTCCAATGTGGCTCGGCAACCTGTCAGGAGCAGTGAGCTACTGCCGTACAGCACTCAAGGACCCATCTCCAGATCTTTGGCTTGGCATGGCCAGGAGGATTATCTGTTGAGCATGTTTTGGGTTAAGGCTAGGTTTGAAAACAAGATAGAAATAAAGGACCAGCAATTTTCCAAACTACACAAAAAGATGACACATTTAAACCAAGAACTGATCATATCTGAATAACAATAATATTGGCCTGACATAAACCTCTCTTTTAGCTTTTTGTTAATACTTTGTCCAATGCTTCACTAAACATTTTGTTGTTTTTGGAAGTGAACTTTCACTCACCACAGAATCTCTCTTAGATGTTAATTGCACTGTTTATTGTGTTGTCCTTGATCCTTTTGTAAATTCAAAAATACCAAATACATTTCAGTATTAATTATCTACAACATTCTTACACCCCATTTGAATTTTAGCACAGTCCTATTTATACAGTATTGTTCTGTAACTAGAGCCTATCCCTTCTCAAGGAGGAAAGTATGTCTCTAATGTCCTGTGGTCCTTAATAAGTCTATTAAGTGAGGTATTCAAAGTGCTTCTGAAAATATGTGTTGTTGTATGACCCCCTGTGTAATCAGGTTCTATTCTTCTTACTAGCTTAAGTGCACATTGTTTAAGTGCATGGTTTTGCTTTTTCATGAATCACTTCAATCAGACTTTTTTGTTAGATTTTATGACTAGAGCAATTTAGCGCTTAATAACCTCTGTTGATGGGTGTAAAAGTATGAAATAAATACCTGACTTGATGTGATCCTCTTAAAAAGTTATGAGCTGCAATAACAATGGAAGCATTAAATGAATCCTAAAATGACTTTGACTTTTACAATGGGATTTTTATGTTGTTTTCCTCCCTCTCAGATAAGTTACCAGAGTATCGAGTCATCTGATCCGAGCATTAATGTCCCGGGCCCCAGGAGGACTGTCTCCAAATTGAAGAATGAGACGTACCATATGTTCTCCAACCTGCACCCGGGCACCACCTACCTCATCTCTGTCCGAGCGCGCACCGGAAAGGGCTTCGGACAGACAGCGCTGACGGAAATCACCACCAACATCTCAGGTAATGGGGTAAAAGTCTTTGAAAAACCTACAAAGACAGAACGATATAGTCTTCCCCATCACTGTCAGTACAGCTGTAGGTTTATTCACTCTGTGCTATTACCAGGATGTGAATTTCTATCTTTTGACCTCAGCATCTTTCACCTCTCACTAAGGTAAAACTAGCTCCCTCAATGTTAGAGCGAGTTTCTTTTGCGTCTTCAAACTTATGACACACTGTCACCACTTGCCTCTCAACACATAAATTAATTCATAGGAAGCAGAGAAAGCTCTCAGGTGGGAGTATACAGTACGTTATGTATAGAGAAAGATGCGATACGTACCTGGAACCATAATGTCACTTCTGAGACTCTCCGAGCTTATTATCGCTGAAACTAACACAGCCTTGGAGTTTCTGTTGTCTTCTAATGATGCATTTGTGCTTGTTATGGGGATGGGATTACACCTCATAGGAACGCACACTCCCCTCTCTGTCACATAGTCCGTCTACCATGCGCTCTCTGCCCCAGACTCTATACAAAAAGGCTTTGCTTTGTTTAATTGTAGCTTTACTACATAATCTTTGAGTTACTGGCTGCACATAAGATGCTCTCTGTCTCAAAGCCCTCTACAGACAGAGTACAGAAGTCTTTACGCATAACACTCCCGCACTGTCCTTCGCCTCACAACATTCACTTACACTGAATGTCTTTCAAATGGGCGCTGACAGCAGGCAAACAGTGAACACCTTCAGCAGCCACTACTGTCAGCATCTTCAAGAGAGATCCTCACTGAGCAGCAGAAACACACATTTTCATAAAAGTGCTCGCGTATACAGGCTGTGTCCTGTTGGGATCAACTTCTCAGCACGCATCATAACCATTTTAGCATCTGACGAGGTACAAAGAAAGCATGGCAAAATGCTAACTTAACTCATGCTAGGGTCCTGTTTCTAATGTTTACCTTTTGCATAGGAAATATTCTACAGTTATTTCTCACAATTGATTTACTAGTGGATTCAGAGATGTGTTATCATCCCCCAGAGATGAGTTTGACTAAATCTGTTTTAAAATACAAAGTTTAACTACACGTCAGATTCATAACTTTTAATTAGACCCATAATAACAGCTAGAATAGTTGTTCTGAGAATAAGTTAATACTCTCGATTATACTTTGGGGCTGATTCTGGTAAACACAATGCTCCATCAGTTTCATTATACATTGTGGCCCTGAGTTACAATTGGAAAAACAAAGTTGCTGCAGTCTGCGCTTAGTCAGATGACCTCAAAGGAATGTATCTTCAGTTGTGGGCTAAAATTATATCTGACATAAAGTGTATGTCTCTGTGTTCTCAGCTCCCACGTTTGACTATGGAGACATCCCCTCCCCCCTGGGTGAGACAGAGAGCACAATTACTGTGTTGCTGCGTCCCGCTCAGGGAAGAGGCGCCCCGGTCAGGTGAGCAAATGATCTCAGAGAGTTGTATTGCTTTTTTTTTTACCTACATCTTACATGTTCAACCTCTGTGTTTAGCACCTACCAAGTAGTGGTTGAGGAGGAAATGGTGAAGAAGGTGAAACGTGAGCTGGGGCACCAGGATTGCTTCCCTCTGCCCATGTCCCATGGAGAGGCTCAGGCCCGGGGCACACCGCACTACTACACAGCCGAGCTGCCCCCCAGCAGTTTGCCCGAGGCCAGCCCCTTCACTGTGGGCGACAACCATACGTACAATGGCTACTGGAACACCCCTCTGGACCCACGCAAAAGTTACCTGGTCTACTTCCAGGCCATGAGCAACTTCAGAGGGGTAGGTGACTAAAGAGCAGCCCCATTCTAACTGAGGGATGTCTATGCTCAGACAGAGTTTCTGAAACTATAATGGGGGCAGAAGCCAGTATCCTTGGTGTCTTAAACCTCAAGTATAGACAGCTGATGTAAAACTTTTGCTAGATATCATGTGTGTCACTGCAAACTCAGGCAAATGTTTCATTGTGATGAGTTTGAAAAGGGAGAAGCCGCTGTACTCTTTTTGCCAGTCCTAAACCTGAATAGCGGGCCAAATCAATGGGCTAAGAATGACTTCATTCTAGGAGGCTGAGATTAGCTCTGATGGTCTATAACTGGTAAAAGACTTCTTGTATTTGGATTCATCATGGCGCTGTAGTATGGTATTAAAACATTATTGCCAGATCAATGGACACAACATTTGACTACTTAGAAATGTTGTTTTTAATATTTCAGTTTTTTAGCTCTTTAGAGGCAAATGACTTGTGATTAATGCTTAAGAGCTATTAAAGCAGTGATTAGTCAGCATTAGCCAACAGCACGCTTCACTTCATTTGTCTGTTGTGGATGTGTGGCCAGTTTGTTTTGTCTTGTTCATTATTAATCATTTCTTTGTGCTTATGTGATGGAAAACTGCTCAGCTTAAGACCCTGAGTTAACAAGTAAACTCAAGGGAGCATATGCCAGTCATAGCTTAACTCTATTTGTAGTGTGACAATGACAATGAAATCTAATTAAACCAAATCTCAGACTTTTTTCATTCACATTTTCAGCACAAAATTCCCTGTGGTGCATTTTATTCTCACACCACATTAGCTCCTCATACACGATTACGTCAGGCGCCTCTACCTGGACCAGACAATTACTCCAAGATAATTGGACACAGGTGCTGAAAAACAGCTGGACAAAAGCCCTGCTCTCATATCATCGCTACAATCACTGACCACTTTATGAGATACTCCTCAATGAAGCATTATTTTGTGACTTATTTGAGCTTCTATTACCGTTCTATGATCTCACATGGTCTTTCTCCTCTGGCTTTAACACTCACTAGAGTCATTATTTTTGCCTGACATGCCTGACATTGTTTTTCTTTGTTAGTGTAATTACTTTTTATAAACTCTACAGACCAGATAGTTGTCTCTACAAAGTTAAATTCCCAAGCCTTGTTCAACAGACAATATTCAAAGTGACTCAAATTCACTTTCTTCTCCATTTTGACGCTTGATTTGACTTGTATTACTGAACAGAGTTGCCTTGGGCCCTGCTGCCGCTTTGCTTCATACAAAGATGTTTTCATTTACAAGCATTTGAACAGGTGTGGCCAATGAAACGGCCAGTGAATACGTGATGGGTAATCTCCGGAGTGCACACCAGTTAATTCCAGTTGTTTTGCTGTTTCCTCATTTAGAAAGTCCTGTATTTATTCAGAGGTAGGAGAGTGATGTCATCGTAGCATCTTTTTTCCGTTGGAGAACCCGTGTAAAGACTGCGATGTGTGCACTTCACACACTGGGCTGCTAAGCATAGGATTAGACAGTGAATGCCCAGCTTTACCAGCGGAAGGGATTTGGTTTTGTTTAGTGTGGCAGGGGGCCAGGGTCCACAATAAGTGAAGCACAATAAGTACAGCACATAGCCAAAGCACACAGCCCGCACTGGCCCTGGCTTTATGGACATAGAGTCGCCGCCACTGGTCAAGTCTGGGCATCAGTCCTGCCTGGTTGTGTGCCTCTACCTCATTAAGAACAGCCCTTGGGCAGCGTAGTAACAACTTCATTCAGTTAAATGATGTTAATACAATAATGTACTCCTGTTGTTACATATGGATAGTAGTTACTTGCACCAACTTTTCTGGACAATTGTGACAAAAGTGATCAAAGAGTGTAAAACATGTTGATTGCAATTCATGTTCATTTTTAAGCATAATGGCTGCAGCTATGGCATGATGTACAGTCTATTTCAACTGCTTAAGTGATGCTCGTTATTGAAGCGAATTCAAAGTAGCTGATTGTCAATACTTTGGGGCCAATATGTTTTTTTTGTGTGTTTTTTTTATTGTACATTAAGAACATGTAATTAAATGAAATTGACTAACTCTGGCTGACTCTGGTTTAGTCAAATCATTTAAATAATAAAAATGAAGTATAATGACATATTGAATATTGTGTATATTGTAATTATCAGTAGTGATGCATTTTTATTTACACTGCAGAAATGCTTTTAGTGATTTAATACTGACTAAAGTGTTCAAATAATCTAATTTCTCATAATGTTTTCTCTATTATATGGAACTCTTTACACATACAGAGTTCAAATAAATAAATATTGACTAATTTCTGCTTTTAATAGCCTAAAATACGTCATTAAATTAAGAGCATATGATGAAAATGAATTAATTTGGATTTTTTTCTAACTTTATTTCAGTGTCACAACACAATATATAAAAAAAAAACAAATTAAAAATCATGTGACCAAAGCTGTGGATTGAGCTGATTATTTTGGTATATAGTTAATTATTTCAAAATCTGATTTCACCTCATCCTCGTGGACCCTGTATCATGTCTTATCTTGTCTCGTGAAAATTCTGTCCCTAATATTTATACAAGAGTCAGTTGGTCGGACCAAACAAAAGTCAGCCTATGCTGGAGCTTCAAGGCCAACAGCCAATACACTAAAGAGTGCAAATATTGGTCAGCCCTTCTTGTACCTAAATAATCTTTATTGTTCTCTTAAATGTTAGTACGGACAAGGTGTATCTCAATCAACGCCTTGCCAATATCTCTGAGCACTTGCAGCCATGAATCAGATGTGTGTTGTCACTGGTACCTGGTCTGTTTTAGCTGCAGTAAATAATGGACCAGTCCGTCTTAATGTGCCACAGCTTGTAATAATGAGTAATGCAGGTGTCTCTTAGAAGGAGACAGCTTCCAATGAATCAGCTTTTTGACGGAGGGATGGCCGCATATAGTAATTGTTTGGAGTCAGCATTTCTGTCCCTACTACCCGCTTTACAAATGCAGCCTAGGAACAGAATACACAAGCATATACTAGATATTTCAGTCATGTAGTTTAATAATTAGGATTTAGTCGAATTAGTTTTGTTTACTCTCATAGACAATTAGTTTAGAAATTGCAAATTAGAAGTAAATGTTATTATTCTAATTGCGTGCCAAGTTAAAAAAGCAATTTAGCAAGTTGTGAACAGCATTCTCTACTTATTTACCAAGTAGTTACATTTACATAATGGCGCCCTTAATGCATGAATTAACATCTGTAAATCTGTATAAATTGATTAAGATTTTCCCAAAGCAGTGACAGACTGTTGTTTTACAGTTTGGGATCTCATTAGCAAATGTCTGACAAGTTGTTTTTATCACACTGAGATATGTGTCATTTTGAAAAGTTAAATTATAAATGATTATTATTATTATTTTGTAGAGAGTTTTTAATTAGACTCATCTTTTGATCTTAGAGGGTCTCTCGACTGCTTTCTCCAGAGAGATGTTATTGTTTTGCAAGGAATGCCTCACAGTGTGGCATTAAATCCTTCGCCATGCCGACAAGCAGATGACGCCAACAGGCCAAGTTACAGATGACATTTGTTTAGATAGACAGACCCTCACCAAAAAAAGCTATGTAGTGCAACTTTAATTATTACGCAGAAGGTCCTTTCCCCTTTGGAGTGAGCCGTGACTGTAGTCCAGCATCACCTCATGTTTACGTCCCTGGAGTAGAAATGCTTTATTGTGTATTCTGAGCATGTTTTATCAGGTTTTCACAGTGATGTATGTGTACGTCTTGCTCAGTATTTCATGTCACCTCCTTTTCTTTTATCACATCTCTTTATGCAAAAGTGACACGTCCCTCTGATGTCTGCGTTTCTTCTCTTCCAGGAATCCAGAATCAACTGCATCCGAATCGCTCGCAAAGGTAATGCCACATGAATATTTCTTACTTCTCCCTCTCTGACCTTGATGCGTTTTCAGTGCCACAACTCCCCTGTTGTGCTCCGATAAAATGTAAAAATGCTTTGTTATGTTTATGCTTTCTGTATTTTTTATTTGGCGGTGGACATTTTGTACGCCGGTCCCTTTCGCTTGGGCTCAAGAGAAAAGGGCAGCACACAGGGAGGGAGTAGAGGTCACTCTTTCATCCTGTGTGCCAGGAGCAGATGCCGGGTCACTATATATCAAAGCCACTCTCTTTGTTCTCATCAGCAGCACACAACACAGTCATCTAAAAGGCTTCGACCTGCGTATTTCCACAAGGGTCCTCCACATCAAAATTTAAACCCACTGAGCGACCACATCCTATCACTACAAGAAAACTCGTGCTGCTCTTGTGTGCTGCGGCGTTGCTATTCAGAAGCACTTCAAAAGGGCAGGGAAATTGACTCTAAGTCCTGGTGGCAGCGAGCCCCCCTGCCATAGCACCCTGTCAGATTACGCCGAGTAAAAGTATGTATTTATAGTTATCTTAGCACTGCTACTGTAAGCTTGGCCTGCTGAGCAAATTGACTCCGCGCTGTCTTTTATTTCCTCTTGTGACAGACGTTTTGTGTTTGTAAAATGAAAGAGATGAGAACCAGACGGCAAGGCCAGCCCTTTTAGCTCCACTTCTGTCTGCCCACTTGGTCAATGATTAATAATGTTTCTTCCGCCTTCACTTTCCTCTTGGCTTTCTCTTTGATGCTATAAGTTAGATTTGAGGAAAAAAAAAAAAAGCATATGAACTATTTTGTTTATTTGTGAAAACATCTGAACATTTTGGTAATAGAAAGGTGGAAAAACTGCCAGGATGACATCATGTACACTGCCTGGGTGATGCAACATGAACCCCTAAAAGCCTAATGAAAAAAATGCTTGCGTGATTTCCAATTTCAAGGTGTGAGGTCGCATGTTGCTGCTGCTGTTTGTGATCTGCGTGATCCCTCTACCATTAACACGGTGGCGCTGCAGAGCCGTCATTATCCAGCGGCACATCACAGGCAAAGTGGAGGCAAATGATGTTGCCTGGGATAACAAAGCTGGAGATTACATTTCAACTTTGAGGTGACAGTTTAATTAAGGATCCTCCAGCAGGCTCACCACAACAATAGACTTCCATTTCTCTTCTAAGTGCCAATTTCCAGCATTGGACAGTTGGCAGGTGCATGGATTCATGTGGAAATCTATTTCATGCTCATGTTGGGCTTAATAGAAATTTCGGGGCTAAATGTGGCAAAACCGCCTTATCTGTCGCCAGTGTCAGAGAAGTGAAATTGATTTTTCACCTGCTCATCTGCATTATGTGCCTTTATAAGACCTTCCTGCGTTTCACTTGCACAATTCAGTTTAAATTTACCCACTACTCATTATTATTTATTATGTAAGTAGTGGTCTGGTTTTTGGCAAAATATAAACTACAAGTTGATTTACAGACCCAATTCAAAAAGATGTATGTTAATGTAAGTGTAAATGTTCACAAATCCCAAATCCATGATGTATTTACAATTGGCCATAACCAATCTATATAATTGACAACTTAATAAAAACATATTTTATGGCATCTCATTTACAGGGAAAAGCACGTGTTAATACAAGGCTTTTTTTCATAACTAGTTTGAATTATTTGAAACTTTTTAACAAGATAGTCTGGTATAAAAGCATGCTTGCAAAGTTTCAAGGTCAAGTTCCAATGAATTATTCCTTTTAATTGCTTAAAATTCAATTTGTAAAATTAGGTTTTATTATCAGCATACAGTACAGTATCAATAAACTCTTGACCGGTTCATGTAATTTCTACAGCAAAAGTTGTTGAAATTGAAAGTTATCGGAAAAAAATTAATAATAGTGACGCCTACTCTTGTTGTCCTACTTAAAGCCTTATTTGGGAGGCGGTTGATAATCCCCTCCAACTCCTCAGGCAACAGACAGTGAGGCTACAACATGGCGTATTTTCATTTTTCATTGCCCCAGATCTGATTGTAGCCCATCCGGTTTCTGTAGCTCTGTATCCCGAGGCCGGCTCTGACTTTCCCTCACCCTACAGAAACACTTCCTATTGGACACAGGAGGACGAGCTGACATCCACACACACAAAAAACTAGATCAGTGGGCCCCCAGAACAAGACAAAGAGAGCCCCAGTCCTCGACAGCATTTACATAAGTATAAAGCTTTATGCCAACGAAATGAATAACCTGCTATTATGATAACGACCTTTTCCAGTAGCTCTCAGACACGCGGGCACCTTGAGATTATACCAGAGCGGAGGACGGATGACTTGAGTGCAGAAAAATGAAATGTAATACAATATATTGAAAGAAATTGCGTTGCAAAAGGGTATGTGATTGACCGTGGCATAACAATGTAGATTTACAAGTCTGCAAGGTCAGTTTGCCGCTGCATATCAGTATGAAAGATTAACAGAGGTAAATTCAACCATAAATATATTCTGTGTTTATTGCACTTTATCCGCTGCCAGCTCAATACATTTTTACTCCTGCTGCATAAAAGATATTTTAACACCGCTAGCTGATGTCTGTAACAATTTTCCATTCCCCAAAGGGAAAAACTAGTTTCATGTAAGCACTTACATGCATTATTTGACTTCAGAATTAAAATGTATATAGTTATAAATGATGCTGCTAATGTCTATATCAATGCAAAGTACACATCCATTGCCATAAATGCTACTATATCACCTATATATTCAGTTGGGTTTCCATTGCTGTATCCTTGTTCTCTTAACTGTAACATACTTTGTGTGTGTAGCTGCATGTAAAGACCATCGTAAGGCCATGGAGGTGTCTCAGAACTCGGAGGAGATGGGCTTGATCCTAGGGGTTTGTGCAGGGGGCCTCATCGTGCTCATCCTGGTGCTCGGAGCTGTCATCATCATTATAAAGAAAGGGTAATGTCTCTGATACCTCTGATCACATCCCTCCTCATCTGCTTTTACTTCTATTGGAACAGTTCAGCCTTTACCCCAGCTGAACTTTCTCAAAGGTCATGCTTGTTTTGAAAAGGGGCCGTACCAGCAACAGCCATCGCAATGTTTTCATTCTCCCATGGTGCACCACCAGAGACCAAACAGCTCTCCTCTGCAGAGCTTATCTGAGTGTGAAGTATTTAATTAAAGGCGGATGCAATTCAATTAGCCACTTAATTACGCACAACAAGCTGCAGCCTGACCCTCAAATGAGATGGTAATTAGGAGGGAAAAGGTGTACTTTTAAAGATTATTAGTCACCGCTCCCTTAGGTTTCCAGGAGATCATCTCTACCTCTGACTCTGCATTCATTTAGCATGTGTTCGCAGGCGGCACACTTAAATGCACTGTGTGCAATGGCAAACAGAACATTATTTGGGGTCTTTGGATTCATTAACATACAGCTGATACAGCACATAGACTGCTATTGAATGGTGTTGATTTTAAAGTCACCATACTTCTGCACATTAGCCCTTGTCAAGGAAGCAAGGAAGTTCTTTCACAAAGAATTGATTTGTAAATTTGCTGTGACAGGAAGCCACGTGGCTTGGTCCTTGGAAGTGTAACACTGAGACTTTTTCGATTGAAGGAAACACACATTTTGTGCCTGGCTGTGGTTTGGTCTGTCAGCACCTGCTTGGAACATTTGCTTGTGTCTTATAGCAAATGGTACAAGCAGGGCTGCTTCTCATTTTCACTGTAATCAATGCATTCTGCCCTCAGCTGACATTGCTTTCATCTTACACCTTTTCTTCTTTTCTCTTGGTTTTATCCTCTCCCACTGCACTCTGCCAGGAGGGACTACTACTCTTACTATCCGTAAGTGACTCCACCTCTTCTCCTCTCCATAGTTTTGTGATCGTGTACATCCTCTGGCTTTGGCTTTTCAATCATCAAATACCAAATAGAACGTCAGATGTGTGGTCTTGAGTTATTGAATTATGGCGTAGCCCTCATTGCATACATTATATTATAGTTTCATACCAGTCCTTGGGATGTGGGATCTAAACATTTTATCTGTCCCTCAATACATTTTAAAGAAACAGTGGTATGTACAGACTGTGCATGGCTGGCTGTGTAAATAGTGTCGACTTGAGCTGCTGCTGTCTGTGTTTACAGTAAGCCTGTGAATAAGACGCCCATCACATACCGACAGGAGAAAAGTCACATGGGCTCCATGGAGCGCAGTTTCACAGACCAGAGCACTCTGCAGGAGGATGAAAGGATGGCTCTCTCCTTCATGGACGCACACACCTGTGGCACACGCAGTAAGAAAACAGCAAGCACACTACACACACACACTACACACACACACACGCACGCGCGCACACACACACACACACACACCTGCACACACACACACACTACACACACTTACACACACACACACACACACACACACACACACACACACACACACACACACACACACACACACACACACACACACATTATTCCTGTCTTTGTAATTGTGTAGACTTCAGCTGTGTTACAATCTGTGTCTGAAATACTTTGAAAGATACTGTACCTGGAGAGAGGTTCTGTAAGCCTCTTGTATGCCTACAGCCCGCATCTCATTCAGCAGATGCATACGAGGTACTAAATCATTGTAATGTGGCTTAGGTGATGCCCGCAGCTCTGTGAATGAGGCCAGTAGTTTGCTGGGCAGCTCCCCTAGGCACCACTGTGGAAGGAAAGGCTCACCCTACCACACGGGACAGCTGCACCCAGCTGTGCGCGTGGCCGACCTCCTGCAACACATCAACCAGATGAAGACTGCGGAGGGCTACGGCTTTAAACAGGAATATGAGGTGAGAGAACACTACTGTCTCTGTTTGGTCACTTTGAATGGAGTGTGTCCCTGAACAATACATCATATTTAAGTAAAAAATGCCAGTTGTTGCTCAAAAGATAAAAAAGAAGAAACTATATTAAAAGTACATATATTTTAAATTTTAGAGGTCACATCTTTTGTGCCTTACTATTGAGGCTGGTGAAAAGCAGGTTGTAAGTGCAGTGTAAACTGTTCCACTTCTTCTTGGGAGCTCACAAGGTAAAGGTGGGTCAGCGCTGCAGGGGAGTGTGACCTTAATTGGCTTTTGTTGTTAGAGTGAGGATGTATTTGAGGCCTGCTTAAAGCTTATGCAAACACTTTATGGACTCAGAGCTGCCCTGTTACTGTTTGAACACTGGTGATTTTGTTAAAGAGAATCTCCAATGTGTAGTCATGGTTAACCGAATGCTTAGTCAACACTTCAAGCTGTATTAAATATGTATTTATTATAATTATGGGCTCAATGTAGTTCTTGTGTTTTTCTGTAATCAAAGTAAAATACTTTCCCTGACACAAAGCTACATTCTGAAAGACTGGCACTGACACATGAGCTTCTGTAGCAGGATAAAAAACTATGTCTTGATAATGATTCACATAATTAACCCAAACTGATATCATCACTGAGGCGAATTGAAATTTTGAAGTACTACTTTGGCCTAAATTCATCAGTGAAAAAGATTTGAGATTGTGAGTAACATTGTCATTCAGAATGAGATTGCATCTTATAAAGGCCATCAATCCTCCTCTTAGTTCTCCATGTGCCCTCCATGCCACCCACAGACTGTAATTAGCCTGGTTAAAAGGCATCTGGATGGCACTTTTGCTTAACGTATGAATTAATCATCTCATTTGGGCCAGATGAGGACCTCTGTCATGGCCGCCAGCCTGATGAGTTTTAACTGTAGGCTCCTTCGCTGCAACAGTTTGTGCCAGTGTCAGATTCAGTCCTATGCATATAAAGTGTGAAGGCTGTAAAAGATCATTATGAGCTCATTAGGCATGCACTCTCCAGTTAATTCATTCATAACTGATGATTTTACTTCACCATCCTTTCCAATTATGTTGTCTTTACACCCTCACACAAGGCAGACATTCTTTTTTTTTAACATTTTTGCTTTTGTACGAAAATCTTTATCAAGGGCAGTAATTATATTGACTCTTTGTGAGCTGTACACATGGAAATAATGTCAATTCATTATTGGGTATATTCAAATAATATTATTAATACAATTAATTATGTATTGTCCTTTATATTTAGCTGACCATGTTATTAGAATGTGTTTTGAATGTTACTTAACCCAGTATGGTCTACATTGTTTTAGTTTAATATATCCTCTAGAGAGCGCTTTCAAGCCCTTTCAGTGTTGCTATTATTTCTGTCAAAATTGTTCAGAAAAAAATAACTTACTTTTGACAACCTCTTGGGTTTAAAATGAAATACAAATATTCTTTGACAGCGTTTAGACTACCGCTCCTGCTGTTGTCCCATGTTGCACCATCGGGGTCTATAACAAGTGTCCCAAACGTCTAAAAGGCTATTCCCAGTGGAGCGTTTGTAGCTGTGTGCTGGAATCGCAGTGGGACAAGTCCATTACTCTCGCCTGTGGCATTCATAAAAAAAAAAAAGAAAAAACATCTTTTGTCTCTGTTGCACAGTTTCCCTCTGGATCTCAGCTTGCAGACTCATTAAAGTGTCGCTCTCAGGCAAAACTTGCTCCACTCAAGAAAATCAATACACACTTCTTTTTGTGTTTTCCCCTTTTTTGACCATATATTTTCGATTGTCTGTCTTTCTATATTATGAGACAAAATGAAGAAGCCATATCATGTTACTATCTCTTGACAGACCTATAGTTTTATTTCCCTTGAGAATTCCTTTGTTTTGAGGAACATTGATCAACTTTATATAGGTGCTCGTACATGGCACCTGCTGTCACTGCACTTGCACTTGGAGAAATAAATAAATAATAGAAGTTTAGTGGCCAACAATGAACTTCTTTTAACACAACACCTTGCAGTGGGGTTCCTATCAGCCCATATTGGTGGTGGGACATGGGAGCTATCAAAACATAGATAATATATATAAAATAATAACAAATAACAAATAATAAAGGCTCCAAAAAGCATTTTATTATTATTTTTTTGTGTTTAATTTTACAACACACAGAACAGACACACAGAACAGTAATTACACATTTCTACATATGACATTGTGCATGTAAAACACTCATTTTTCATAATCTAACACGGCTTCTTTACAACTTCAATCCCAAGCTAAGGTCATAAACACTACAAACTCAACAAAAGATGCTATCGTCAAACTCCTCTTATATCGGCTGTAAACATGTCCATTTCTTGACATGTTTCCCCTTGAGTCTTTATCCTGTTCCACATCAGTCTCCTGTCAAAGCACACGACAGCACATGAATTTGTTATGAACCATATAAACTTCTACAAACAATGTATTTCTCTCAAAACTATACAGTGCTCTTGTTGTAACAGATGAATGCTATATTTATAATTAAGAATTGGAAACAGTTGCTTAAGATATGACTGCAGCTTCTCTTTTAAGATTAAGCTCATAATAACAACAAATCAATTTAATTATTAATTATTTACAGCCCTGACTTTACATAATACTTCCTGTGGAAATTATGTGATATTTTGAGTCTTTTCCCAACAGAAAGGAGTGCAAAAGAACATGCACTATTCAAATAAGGAGCTGGTTTAGTTACTGCCCCTTGTCCCATGAGTGTGAGAGCTGAGGACAGAGCAGAATTACTTTAATCTCGTTTTAGTTATTTTGTGTTATCTTTTTAACACTCGCTCCCTCACCAAATGACTTTCTCATCAGGTTACCCTCCTCTGTGGACTGCTTCATATTTTTGTGATGGTTTTGTGCATTTTAGAGCTGGTAAATCTTATGTGTTAAAAATATAGATTTAGGAAGGTTTAGACAAAAAGTTGCAACTGTTTTTAGAAAGGGACTCAAACCCCAAGAGGAAGAAAATGGAGGAGAATAAATTGGGAAGAAATGTCTAATCCCGCGCAGGATTTGGATGGTTCTTGGCTCTCTGTTGGGAGGGCTGTGTTGTAATCCCCTTCCCAGCATGCACTTGACAGAGTTTCTCAAAATTCTCCCATTGGCTGAGAAGGACACAGGAGGTAGACTGGTTTGGTATACTTCCCTGTTTCTAAAATGGATGTTTAAGTCTTAATTTAGCCACCTGCCGGACACTGGTGGGCACCCATCATTGCCCAAGTAGACAGGTGTGAGAGGAGGAGGCAGACAGTGATGGTTTATATCCTCAGTGCAGCACCAAAAGAGAAAATATTATATTCTGATTCACTTGACTTTCATTTCACTGTTACAACTGCATAGTTTAGATTTCCATATATATTAAACTATAACACTTTAATTCAACACTTGTAATAGACTTATAAATATGGATTATAAATAAGGATTATCTCTGATATAATCCTTGCATCATCAAGATTTTCCTTGACACGATGACTGAATATTGTTATATTACCGGTATTATTAATGCAAAACTACCTCTAGGATTCTCTATAATTGAGTCGCTTCTCCACCAGGTTCTATTTATAGTGTTTCAATGGAGCCTAAATTCTGCAAAGGACACTGTAATACCTGTATCGTCCATTGCTTTCAGACAGTCACAGCCTTTTTGTATCTCAACTAAGACCTACCATCCATTTCATAAATGCACTCTCTCTGCCATACTCCCCTTGTCTACAGGCTCTTCTCCACCACACCAGTAAAGGGATCACCTCAGCCTCTTCATAACTTTTCCATTACCTACAGACCCATAGACTCCTTTCTACCTTTCAAAACTCTCCTCCTCCTCTCTCCTCCAGTTTGTCCTTAGTATCAAAATTGGTTGTGACAATGTTTACAGTGATTCAAGTGCTAGAAAAGGATGTTTGTTTTTTAAGTGTTTGATGGTTAACTAAGATTTACTGTGATGCTTAAACAAGTGTGTTCACATCCTCAGAGTTTCTTTGATGGTTGGGATTGCTCCAAGAAGACGGACAAAACACAGGGGAGGCACGACTCTCTGTTAGGATGTGAGTCTTCATTTTATCATGTACAAGTTTGTAGTACACACACTTGAACTTATTCTAATGATTACTTTTCCTTTTTCCCAGATGACCGGCACAGAGTGAAATTGCATCCTCTTCTGGGAGATCCCAATTCTGATTATATTAACGCTAACTACATTGATGTAAGTCAAACCCTTTTATCAACCAGTTTTATCAACTTATGTTCAGTACCCATCATGCACAGTCCACCTCAGCCCTTCAGACCACAGTTCCCATCTTGTGCTCATCCAAGTCGGACACCCTCCTCTTGGTGCCCACACAGATGCCATAAACCCTACTTCTCTGACCCAGACTGGTGCTTTTATTAAACCTCAGAGGAATAAATACACTTCACTGTTCTGACTACAGAAATGAACCCGTCTGAGAGATGACGCAAATCCTTTTAAATGAATAGAGCAGACTGACACCCTTCAGTCAGACGGGTCACAGTTATGTAAACCTCAAATGTACTGGAGGAGTTACAGCTCAGTCTCATTTGGTGAAATCAAACTTTGAAAAATGCTGAAAAATCCAATTATTATTTCTCATGCCAGATTTAGTGTTGGTGTTACCAAGTATGCCAATATTAATTTGTTTTCTACATTGTACAGATCAATGGTACAGCCCATGTCTCATGTTTGACCCACTGTGGTTTGATCAGTACTTTTCTTTGTTTTGGTCATTCCACCACTGGTGCTTGATTTTGGTCATTGACACAAGTTTTCTTTAGCTCATGGTTTACTTTTGGCTTTTTGGAGGTAAATATTCCACTTCATAAGAGGTAATCTAAAGTACTACTGCAACTTAAGTTTGAGCCTTTTTAAGTGGTGATAGAGCTGCAGATAAAACCATCATATGAAGATTGTTTAAAAATAGGATAATACTGTTAGGACCATTGATATAAACACTGTTAGGACCATTGATATAAACACATGGTTTGATTTCATGCTTTTCATTCATTTGTTTGAGTGCAGGGTGGTCAGTGGAGATGCTTTTAGAGTGCGTTAAAACGTGGCTACTGTTAGCGCGTTAACTTGTGTGCAGGTGTCAGACCCAGAAGTGCAGCATTAGCAGAAACACTGCTCAACGTGCCACTGCCTTGTCACTGTCTGTCGTTCCCCTCTCAACCAGGCTAACAGGTCTCCTGAGTGTACAAGTGTGTGCAGCATGTAATTAGGCAACACAGGTTAAATTGGAAAGTTTTTTAGCCTTTGAGATTGAGATTTTAAAAACTAATAATAATAATGCCCCAAACACTGCCTGACTGCACTTCATATGGGATTTTGCTATTCTCAGCTGCAGCTAAGCAAATTGGGAAATAGCTCATTTGCCACAATCATTACACTTTTAGATCTTCTCTTTTCATACATTACTTTGTGCTAAAGTGCTAAACCGGATATAGAAAGCTACACTTTTGCATGCTGATGTTCCGATTAATGATGAGCATATTGTCTCTCAAAGTCTGAAACGGTTGACTTAGCAACTGCTGTCAAAGCCTCAAACATTATGGACTTATTTTGAATTATTTATACTTTTACTGTTAACAATTTCAATCCTGATTTATTTTTTATTATAAAAGCATGATAGCTAAGTTGTTGATTTGTTGTCACTTGGTGTTTTGGTTCTCAAGATCCAATCAGAAACCATAAAAGCACGTGAGTCTCTCATTTGGGTTACCAGTAAGTACTTTTTAAAACCGGAATGAGCGCAGGCTACATACCCTACCTGATGAATAGCATATATGCAGAAGACACACTGGACACAAAAGAAATGTAGTTTTCCTTAACCCCATTGTGTGAATCTGCACCCATGTACAAAGTGCTTTGTGACTTAAATCAAGACATACTCAGCACCACTATAAACATAATACCTGTATTGGTATAGTACTTTTCAAACAGAGCAGAGAGTACAGCTCTTCAACATGTCTCTAACCACATCACCAGAGCTTCACTAAAGCTTCTTTCATTAACTAGCCTATATGTCTTCTCTCTCTACTACTCCTCTCTTGTCCTTGGACCCTGTAGATTCGGATAAACAGGGAAGTAAGTACTGCTCCTTACTCTGCCTGCCATCTCTATTATTTGCTGCCCCCTTCTCCTCTGTCCGCACCCCTTTACGTTTATCCTCTCTGCAAGGGGTCCGAGTTTAGAAGATATGTGCAAGTAGAAGAGAGAAATGTGGAAAGTAAATAGCCTACTGCCATTTTAACTAATCTTAAATAAACACACTACTCATTGGTTTTTAATAAGGTTATGCTAGATGGGAAGCAGCGGCGGGACGGTCTGCTGTGATTGGTCAGTCAAAGCGATGAAGTTGAGGAGCAGTGTAGTAATTTATGTTAGGAATTGGGTTATGGTTGAGGTTAAGGTTCTGAAAATGTGTTAACGTTTTAGCAGCAGTAACTTTTAAAAACAAATTTGTCGCCTTATCTCAACTCACTCCATAAAATAGAACAGTTTAAGCCAGTTCATAGCAGGTTTACTCTTCACTTCTGTCCCTCTGGAGCTGACTATCTAACCCCAACCTTCTACTAGTTATCAAGAAGTTCAGTTTCTATGGCGACTGTTGGAAATGATGGAGGAGTGGTGTTACCTAGCTTTGACACTAACCGTGTAGAGCAAGGCCAGATTGCATATCACTGGTCACACCTCTCCATCCAAACCATTCACCATTGTCTTTGTATCTATGTGCTAAGCTCCTCAGTCCATCAGTGGTTTACAGTTTACCACAGACAAAATAACACCTGTTACCAAAATACCTATTATCTGATAGTTTACTCAGATAATATTTGCTGTGAAGTCCCCAGTTAGCAGTGTTATGTAAGGTAAAAGACTATTTTCTTTACTTTTGATGTCTTTGTGGTTCATGTAAACAGCTGGATCATACCCTTTAAATGTGCACATTTTCAGGAATTCCCTAGAGCTGTTTTGCCCGGCTTGAAATGCCACCGCTTTTAAAGATCTTTTGTTTTTTCCCTTTAAGGCTTTATTTTACATGTCATTGTTTATTTCATGTTCACCTCATACGTAGCATATGAAAAGTCTGTGTGTGTTTCAAAGCCTGTCACATGTAGAGATACTCACACACTGTCTGCAGACGCCTTGGGGGATCTAGGAGTCTACTTTTAGCTATAGCATGAAAGCAACATTACGTTTTAGTACACATTTGGTTGGTCATGCATAAACATCAGGTATATGTATAACAGGCATAACATGACCATTAATGTTTGAAGTATACATGCAGTGAACATCTTTTCCTATTGCAACATTAGTAGGACAGATAAATACATAACAAGACACTGTAAATGTATTACAACTTTCCCAACATCTTTTACACAGTTCAATGCTTTGATTGCATATGAATAAAAACAGTCTTAAAGTGTGGCTCGTTATATTTACATTTGTTTTATTGTATCTATTTGCAGAATACTGTGTGAATGTTTAAATTATGCAATGTTATGTCATTTTTTTTCGTTAATCTATCAAGTACCATGTCTTAAAATGAAAATACCCGTGTTACGCATTATTTATCATTAACCTTTATTTATAAAACATAGATCACAGATACACAATAGTGCTTCGTGCAGACAACAGAATGGCACAGTGGTCATGTGGGACAGGATACAGTGCAGACAGAGCAAAGACAGTGACACGCCATGTACAGCCGTGCTCTGGGTCAGATGGCTTACTCAGCAGTCGTCTCTCTTCTCTGTTACAGGGCTACCATCGATCCAACCACTTCATCGCCACTCAGGGTGAGTATCGGCACGAGCCTCTGCAGCCCCTGTGTGTGTGTGTGTGTGTGTGTGTGTGTGCGTGTGCGTGTGCGTGTGCGTGTGCGTGTGTGTGTGTGTGTGTGTGTGTGTGTGTGTGTGTGTGTGTGTGTGTGTGAAAGAAAGACTGAGAGAGAGGGAAAGAGGGAGACACAGAGAGCAAGTTCTGTCAAACAGTAATAAATTAAAAATGATCTGGCCAATGAACCCTCTCGATGCAGTCCCTTGCCAAAACAATCTCTCTTCTAACTGCAAAGGTGCCAATGTGTTACTGGGTTAATGGAGGAGTAGGCTATTCATTATGGAAGTTAATTACTTATTGGTAATTGCTTCTCAGTTTAGTGTTAACATTAAAGAGAGTCACAGGGTCAGAGGAATGCGCTTATTTTAATGTATGGAAGTATCTCAAATATACAGGTCTCTACAAGAGAAGAGATGCACTTTTGAGGGAAAAAGTAAATGAAAAAATAATGTATTGGACATAAAAGTCAGTCAAGCATATCCCACGCATTCTGAATAACAGTAAACCAATACATTCATGATTGACACTGACAGAGTCCTAGAATTTTTCCATAAAAAATAATGCACCTTGCTGGATGTAGTATGCTACTATTCATGGTTTGAACACCAAATTTCCTTCCCAATTTGAAGGTTTTTGTGATGACCTTTCCCCATTCAAAAGATATAGTTTTGTTTTTATTTGACTATTGCTATAACAACAGAGGACGTTGCCATGCCAAATCCTTCAGAAGGAATCCTTATGTCTATAACCCGTCTATCGTAAAAGAAAGATTTACAGATGAGGGCAATCCTGAAAAGGGCAGCATATTAATTAAAATGTAAACTACACTTAAAGGTGTCTCTTAATATAATTTGATGGCTTGAGAATCCAGTTGAGTTTTCACTTCCCCAAAGAAGAAAGTAGTGGTTCTGTGGTAGTCTTTTAACTCTGTAAGTAATAACGTGCTGTTTTTTCCTCAGTTTTTTCACTTGCCATATGTATTTTCTGAAGCTATTAGCTTTGGACTTTGAACTCTTCTTTTAAAATGTCCCTTTACCCTCTGATGAAGGTCTGTTTTTTTAGACGCCCTCATCACAATGACAACTTTGCTCAAGGTCTCTTTATGTGGCCATACTTCACCACCAGTGCATTTCTGTCTGTACAGGTGGCAGAACGTGAAACTCTTTTATAACTGTTATTACTTCTTTTTATGTTGTTATTATTTTAGAGTGGCTGCTGGTTTCCTGACCTCTTTATCTTATAATTAGTTTTCTCATGATACTAACATTTCAAATATTGAGCAAACTGCTTACTTACTCGATGGTGATTTTAATACCACAGTGATAGTAAGAAGCCCTATTTTCAGACAATGGAATGTCATTTTTTATGTGATTTTGTACTTCTACTAGATTCAAGACTTATGTATCATCATATGTAGTGTTTATTTATTTAATCCTCTCTGTCTTTTCTGGCTGATAGGACCTAAGCAGGAGACACTGTATGACTTCTGGAGGATGGTGTGGCAGGAGAATTGCTTCAGCATCGTCATGATCACTAAACTTGTAGAGGTTGGCAGGGTAAGTGTGTCCACCTACTACCAAATATACCCATATTCATTCAAAAGGAAAAGGCAAGACAAGTTTATTTGTATAGCCAATTCAAACACAAACTAATTCAAAGTGCTTTACAGGATAATAAAGACATTAAATGGCACAGATTGGCAGCCTCACTTCCGTCAGTCTACCCCTGGGCAGCTGTGGCTACAATAGTAGCTTATCATCCCCAAGTGTGGAGTGAATGAATATTGACTATAGTGTTTGAGAGGCTTTGACAAGCCTGTAAAGCGCAATACAAGTGTAAGGCATTATTATTATTATCAAAACAAATAATTATCACAAAATTAACATTAAAAGAGAAGAGTGTAGAATAAAAACCTTTCAGTCATATGCACAGAAACATTTTGAGCCTGGATTTAAAACTATATACACCTATATACAGAAAAAGCAGGGCACCACAATGTATTTTTTTGCAGTTCTTGAGACTACATCCACTATTATCTCTATATTTTGATTGCATGTATTTCCTTGAGTTACTTTCCATTAAGCACTAATTTTGTCTGGATTTAAGAGATATTAAATCAGCAGGTCACAAAATACAAGGATTTTTATCCCAGGGCAATACACATATTTTTGTATGCTTTGATATACTTGTGTCTATACTTGGGCTAGCTGCTGATAGAATTTACCATTATAGACACACTAGCAGGCTCAAACACATCTGTACAGCCATAACAATAGCAGCCCCAAAAGCAGATTATAAACAGGCCTTTATTGTTACAGTGATGGTCTCTTTTATCTGTTATAGCTGTACCATCAAATTGAGATGGGGTATTATAGAAATTTCCCATCATGACCATAATGACACCAGGCACCATCAAATGTAGCGTAAAGTACTTGTCATGCATAAAAGCGTCCTCTGTATGGTGCTTTTAAGGCTGCTGTCCGTACATACGCTCCTTTAATACCCGTCGCACAATAGACCACGCTATTTCCTGGCACACATAAATACCTGCAGTATATGAATGCAGTTTTAAGTACTCTGCTTTTCAGCACAGCCAAGATGGTTAAAATGGTGCCATTTTTCTGCGTTAGTGTTAGATCCAATTTGATTCTCAATTCTGACTATTTCAGGGAGAGTCAACACATGAGTAATGCTTTGACTGAATCCAAATAACATCTCCATTTAACAAAAAATGACCTTTTCATGTTTGATGCTGAGGACGACAGATTGCAGCGGCCCTCTTCATTATACTTTCTAACATTATGTGATTATCATGCTCTCTTTTTTTCCTCTCTGAAAACATACAAGAGCTTGTTTTTATTCCTCTGCCTCCATTGTGAGGCTACTATCAGACTAGTCTGTTATTATACCCAGACACAAAATTCTACTTAAAATAAAATAAAATAGATATGCTAGAACTGGGACAGAAGAAGACATTTTGATCTGTTTGTGTGTACCCTCTAATGAGGTAAAATGTTAAACTATAATACGTTTTGTTTGTGTCGAAGATGCTTGTTTGAGTATTTTGTTTTCTTTGACTTGGCTATGTGCAAAAGTATAATAAATATATATTGAAGTCTTAACATAAAAGGTTTCCTATGTAACTTATCCTGTGGGATGTTTTATGGAGATGTTATTTCTTTGCCTATAATGTTCCACAGTAGGGCATTAAACTTGCCAGTATTGCTTTTTTTTTTTTTTCCCAATTACAGGTTTTTTTTATAGCTAAAAACCCATGCCAAAACAAGATCAACAACAGCAGTCTCAACGCACTAGAGCCAGTCTCCAAAACAGACCAGTAACTGATGCATAGAATCTTCACATCAACTTGAGTCACATACAAAAGCAGTTACATTAACCATTTATTTATTTGTTGTTGTTTTTTTTTAATTTATTTATTATTTATTTGATTGGGACAGTGCATGCTAATTAACAGACATGATACAACATGAATGAAAACACACCAGGTTATAGCCAAAGGCTAATTTCCATTCGTTGTCCCAAAGGGTTCGGGTCACTAAAGGGCCAAAATAAAAATTGCACACTCCAGTCATTGCACAGTTCCCATAATTGGACATTCATCTCATTGCACAATACAAGAACAACAAAAGGTGTTAATGCTGAGGTAAACACAAAATATCATTACAATGTCTTTAAACTTGTTACCCTGAACAGGCTCGCCTTGCTACAGATACACCCTGTGGTGGCATCATATGCTTGTCTCCATTATGGAATTATATAGGTTAAATGTCATACTGATGAACTGGCAAAGCAACAACATATCCAGGGAAGGAGAAAAGCAGGTGGCATATCTTTCACCAGAAAAGTTACATACCTTTAAGTCAAAGAGCTGAAGCACATAAGAGTAATAAATAAAATCTCTGCTTATTTGTCAAGTTGATTCAGGTGGTTTATTACAGGTCAAGAAGTTGACAAGTTTATCACTCTTTTGAATGCAGGCAGTGTTTACTTCCATTTAAACTGGCACATCTTTCAACCAGGTGAAATGCTGTAAGTACTGGCCTGAAGACAGTGAGATGTACGGTGACATCAAAATCACTCTACTGAAGAGCGAGACCCTGGCTGAATACACTGTGCGCACCTTTGCCTTAGAACGGGTGAGTTCATTTAGCTGCAGGTCTGAATAGTCAATATAAATGTATATTTCATTTAGAGCATAAGATAAATGGTAATTATTTTTAAGTGGCACAAGATACATTTCACTCTTTTGAATTGATGATGTGAACTGACATTACCTAGAAGAATTAAAATAGTGCTCTAATAGAAGAGATTAAATGCTTACTGTGATGGGACTAAGGGCATATGGTCAACTCAGAGGGATTAACAGCAGTGTTTTTTGTATGCTCCCGCTGTCTACCCACTAAACAGTGAGAGCGGGACTCCCATCCCACCCCTCCTTCCCCTCTTTTCTCCAGTTTCTCGAGGCTGTTACTGGAAGACTTCATTGCGGCTCCGAAATGACAGTGGCACAAACACAGGCCTATCATCACTATGTCACGCTTCTGCTTATTCAAATCAGGCAAATTCAGGAGGCAGTGACAGCTTGTGTTTTATCACATTCTTTTTAGGGATTTCTGTCTACAGCAAATCTTTGCCTTGTCGTTTTACTTTGCCGTGCTTCTGTGGAGGGAGGGATTGAGCAGGCTCCCAGTGGAGATGAGAAACCTCCCAGTTCCCCGGGAGCATAAGTAATTCCTGTCCACCTGTCTGTCACATATGCGTACAGTACAGCTAGACTAACATGCCCCTAGGCTTTCTGATGCAAAACCTGTTTAATGTTTAACTGTCCCGGTGTGGACCAAAATATACCACATCCATCATAGAAACGGATGCGACTTCTGTAAAGCAGTTAAAATACTGATAGCAATGTTTAATGGTTGCCTTCATGTTCTACAATATTATGATGATGAATTTTATGTCATAATTTCAGATGGAGGACAGGGGCTCTATGGGAGATTCACTGTTTTTGAAACTGTGAAAATCTAAAATTGAAAATCTACAAATGTTTAACCATATTATCCTTGTTGGTTTGGCTCCACAAACTTGCCATATTATTATAACTTGAGCCTTTTAGTTTGAATGTTGCCAGCACTTTTTGAAGCTAATTATAGAAGAAGAAGATAAGTTCACCTTTTTTGGAACCTTATGCCAGTTTTTGTTTCTTATAGATAGGCCCAACAATATGAACTAAAAACCAGGGCAAACATCTGTCTTATTGGCAGTTAAAATATATATTCTATTATAGATGTCTGACCTGGCTTAGGAAAGACCCAAAGCACATTACAGCATTTGAACCTTTGTGAATATATTGCATAATAGTTTATAGTGTTTTGTATTGTTTTCTTTGATTTTGCAGAGAGGATACTCTACAAAGCATGAGGTGCGGCAGTTCCACTTCACATCTTGGCCTGAGCACGGGGTGCCCTATCACGCGACCGGGCTTTTAGCTTTTATACGAAGAGTCAAAGCCTCCACACCCCCTGATGCGGGGCCAGTGGTGGTTCACTGCAGGTACCATCCACCATCTAGCTACTGCTGTTTGTGAAACTGTTGTAAACCAGACTGCCATTAACTTTACAGCCTCAACTTTTAGAGAAGAAAATAATGGAAAGGTTGTACAGTGATTTTTATAGTTCTGGGACTGAAAAAGTTTCAGTTGTAGCAAACAGACAATTGTTATTTTATCAATACTAAAATAATAAAAGTGTCTATTCAAATTGGATTACAAATTAAATATTGCCTGAGGATGCATGCATACCTGACTAGACATAAGACGCAAGATTGGACTTTGTTTGCTAACTTTAAATGTCTTAGTTAAGAAGAGGACATAAATGTAATCACCTTTTTAATTAATTAATTAACATTACTTTTGATGTTTCACAGGTTTTTATTGCAGCCTACAGGGCGTAACTGTTAATGAAAGCACAACCTCACAAAGTGCAGTAAAATAAGATTTGAGTTTTATTCCCAGGCTGCAGCAGTTAATACATTCTAAAAAAAACAATTATCTTTTATATAGTCTACCAAAACAGACACAGCGTTCATTTGATATAAAAACAGAAATATTAATAAGTATGGTTTTATTTTTTGTTGTTGTTGCAGTGCTGGGGCGGGGCGCACCGGCTGCTACATAGTCCTGGACGTGATGCTGGACATGGCTGAGTGTGAGGGAGTGGTGGACATTTACAACTGTGTGAAAACCCTGTGCTCACGCCGCATTAACATGATCCAGACTGAGGTGAGACTGCACATGCCAACAGCCAGCAAACAGCTACAGCATGTCTTTAATTAGGCAAAACGTCTCATGTAAATGTTTGTGAGGTAATATTATCATAACCCTCTTTGGGGACTTGTGCAAAGGTCACAGTAATGGGAAGAGAAGGCCCGTCATCTCCTCCTCAACATCTATTTCTTAAGATGTGCAGATAATGTACATGTTCACCTTTGATTATGTAAATCTCGCATTGACTTAGCTGTTTATTGCATTTGTAGGTATTTGCAGAGGTTCTAATTAAATGCATACCATGTGTTTGTTTACTCAGAAATATTATCTATTCTCAAATAGCTTTGAAACACCAGCGGCTTTATTGCCCATGTTTAATTCAGAGACAAAGCTGCTTATGAAAAATAGTCTTCTCTTGTCTGATTATGAATTCAAATCTACATATGTTTTGCCTGTCTCTTGTTTCACGCTTTCTTCTTTATCATAACCCCAAACAAAGCTCACAAATTATCTATGGGATGGAGTACATGTACTTGTAATTGAGCATAATTTTAGACATGTAATTGGTTACATTTAAAACCATAGGTGTTACTGAGTATGGCACAAGTCCCAGTCGTCCTTGTGTATCTATAGCAACAACACACACATAACATTACTGCATCACCCGCTCTGATTGGCCAGAGCTCAAAGAATAAATAGATTGCCAATTAAACTTTAAACTCCTTAATTTATAGGCTGATCTAAAGTGCTAAAAAAAAATTGGTTGTAATTTGCAGGAGCAGTATATCTTTATCCATGATGCCATTTTGGAAGCCTGTTTGTGCGGAGAGACTGCGATCTTAGTCAATGAATTTGCAGTCGCTTACAAAGAGATGCTGCGAGTGGATTCTCAGAGTAATTCCTCACAACTTCGAGATGAATTTCAGGTCAGTGCTTTTGTCAATAACACATTATGATACCAAGTCAATGTTTGTGACCATAACGCTGTTTGTTATAATCACCTGCCATATATGCAACTAGCCCTGTCGCAGAAACAAGCTTTTAATTATGATATGTTTCTATAGAAAATCTGAAGACCACTTTATGTCACTGATACAAAAACCTTAAAGCAGGATAATCCCAGTAAGCTCCTATCTAAATGAACAAGATCATAGCAAATGTGAGCTGCAACAAACAAATGGCACAGCAGTTAAACTTAGTATCTATGAGTGAGTGACAGTGATGAGTGATTTATATAGTTCATTTAAATACAACTTCAGCTGCCCGAAGTGCTTCACATAAAAAGTCCACAAAAACAAATATACAGATGATGATACATAGGCAAAGAACAATAAAACAATAAAACTCCAATAAAACACAAACATTCCCTGTCGTGCTAGAATTAAATGCCAGGTATAAGAGGTGGATTTTTTAGTCTTAAAGTGTGTTAAAGACTGCGAGGATTTGACAGGCAGAGGGAGGCTGTTCCAAAGTCTGAACGCTGCCACAGAAAAGGCTTTCTCACCTCTGGTCTTGAGCCTGGCTTTGGGTGCAGCCAACAGTGATGATGATTTGATACAGAGACAGACCTAGATGCAACCATATATGGAACTGTTATGGTCTTCATCTTTTTTTTTTTTTTTTTTCAAGAACCCCTCAGCAAATGTTCACATGCTGCAGTTAGATATTCCACCTACTAACAGGTGCTGTGGTGATGTCCGTATACATGATGTTATTCCTTATATAAAATGCTTCCCTGGTATGGGCCCCACTTAAATAGAACATAGTTTGTATTTACAGTCCTATGTGTTCAGTTCTTTACTTTTTCACTTATTGCTACTGTACATGGGGCACTTGGTCCAATATAGTGTATATAAATCGTGATTAAAAACTACATTATAATCTGTCTCCAAAACATTTTTTTTTTTTGACGTATTATAGCCTGCCTCACTGTACATCTGGTTTCTCACTTTTATACTTAAAACAGAACAAACCCTAGTATGCCCTTAACACTTCATACCTAACTACTGCATATCCCTCAGTATTTAACATGTGTGTGTAAATATGCTGACAGATCTGAGTGCACACTTGGGATTTTCAAACCTATCCCTAAACTCATTTTGTGCGAATCGTAAAACTGTGTGCATCCCTCCAAACGTGTATGCACTTTCCTTCCCTTCAGTCGTGATTGGGTGTGACTGGCTCTGAAATGCTTGATGTGGTTTATGGGAGCGCGGTGTCAGAGCGTTTCGTTAGATGTTGATGAGGGGAGAGGAGAGCCAGCTGTGTTCCCCACATGCTTTACCTGCGTCGCTGCTCACTCTGCCTCAGTTCGCTTTACCATTTCAAAGTGACTTCCCCTTTTATTTAATACTGTTTTATCCCGTTCATAAGCTTTTGTGTAACAGACATACCTCGTAAGATTACCTGGAGTTACAGTTGGTGGTGCGATACACTTCTTTACAAAGTGTGAGCGCTTAATTAAAAGAAAATGTGACAGCTTTGATCTAATAAACGGCGCCTGTCTCCAGTCTTCTTGTCTCATGGCTTCCTGTCGTCCAGTCAGTTTTGTAGCAGAGCAGGGTTAGCCATCACCAGTTCAGATGTATTATTCATGAGATTTTGATGTTGTCTAATGTAGTTATGGTCAGATGCAGTGGAGCAATGCAGTCTTCCAACTTTTTTGTGCCAGTCATAAACTAGAAAAATGATGACCCTTAGAGTAGGAAAGATGTTTTTTGGACATATGACAGATGTAGTGTAAAATGTGTAAGGAGAGGGAGGAGACATTCGCAAATGGTCACGACGGTTACGAGGCAAACCCATGATGCCGATGTGGTAACAACCACATGTGTGCAACGCCTTAAACCACCATGCCACCAGTGAGCGCAGGAAAGAAAAAATAATATGGACTCTGGAGGAAAGAAGATTTGCAGAGCTTACTCCATATCGGAAAAGCCTAGAGTAAATTTTCTTTATTTTTATGTAGGTAGGAGGTTATTGCTCTGCCTGGAATGTTTAATGCCAGACTGTGGAAAATTCCAGGAAAAGCAATTATATGTCCATGGGAACAAGGAGGTGGTGAATCTCCCACCAGGTTACATAGCCTTATATACTCAGGTAAGATACTGAGAACATGCTCATTAATACTGCATTAATACTAATGACTGGGAAGAGCAATTTACAAATAATGTAAATTTCAAGGAACACGAGGTACTTTTTAGTGAGAGTCAATGAATTTGCAGTCGCTTACAAAGAGATGCTGCGAGTGGATCTCAGAGTAATTCCTCACAACTTCGAGATGAATTGTTGCTTGTCTCCTTGGAGATGTAATTGCTTTCCTTGGAATGTTCCACAGTGTCATATTAAACTAAGCTTTATTGCATAAATGTTGTGTCTTTACTCTTAAAAATACCTATTCCTTCATTCTTACAGTGAGGAGGGTCACCTCTTCACAGATTTGACCTATAACGTGGCCTTGTGATATCTGCTTATCTCCAGTCTCATCAGAGACAAGTTTGAGGCAAATCCTCCATCAGAAAGTTAACAAGCACATATTATTGCTTTACCTGTTTTCAGTCATTTGACCTACTCTGTGTACTCCTCCAGACTTTAAACTCTGTGACGCCACATTTGGACGTGGAGGAGTGCAGCATTGCCCTTTTGCCCCGAAACCGCGAGAAGAACCGGAGCATGGACGTCCTGCCACCGGACCGGGCCCTGGCATTCCTGGTCACCACTGAGGGGGAGAGCAACAACTACATAAACGCCGCGCTGGCCGACAGCTTCCACCGCCAGGCCGCGTTTGTGGTGACCCCTCACCCACTGCCCGGGACCACTGCGGACTTCTGGAGACTTGTGTACGACTACGGGTGCACCGCTGTGGTCATGCTCAACCAACTCAACCAGTCCAACTCCGCCTGGGTAAGGTCACCCCGCTGTGCTTACTCTTATTCCAATTGATTTTGTTGAAGCTGTGGATAGCTTGGGTTCAGTCTCGAGGTTATGTGAAATTTAGAGAAGACTTTTCCTGATATCCACTGCCTTTCGCTCGTTCCTATATCTTACTGTGCTGCGGATTAGTTCCTTCATGGCATTTTGTCTGACTTTGATCCCTGACCACATTGATCTCAAAGCATGACTAGATAAGGCCCGCCCTAGTTTTTTCCTTCCCTCCTCGCGCTCCGTCTCCAGAGAATAGGCCTGTGCCCTCCAGACATATCCCATAGTCCTTTCTTGTCTGCGCCCCACTTTTTCTTATGAGCACACCACTTTTGCTGTAGCACTGCATTTTACAAGGTTTAAAGTCTCATAATAGCAGCCATCATAATGTATTACAATAGTCCTGCTCTTTCTTATAGGCACCCATAGAGTTTAGTTCAGTAATAACTTAATTCATTTTGATTGCAGTTTATATAAAAGAAATAAAAGTGTGTGTTACAAGATATTATATACTTTACTTTCTCCAGTCTAAATCTTAAAGTTGATTAAGTTGTTATCACTATACACCAATGCATGTCTGTGTAATCCCTCACACGTTCAGGTATGATCCATATTAAAAGAAAAATTCAATTCTGTCAACTGGACTTAAAACTCTTTTTGTCCAGTTGACAGAGTTGAATTTTTCTATGGGCAAACCTCCCTCAAACGGGTAAGACAGCTGGAAAATGATGCCAAGAAAGCAGAGAATAAGAATCATTTGTGCTTTAACCTCAGATGTCAACAGAAATAGTTAATACCCAAGGTATTGCAGAGGAAGCCACCAGAACTGTACAGCAGCCAGTTTAATTGCTAAAGATACCCGGTTCTAATTGAGAACTTAGTTTACAAAACAGTATAGCTACTTTAGTCCCAGAAGAAATATATCAGAGGGTTAACAACTTCATAGTCACAGGTCAGTTGAAGCGACTCAACAAATTCACAAAATAATAACACAACTTTTTGTCCAGTTGACAGAATTGATTCTTTCTTTTACTACACCAATGCATAGTTTTCACAAAATTACATCACTTCCACTTATAATATATATTAATTTGAAAGACAAGAGTTTGGGCACGGTGACAAACAAACAACAAAAGCAAATGCATAAAAAATCAGTTTGTAATTAGAAGAATAAACCCAATGCACAAAGCAGGGGTGAAGAAGACAAAGATGCTACAATCCCCAGTTGTTTAATAATTAAATCTTTGAAAAGGGGAAGTTTCAAATAAACTTATGTACAACAGCATCATGGGAAAATCCTGATGGAAAGTGTCCAACTGTTTGTCTCAAAACTAAACAAAACCCATCAAAGCTTTTTCCTGGAATCTGTTTAGTCCTAATTAAAACAATTTGTAAAAGTGTGCCTTGACAGCAGTTTTTATCAGCACTTAATTAAATAATGACATACCACATGGGTTAATTGCAGTACTACCCCTTTTAACATTTCATTTGATTGAAATGTCTAAAACCTTAAACTCAGTCTTTGCGTTGTCGATGAATAGATGAAAAACTGTTAATGTAATTATGTTACTCAGACTGTGACGCACAATATTTAGTCAGCTTTTGTGTTTTGTCAAAAATAATTACTTTTTATTCTGACATTAATTGTAAAACAATTTATGCTACACTCGGGAAGATTTAATTAAGCAAATATGAGTAAAGTTAGATTCAGTTTATGTGTAGCAGTGATTTTTTTCAGTCAAAGTATGTGAGCCACCTTTTCTTACACTGTCCATATTGGCTTCTTTGTGCTCATTAAAGCCTTGTACTTGAATTTGTTGGGTATAAAACTGAACAAGATTTCGCTTTAGTTCCTTCTAATCAAGTCCTTATTTTCATCTGATTTCTTACTGTGCAGTGCAGTTCTTTCAGTTCCTGTCTGAAAATGGAGCCATAGCCATTTCGAGCTGCTGGATCTTGTTATGAACTCTGCTCATTTGTGCTGCTAAAGAAACGTATCTCGCTTCATTTTCAATCGCTCTGAGCCGCTACACGAGCAGTACTGCCTCGTCTCTCTGGTCTTATTAACACCAGTGTGCCACCATAACACCTCCTGCCTCACCATTAAAGGCACCAGCTCACGCTCTGCCAAAGCTGTTTTTACCCTACTTTACATTTTCTTTCCTTTTGTTGTGGTCTAAAAAACTCAGTATTAGCTCCTTGCCAGACTGTTTTCAGATATTTTAATAGAAGAGCTTCCTCTTCACATTAGTCTGCAAAGCAACCCACGTGTTAATGCTTCCTAATTCATTTTTGTATTGCATTTTCTTACTCCATCCCTTGTGAACTGCATAGATTATAAATGCTGAGTTATATTATTTTAGTTTTTTTTTCATACTTTTGAATAGGGCTGGATAAAAAAATCACATTTTAACTGAGACTGACATTTAGTCATGTCTAATTGTCAGTGATATGCTTTATAATGAAGGGGCCCACAGCTTTGTCACTAAAACCATGTAGTTTAGAGCACAGTTCAGATTTTGGAGGAAGAAATTTCAAAAATGTTTGCCTTAAAGGAGACTCATTATGCTAAATCGACACTTTGCAAATTGCAATTTTCCAACCAGGAAGTCAGCAGACTTGTTTCTTTTATTAAAACAGTACTATTGTATAAAATTGACTTTTTAGAGCTTTTAACCATATTATAGTTGTTTCCCGTTCTCAGAGTTTTATTTACTGTGATTCATGTATGTTTGATCTTTACGCTCCTCTCCTACCATTATATCGGCAGGGCGCCCCACCCCATCAACAGCACCCCCTCCCTGTCAATCAAATTATGTGGCGATAATCATGTATCATTAAAATAAGGCTTTACTACATCTGTTCACCTGCTCCATGAGAAACAACTGTATTCCTATAAATCCGGTCCATATTTTCCCTCTTACTCTTACTCTAGTCTGTCATTCCCACACTTGAGATGCACTTGAGAAGTACACTAAAACAACTGCATGAGGTCATAACTTAAGAATGAATTACTGCAAATGATTAAAGCCTTAATATGAAATTAAACAAACTATAAGATCATTTATTTAAAACATCCAAACTCCTGAAAGTGTTTGTAAGGTGTTTTACAGCCATTTCATTGTTATAAATGATTTAAATGTAACAGCAAGATAAATTACAATTAATTATAATGAGTTATAATTATGATTTATTTAATATAGAGGTCTATATTTTTCTTCACCAATGTGCACGAGAATGTGATCACACACGCGCACATATGCAGCCAAACGCCCCCTGCCAAACCTGTAAACCGAGGGGAGACTCTGCTCCTGTAATTAAGATGTCATTGCTCCGACCAACCCCTGTTTTCACCACCATCAGTGTACCTTGCCTTCTCTGTACTTGCTTTGTTCTCCAATTTATTTATTTTTTCTTAATCAGTGATATGGGCAGGATTCTGCAGCACTGCATAGTCATTTTGGTACATCCACAGGAGGTACCCACAACTGCACAGCTCTTTGTTGTGATTCAGGGGGCTACATCAGCTCCCATTTTGCGCTGAAGTCAGCAGTCTTGTTTATTTTCTTAAATTGTTTTAGATAAGTATTGTGATTTATGTCCAAATTATAACATAATGATCCACAGCTGTCATGGATTATAACTATATAGTGGATACAAGGACAGTATGTCTGCTTTACATGACACTGACTTAGCCTTTACATTGTTAATATTCATGAAATTAATGTTGAAATCCATTTTAATTTAGTTTTTGTAAAGAAAAAATAAAAGCAAATTGATAATCGAGATGTTGCCCAGCCCTTCTATTCAATTTAGATTACCACTTCTCTCTTGGCTCTTGGTTACTAAAAATGGTTTTCATTATATATTTCATTATATATACATTTTGTGTGTCCATGTAAAAAATTCTAAATCAGATTTTGTTGATTGACAGCCATGTGTGCAGTACTGGCCGGAGCCGGGCCTGCAGCAGTACGGTCCGATGGAGGTGGAGTTTCTGTCCATGTCGGCCGATGAAGACGTCATCACTCGTCTGTTCAGGGTCAAGAACGTGACCAGGGTGAGGCTCTACATGACTGTGCCAGCGAAGACATGTGTTTGACAAATGTATTATTCTGATCTATAGCTGCTAGTAAAGAAAATATGCAAGCCACAGTTAAACACTGTAGAGGCAAGAGCTCTAATGGATTTAAAAACTTTCACACACTTGGGTGCTATTAATTCCTATATGTTTAGGATGCAAACACAATACTTCAGCCCTAGAATCTGGCAACCCAAAGCAGGCAAAAAATATCACATTTGTTTTGTAAAATGTACAGATTTACAGAGACAATTTAAAAAGTAGTAGTAGTTGTAGGGGTGGTTAGTTGTGTACTTGTTTACTTACTAAAATCCCTACACTCTCTACCTTTAACTCAAAGGTGTCCCAACACTTCATAGTTACTCAACTTAGAGCAGGCATTCTGCAGTAGAGAATCCAAGTATTAAGAACATGAGCTGTTACTATGGCATGTCCCAGCACACTCAGGTGAGAATAGTCCATCAAAGCGCTGTTGTTGCAGTCTGAGCGTTCACGTGGATCAGTCTCTTCACACGACACGCCTCACTGTTGGATGTGTCTTTGCCTGGATGGTTTTATGCTGAAGAATTAGCATAAGTACATGCATGCATTCTGCTCAGGATCCCTGTCAACCAATTACTAAAGGAATTTGTATGCACTGTGTCTCGTTGATGCCATTTTTAACAGTGCGACAGGCAAGCCTTTCTTCCCTGATTGGCATCCTCACCTCCTCTTTCCACTGGCCTTGTCGCTCCCTCTTTCATATACCGCCTTTATTCTACTTTGTGGACAGCATTGTCAAGAGCAGGGCAACTTTTTAGAGCAGCGGATTAAAAATCATACCGAAATAACCCACCTCTCCCTCTCTCTGTCCTGCCCTCTGCCTATTAGTATTTCCAATGATATAGGGCATAGAAAGAAAGTAAAAGTCAAAGAAAGTGCATCGTAAGCATATGAATGAGTAGGTATTAAAGTCCCACAGAAATGAGTAAATCCCACCTCCACAGAGCCTATTCCTCCATGCATCGTTGGTGTCGCTGCCAGCCCAATTTGCATGACTTACAGTTCTCCACTGGTCCCTAAGTGTTACGTGAGCTTCTACAGGACAAGGTTATGAACACACGGGGACCGCTCCGCCGCACAGCTCGAACTCGTACATCTCGCAGACTGTGTGCAGGAGGAGAGCACTCATACACAGCATCAACAAACATATAAACACTGCTGAAATGTCACTGGTGTAGTAGAGCAGTGTTTCCTAACCAGGGGAACAGGGACATGGCAGGGAATCTTGGGATTATTTGATTGTAATTCAAAAAGGAGGTAGAACAGAATAGTATGTAATGGTACATTGTTGTGGGGGATACGATTGCTTTTCCCGGGATGTTCCACAATATGGCAATAAACTTATATTTTACATTGATTAACTGAGGAACTGAGGATCAATCAGAAGTGAGGCTGCCAATCTGCGCCATCAACTCCTTCGACCACCACCAATCATTCACACACATACCACGTTCATACAAGGCAATGTGGGTGAAGTGTCTTGCCTAAGGACACAACGACAGAACTTGGGGAGACCAAAGCTCTAACCACTGAGACACTGTTGCCCCTTCATGTCCTGGAACTTGTCATGGTGGTGGAATTATCTGCTTTTTTGAGATGGTTAAATGCCATACTGTGGGAAATTCTAGGAAAATAAATGATGACAATCTCTGGTAGCATGTTGACCAAAATCTGCTTTAGCCTTAAAATAAGCAAGAAAATCATAAAGTATGGAGTGCTCTGTGTATGGAATAGGGGTGCACAAGTCTTAAAAGAGTGAGAATACAGTGTGCTGACATGAACTGTTTTTGGTGTTGAAGCTTCAGGAGGGGCAGCTGGTGGTGTGCCAGTTCCAGTTCCTGCGCTGGTCTGCATACAGAGATGTCCCCGACTCCAAGAAGGCCTTCCTCAACCTCCTGGCCCAAGTGCACAAATGGCAAAGGGACTGTGGGGAGGGGCGCACGGTGGTCCACTGTCTGTGAGTCATCCCAGATCATTTACAACTGTTTTGAATATAAGTTTGTTTTTTCTGAAGTATTGTGCATGTGATTAGATTTTTCCATTTATGTTTTCAAATTAGGATTCTGTTCATTTAAACACATCTAGAAGTAGTAACATTTGAGTGCTGCCTGTAATATGAATTATGCTAATCTAATACAGGAATCCCATGCATTTTAGAACAGGTTTGTACTGCAGGTCCAGGTTTATACATAATAGAGCTCAAGTAATTGCGCCATTTGCATTTTCCCAACTAGAGTCATTCAAATTGTGATTTTGATTGATTGTATTTCATATTGTAGCTCTACCGGATAAAACATTGGTGTAAAACATAGATCTTTTGCTCAATGATCCAAACACAATTGAAGCTTACCACTTTGTAGCGCATAACTTGTGTCGGCATCCAACTTTTTATAAATGAAAGACTGTTTACTTATAAAACGCTACACTCCAGGTTTATCCTTGTCTTGTGTCGATTTGCTGTGATAAAGGGCAGCCCAAAGTCCTTCTGCTGGCTATCTAATATTATTTTTGGAGGCGAGCAGTTGTGTGTCGTGCTGCAGTGTGGTGCAGTGTGCAGATGCCTGGGTGCCCTCTCTTGTCTGTTGTCCTAAGCCCCCAGAGCGCACGGTGGCTGATGAATATGAATGGGCTGTCCATCTCATTGCCAAAGCATCGCACATTCAGCCCGCGCCTCCACCCAAAAGCACATCACTCAACGCTGTCACACAGTGTTACCCACGACAACCAGGAAAGAGATTATGGAGATCAAATCAATTATGGCTTAATACAGAATGCGCGGGTTCCCACTACAGTAAATCCAGGGCTGCCAGTGCACTGACAACGATTGATTGCCTTAATATCGCTTGTATTGGCTGCAGAAGCCTGTGCCCACCTTCACTGGGTTAGTCTCTGGAGACAGGAAGTGGATTGTCCTCCTCCAGTTTATTGATATTTTGTTTCATTTATGAAGACTGGGACAATATTTGATGTCATGACACAGTATGGGGTTTTTTCCTACTTTTCCACATCAACTTTCTTGTTTTGCTATGTTTTGTCCAGGTTTTATTGCTGTGGGTAGTTTTTTGAATGAGCTTGATTATTCATGATAGTGAACCATATTAAAGGCCGTGCACTATTATGCCTTCATAATCCACACCTGTGTATTAGGAGGCCTATCTCTTCATGGCAGAAATAAATTAGCATTTTCATATTTGCACAGAGCATGTGTAGGTGAGTCTCTGCTTGACATGTAATGTGATGGGATTTGTGCTGAAGCTCATAAACACACTGAGGACCAGAGGAATGTTACAAAATGTAAGACGAGGCAGAGAAATCCTATATTTGTTTGCTTTATATTTGTTCATGTTTAATTTTGCAAAAGTAATTTATCCAACTCTGGGTGTGTAATGAGAAGTGCTGCATAAAATATTAAACACAGCACATTTTCTCCTATTTTCGCAAAATAATCTAACTTTTTAGCTTTTGTGAGGCATTTCTAACATTGTGACAGTTCTGTAAGTGTTCTTAATCAAACTGTTTATTGTGACATATTGCACTTGTGAGGACATAAAGATGAACAAATCAGTATTAGTGTGCATTTTACCAAGAAGAATTAGCTCTTAAATATTCCTTGTAAAACAACCAGGAAAGAATCTTCTAGATGTAATTCTTAAAGCATTATATGGTGTCGGCAAAACGCTTTTCTTCCTTCATAAAGAAACATCTGTGTTTGTTTTGACAGAAATGGTGGTGGTCGCAGTGGTGTGTTCTGTGCCTGTAACATCGTACTGGAGATGAGCCAGTATCAGAACATGGTGGACATCTTTTATGCTGTTAAAACTCTGCGTAACTGTAAACCCAACATGGTGGAGTCTCTGGTGAGAACACACATTAATCAATATATATGTGATGTAAAATTACATTTTTTTCTGAAAACATTGTATTTTTCATAGGACCAGTATCGATTCTGTTATGACCTCGTCCAGGAATACCTGGACTGCTTTGAAGCAAGATAGCAACTAAATGTTTACCACAGCGGAGGAGTTCTTCATCCAGGAGATTTGAGTTAAGGCTGCCCAGTGACCTTGCCACTTTGATGTTCCGGAGACTTTCTATTGAAAAGACTGCAGCCACGAGCTGAGAGTCGAGGAAAAACACGCTAAAGGTTTCAACTTTTGACCTTTAATGTGCAGCTGTGATTTTCTCTCATCACTGGTATGCTCCTCGTTTGATATTTTGTGCTTTTTTGGGTCAGTTTTGCCTCTGGACTATTTTTTGTGTTAAGGTTTCTGTAGCAGCAAAACAATATTGTAAGCTACAAAATAGACCTGTCTCTTGTGAAGATGGGTCACCTTGGCCGTGTTTCATCGTTTCATTGAAGTGGCGAGGGAGATGGATGAAATTTCAGAGTTTCAGCAGTATTATCTTTACATGGGAGGCATTTTCCTGTGTCCCAGAGCGCTGTGGAGGCCACTGTGGTTATTAGCAGCACTCCTCTCCCATACCATGAACTGCCTTATTCTCTGATCTCCACATCCTCCTGTTTAATAGGCCTACAGAGTGACACAGACTGTACAGTGGTGCAAATGTGTTGTATTTTCTGATGTTTGTGCTATAGAAAATTACCACTTGTGCTGTAGGTGGATGGAACCAGGCCTGGACCACCACCGGAGATTTCTGGTCTCATTTTGTCACAGTGCCAATCCCAAAGGCTTGACTTGAATCCTTTTGTTACTTTGTTCATCTGGATATTTGCCTCTAAACACACAGTATGTAGTACAGGCTGTTGTGGTTGTTTTTGTGTGTTTAATGTTAGACCCGGGGGAGCTGTCACCAACATGCCATCAAAGTGGTGTGAACAATGTGATAAGTGTCTGAACCAATAACACCCCACAGGGTTGACTCTGATTTACATTGTTTCATATAAAGATGCTGTTCCCTCTGTTGAATCCTATGACAGCTTCAAGTTTCAGACATTTCAAGTTTAAAATTATGAGTTTTGCTGTTGTTGTAAGTGAAGTATAAAAAAGACAATTATATTTATGAAAGACGGGCATTAGCATTTTTAAAAGGAGTCATATTATTACAATAATTCAATATTTTTACATTTACAGTTGCTTTAAAATGATCTCATACAAAATAATAAATGTATATGTTTTCCCAGATAAAGTATTATGACCACTGAAATCTGTAAAACAGATTCTGTTTATTTTGACACTATATTTGGCAAAGAACAAAAAGGCAAAAATAAATAAATAAAGTTTGATAAATTAAATTAATAATAAAAATGACTTAAGAGAGTTTGATGAAGGCAGCATTGTGATGGGTCGGGTAAGGGTTTGAGAGCATCTCTGTAACAGCAGCACTTTTAAGGTCTCCCTTTCTAATCTAATTTTGGTCAATTGGTCATAGCACATTACAAATAGACAGGTTATGATTGATGTTTGCCTTATTCACTTTCAATGTAGATATGAGGCTTAGAAATTACTGAACTCCCACTTAGTCTTATAGAAACCTGCTGTATTCTTTGAGCATATCTTCTGGACCTACACAAGGACAACACCATAAAAAAAAAAAAAAACAATGCCCATTGTTGAGTAACACTGAATCTATCGTGTTATTTGAGTAGAGAACAAAGGACTTTGACAGAGCTGCTAGAATGCTATAGACTGTAATGTAACAGAGAAAGTGCCTGGAGTCTGGACTGACAGAAAGGGTTATGTACATAGAGATGTATCATATGTAAAGTGAACACTATGTGAATAATATGCTATATGTTTACCCAGAGTAAGAATAAGTAACGTCATATTCACCAAGCTGAATGTAATGTAAATGACATTTTGTGCGTTTGTTGCCAGATCCTTTAACAACATTTTCCTCTCTGTGCTCCTGGTAAACACGGCATGTATGATCCCATTGTCTGTTTTACATTTCACATTGTTGTTTTCACAAATCCACAGCATTTCATGATTTTCTACTACCGTTTGAAAGCATTGTACATTACTTCAATTGAGTTTTTCTTGTATAATGTTCAACCAATGGTTCACGACTACTGTGTTTTTTGACCATTGTATTTGTAGGAAAACTGTGTGTCTCATGAATGAATTGAAGCTGTTGTATTCTGGGAAGGGGTTTCAAACAATAAAAGAGCAAAGGGGCAAAAAGGTGTAGTGTGCTGTCTTTTAGTGCACAAGAGTCAAAATCTCTTGTGTTTTTTCTGATTAGTTTTTCAGCAGGAGCAGTCTGATGACAGCTTGACATGGACTTCCTGCTCACCCCATAGCGGTTTCAGGTCGAATGCACTTCTTTAGTGTTTAACCACATCAACCATTCAAGCCTTTTCCTTGTTAGCCACAATGCGTTCCTCGTTTCCATGCTTTCTCATCTTTTTCTATCTGGTTAGGGGCAGCGAAAGGTGACTCCAGACCGCAGACTTCCTCCCTCACCCTGGCTATGTTGAATAATAGAGCAGCGCTGCAAGTGGATCTGGTTTGTAGTACTGGGACATGCCGCATTAATTAGAGGACAAGACCCCCTGCTGGTAACATCACCAAATGATGGTCTTTAACTTATCATTTCTGTTAATAACAGCAATTTTCTGGTCGTAGATTTATAGTAATTATACCAAACACATCGGAATAATGGGTTTACTACTTTTTCGCTCCATTCCAGTTGCACAACATCAAATCTTCCATGTCCTAGTGCAGTGATTTCCATAGAGAGTAAACAAGTTTATATTCACTTTTTGGGCCATGTTTTGTATTGCCACATCAACACAAACTTTTTACAAACGCTGGGATTCCATATTAATTGGTCATTTGGTATGGCTTGAGCGTTTGTTAAAAGAAATTATTGCTTGGTTAATGGTTTCATTTGTTAAATTAATATGCTTTCTTTTATATTTGTAGTATAATTTCTATACCTAAAAAACCCTAAAATCCCCCCCCCCCAGTCCCCTGTCCTTCAGTGCTCATATTTGCCCAGTGCTCTTAAATGAGCAGGTAATTGGAATCTTATCATTTAATTCTGATGGTGTAATGGCTGTGCTGTGCTTATCCCTGAGCCCTGATCCAAGCTCTCCTCTCCTGTCTCTGCGGCCCTCGCCTTATATTCGGTGCTGACAGCTTGGATGGAAGTGGGCTCCCCGGGCATCCCTGGTGAGTCGTGTGTATGTCAGGGAGAATTGGCAGTGAGCTCTGACAGCAGACAGGGGGAGAAGGTGAGATAGAGCTTTAAACTGCATCAGAATGCGCTCAGCTGCTGCCAACTACCTGCTAAAGTATGGAGACAGGATACAGGATGTAAAGATCCTTGAGGTTTGGCCATTGGCAGAACACTGCCTCTGAGCGGTGTATCTTCCTAAATGTTAAATGCTTTTCCTTTCAAGCCAAATAGTTCCCTGATAGAGACAGATAAAATCCAATATTCGCTAGGAGAATGTTGTTGCAAAAGCTTTTGTGGGTGACCTTGCCCCAGCCTCAGTCAATAAGTAGAAAAAGAATCTGCATATCCTTTAACAGAAAATAAAAAAATAGAAAATGTTATTGTAATATTCAATATCCCACAGAGCTGTACCGTCTCTCAGAGGAGTGCTGTGTTCCTGTCTGGGCTGATATGTGAGCACACATTATCTCCCCTTACATCCTGGTACTTCTCGCCTTGTTCTGGCGAGCGTGGCAGCCCAGGCAGGTGGCTGCAGCTTTGTGCTCAGTAGAGCAGGGACAGTGACTTAGCCAGATGGCTGTGTCCAACACTATACCTCACAGTTTTCACTGCTGCAGTGGTCCGATTGGAGCGCTTATCGCTGTGGTGGCTTGTAGTCCAGTGAAAGTCATGGTGAAGAGGAGATGTGTGTGAGGAAGATCACTGAGGCGAACAAGAGCCCACAGATAACCACAGTCCCAGCATACACGAGAAACTCCCCTCTTTCAACATCACTGTCCTTTGGCCATGTGAGCCCTCTCCACACCACACCCTGCTCACAGACCTGTGTCATAGAAGGACTCACTCTCAACAGTTGAATTAAACCAGTGGAGGAACATAAAACTGCCATAAAATAAAACAGTTCATGGGGGAGCAGTGAAAGAAAGAGAAAAGAACTTTTAGTGCTTTTTATTCAACTTTTTACGGCTAATCTATCCCCAACACTTCCCTCTAGATAACAATATAATCTTGGGCGCAGCGGCTAGAAGTGATTTTACTCCAAGGATAATCTGGCACATCTCGAGGTGTTAAGCCTTCAGCGCTCGGGGAGAAGCTTGTAAATGATCTGATGTCAACACAAACCATTTCTAGGTTGTGGCAATAAAGCATCTCCGCACTGCCATGAATGTGAGGGATGGTCTTATCAAAAGGTCAGCCCAGTGAGAGACAGGCTTAGCCACTGGATTTATCCTTCAGCTTTATTTAGAGCGGAGAAATGGTGCTGGGGACAATGACTGGCATCAATCATTTTCACCAGGAGGCCTCATAAAATTAAACTAGAGAAGTATTTGTGAATCCCTTATAGGTGCAACGCAAGGCAATCAATAGTGTTCTATTTTCCATGTATAGCTTTAAAATAATAGTCTCAATAACTCTGTTTAGGCAGTGGTGACAGTTGGATGATTGACAGCTCACTTACCTGCAGCAGTCAAAAACAGATTTTATGAGCTCCTCTAGATTGAATAAACAGGATTATCTTTCATAGAAATGGCTTTGGGCTGAGCTGGTTAGCCCCACTGAACCTTACCTGTGGAGCTGCATGTTAGCACGAACCCCTAAAGCCTAGAAAGCATATTGTCACCTATTTTATTTGATACATTTTGTTGTGTCATTGGTGTAATCTCTCATTCATACCGGAGTGAGCCATGGTAGAAAGGGTTTAGGTCATAGAGTGCATGATTTTGAAATTGAAAGTAACTAAGCGCATTCCAAGCTGTTAAATCTCCAAAATTGTGCAACAAAGATCATTATTTTCATTCATTAAGTTTCATTACAAGGTGGGTCACTTCCTGCGTATCATTAATTCCATATGATAATTGCATAGTCACTAAACAGCACATCTAAGTCAGAATAAACCAAAAACTGCCATATGTGGTTCAGCAGTAACAGTAAACAACAAAGATGACTGGTGCAATCTTGTTCTTTGGTTCACACTTAAACGCTCGTCTCAGCTGCTGTTATAAATCAGCAGAATGAAGATGCACCATGACAACACCGCACCACCAGGGGGTATGTTCCAGGAAATTGGTTGTTATGTGCACTAACATTAGTCCCCTGCAGGCAATTAAGAAACTGCCATAGAACACACGCCTATGAAATATAATAATAGGTAAGGTAAATTACAAATGTTGAACCTGATCATTTCTATTAGTGATTATAACCTAAAACGTCAATTTCAACCAAAATCTGCTTTTCAACAATATTAATTTAAGATGCCGCATTTGCATTAGTCTCCACTAGAATGTTCTGATGAAACCTAGCAACTGAAAGGTGGTTGGACAAAGGCAGAGCTAAGACTACTTCTCTTCATGTAAAACACTGGGGACTTTGCATAGTTTGTAATTTATGATATTTATTTAGTTGGATATGGTCTGTAGTTGTTTTGTCCTCTCTCTCCTCTTCCTTCCTGTTTCTCCTCTAGCTGTTGTCCAAACACATGCAGAGCCATGAGGACAGGGTACACTTGTGATAGCAGTACACTGACCTGGGGCACACCGGAGGGATTGCTCCTCTTGTTCATCCCTCTCTCTCCACTGGGTCGCCATGCTCTTGCTCACCCCTCCAGACATCACATCTCTGCCCTGCCACGGCTGAGTAATGCCACGCTGCAGGTGAAACTCTCTCACATCCTCAGTGGAAAATACTGTCGGCTGCACACACCCCCCCCTCTGAAAAGTGGCTTTAACACGGGCTCAGTACAGTGCACCTGTCTAAGTGCTCACTCCAGTCGTGTCACTTTAACAACATGGTATTCAATATTGGGCATTAATATGTCTTTTAAGTCTTAAAGATACACTATACAACTAGAATGTTTCGCAGTATGGAATTTAACTTATCTATCTCCACTGAAACAAGCAGGTAACACCATCAGGTCCACAGGTCAGCTCTGAGGAGAGGCGAGTCTCCTCACAGTGGAATGTCAGAATGAATGCACGATAGATCTTAATAATAATTTTTGTTTTGTATATCGCTTTTCCAGATGCTCAAAGTCGCTTTACAATTTTGTGCATTAGTCATTTGCTCCATACTCGGCGGTGTGGACACAGCTGCTCTGGGGTAAACTGGCGGAAGCAAGGCTGTCAATCTGCACCATCGGCTCCTCCCACCACCACCAGCACTGACGTAATCACCACATTCATATGAGGCAATGTGGATGAAGTGACTTGCTTAAGGACACAATGACAGTTTGCCACTAGAGTCCCTCTGTGGCACCTGGGACTCTAGTCTCCCATCCAAGTACTAACCAGGCCCAGCCCTGCTTAACTTCTGAGATTTGAAGAGATTAGGCTTTGACAAGGAGATTAAAAAAAAAAACAAAAAAAAAACCCCAGAAAGGTTTCATAAAACATCTTTAAATGTTAAATAGTGAAGTAACCTTGAGAACAGTTCATATGAAATGTTATATTAAATTCAATGGCCCTGTATAATGCAGGCTTTAGAGGGGCATGTGCTATTCCCAGAGGTGAACAATAGTCCCACAGTCATACCGGTTGAAGCATTAGAAGCCCCTCCCACCAGGACTGATGATCTTACTACTTGAGCACATGTCTTCAGACCCCTCATGTCAAGTCTCAAGATGTTTACTCAGCTGAATTTGAATTGAGAGAACATAGAAACAAACTCTGTAAAAGTGTTAAAGCTCAGACCTCGTGGATAGATGTCCACATGGTCTAATACCTCCTTTATTTCTCCACATGTGGATGCTTTTTGGAAATATATTTAAAAATGAAGTATACGTCCCACTACATAAATTTCAATTGAAATTCTCTGACACCTTGACTGCAGCCACACATTAACTTCTTTTTGTGAAATTTCGACCTTTAAATGCTAAAAATAAATCATTGCGATGGCTTTGGGAGCTGTTGGGAAAGTCAGGCTGGTTTTCATTATTTAAGGCACAGTGTGGGCCATTTACACAGAGGTGACAAAATTGTGATTAATATGGGTAATTTTGTGGGTGTGAAAGCTGGCGCGCTGAGCCTGTCTTAGAAGGCTGTACTCTTAGCCCTTGGAGGTCGGCTGATATTGGTCGAGGATGAGTGAGTCCACTACAAATTGGTGTGGTGTTTGAAGGCCTGTCCTCTGGCTTTGAGAGAGCAGCCGCCAGTGTCTTTCACAACTTTCAAACCTAATTAACAGCAGAAGGAGGTCTTTCTCTGCAGCCCTGTCACGGCCCTTTCCATTTGGCCGACAATGGAGCAGCGGAGATTACGCTATTGTACCCTGTAAGCTGAACCCCAGATTGACGTTGGCGAGGATGGAGCTTTTAATATTTCAGATTTCTCAGCGTCTTTAGAAGTGAAAGTAACAAGATAGTTTTACACCAAGAATGTAGTATTTCAAGAATCTTCTGTCACATTTTGTAGAACATGTTTTCATTTTAGAAAACTGACAAAAACTGACATAGATGGTAAGTGGCTTTTACATGTGTAACACCAGTTGAGCTTCTCATCACATTTAGTGCTTCACTCATTGATTCAGCAAAAATCTGGTTTATTTTCCCTTTTTTCACTTGTAAGCAGCCATGTTTGTTTTGATACAGGTGGATCATGTGTGTCTCTGACTGGGAACCTATGGAGAAGTGTGTATTCTTGGCTGACCAGGTAAGTGGTAAAGCACAATTTGTAGTAACAGTTGTATGTTTATGTGTTTTCCCAAGTCTACTACAGAGAGGGCTGTGTTTTATTTTAGTTATGCTCCAACTAGCAGCAAAAGAACAATATACAGACTTAGTCATAGCTTTCCCCCCATTGGTGTTTTTTCTGACCTGTCATTGCCTGTCCGCTCCTCTTTATCCCTGCTCCTCCTCCTCTGGCTCCTCTGTTCAGCTGTGTTCTTGCCCTGTATTTCACCTGTGTGGTGGGGGGTGAAGTGGAGTGTAGGTCCCATGTAGGAGGAGGAAGGGGGAGTCTCTCACAGCTGCTTTATGTCTGCGGCCCCTGTCAGCGTCTGCGTCCTGGGACCGCTCTGATGGGGTTCTGACCTGCTCCGGGCTGACACGACTTTGATGTTGTTGTGTCACTCAAAGAGCAGTGAACATGTTCTTGACTGAGGCTACTGTGAGAGCAGCCACTCAGGCCCACTCCTCTCTCATATCTGTGGTATAGAGGGGGTGCAAATTCAAATGTGTTTTTTGTATATGTAGACATCATTTTATATATCGTCCTATCACATGTGTAATCAAGTTAGTTGCTCCTTTTTTTATCACACAGTAACTGACTTGCCAAAATTAGTTAAAGTGTGACTAAATACTTACGGGTACAGTCCAAATGAGCTGTTAAAACATCAATCGTTCTGACAGGCTTGACGTTCAGAGGTAAAACATTTATATTTAAAACCCGCAAATACCAGAGCACACCACTTTTAAAGCTCTGCAAGCTGATTGTGCAAACTTCACCACCGTGCTCCGAAAATGGGTTTAAACATTTGATCAGATTTACTCAAGACCTACTTTTGCATCATTAAATAGTGGTAAAAAAAATATTTATTGTAATTGGCATATTGAGATAATAAATATTCAGTCCCACTGTGAACTTTCTGTGGTTTGAGGTGAGAGTTACCACCTGGAGTCTTGTCCTCTTTTGTTTTAGTCTTATTTTTTTAGTCTTTAGTCTTATCGCCAAAGCGCAGGGGTTGAATTTGCACCACACTTGATGCTAATGCGCTGGAATGAGCACGAAACAGACGGGCTGCGGATCCTGGTGCATTTTACATGAGTTTGACATGAGTTTCATAGTCGCAGCAGCACAGAATTATCATCAACATTTGCTTGCACAGAATATAGAAATCAAAGTTATAGGTCTACTGAGTAACGAACACGCATTCTTACAAGTTTAATGCTATACTGTGGAACATTCAGTCAAATCGATTACATCTCCATGGAAACAAGTTGGTGGCTGTACTCTCATCCTGGAAAGTTGCACCTTTAAAGTTCTCACTGTTTGTTGTGTTATATTTTTATTGAGATTCAGGTGTAGGGGAACTGAAGGGCATCTGTATTGCTCAGTTCAATCAGAACAAGAGGAAGTCCATTTATGGGGTTTGTAGGAGCTCATTATTAGATGTTTATCTCAGTTCTAGACTGCACTTGTCGACTCTGTAATGAGTCTACTGCTTCAGATGGAGACTAAATGCGCCCTGACAAATGAACAGGGTTTACTATGCACAAACGCTTTTAGACTGAGGAGCGGGGGATAATGGCAGTATGTCGGTGCTGGCCACTTACCAGTCTACTGCTGTAGTCTGTGCCAGCTCAGGTCACTTTGACTGGCACAAGAGCTCAGTATTAACAAGACTTTTCACTGGTTTTCTGCAGAAGCTAAAGGTAGTGTATGCAGGATTATTCATTAATATTTCATAAACATCACTTGTGTTTACTCTGTGTTCCAAAATATGATTAAACATGTTCTAATCCAGTGGTGGAATGTAACAAAGTAAAGTACTGTACTTTCTAGGTATTTGTACTTTACTTGAGTCAATTTTAAAGTTGATACTTTTCACTTTACTCCAATATGTCTGAGAGCAGGTATCTGTGCATTCTACTTTACTACATTTTTAAACAGGACTGAAAAGTGAAAAGATTCTTTGAGATCTGCTGAAAAAAATACACAGATAAAAACAGCCCGAAAAAACGATCAATTTCGTTCTGTTGAATAAAATTCAGCACAAATCTTTATCAACAACAGTACATCTGAAACTCTATTAGATCTCAAAATCTGTGCGAAATACTTTTACTCTACTTACTCTAACACTTTTAGTTAGTAGATTTTTCATGTGATACATTTACTTTTACTTGAGTATTTTTTGTTCTGGTATCTGTACTTTTACTTAAGTAACAAAATGGAGTATTTCTTCCTCCACTGTTCTAATCTAACATGGATGTTACTGAGCTAAGCGTTGATTTATTCCCAATGATATACAACTTGTTTTGGTTCTCAAGTTGAATATCTAATCAGAAAGTAATCTGAATCTCACTTGTTGGGTTGCCAGTTCCAACTACAAATACCTGTAGCTGGAAATAAAGGGCCTCTATATCATCCTAATGCTCACTACTAAAACCCAGTACGTGCCACCAATCATTAGCTAGTGCCGTCTCACCAGCTCACTGAATGAATTCTGGATGCTCTGAGCTTTCACATGAGACTTAGATCCTTGTAGATCCTCTTTTAAAAGCAGTAAGAGCGCAGGCTACATACTTTTAACCATTAGTGTAGAGTGTGTCGCTTTAAAGGCAGCTTCACTTTGCAGTTCTATTTATGTCTATCTATTAAAGCCCAGATATGCATCATTAGGACTGAGTCAAACAATTTACAAACTTAATAGTACATTGATCAAACTATAGCTTTTGACTATAGCTGTAATTGGTGTTAATGAAGTGTCTTTTTCTTCTATTTTCAAGGTTGACTAACTGCCCTGCTGAGGACACTCTGCATTAGCCGGTATCAATGCCATCATTTGCGGTGGTTAAGAAGTGGTATGCTTCAGATTAAGTCTATTACGATCATGTTTTGTACACGTTCAATAGCTACGCCTCTTAAGGTGTAAAGTGAATCCTTATGTTTGAGAATGAAGCACTCATATTCCAAATATTATGTGATGTGACACCGCCTGATAAGCTTCTTTGACACATTTACTCTCATTTCAACCTGAATCCAGCCAACACTCTAAAAACCTCTCTGCCATCAATTCAAATGATTTCCTGCTGTCCAGTTTCTGCTGACTTTATGCAAGTATATTCTGAGCACTTGTTATTTTTGTCTTGTATTAAAGGTCCTACATTACACAGAGCTGACTCTTGTGAGCTTTAAGCCATGTTACAAAGCTTTTTCCCTCTCAAAAAAATACCTGGAGTTGTGTTTTGTTTTATTCACACATGTTTGAGTAATGCTGGATTATTAGTCTAAATCTCCAAAGCTCAAAATGCTCTGTTCCATCTTGTGATGTCATGAAGTGGTAGTTTTCAAATTAACAGCTGTCTTTTACCTTTAGTTCTGTAGAGATTGGCAATTCCAGGGCTGAAATCATCCAAATGATTCTAGTGAAGGTGTATTGAGTTTAAAAACACAGAGGAGAACTTCCTGCATTACCACATGACATCACAAGGTGGAACAGAGAGAAGAATTACGCCTAAATATGCAGGATTTGTGTGTTAAACATGTGTGAATGAAACAAAAGACAACTGCAGGTATGTTTGCGAAGACAACTGCAGGGCAGCTGTTTTTATTGTTTAAAGAATATAAAAGATACATTATAATTCTGAGCTGCCTGTTTGTTCCCTCCCTGGAGTTAGACATGAATGAGGGAAACAACATTATAAAAGATCAGAAAATAGTGTAATATGGGCCCTTTAAAGGTGCATTATGTAACTTTTCTGGTGGAGGGTCCTGGAGGTAACTTGCATTTATACAATTACAGCTGTTTTTATTGTTTAAAGCCCACTCATTCTCTCTCTCACTGTCTCTCACACACTCTCTCTCTCTCTCCAGTTCACGGCTCATCCGCTCTCCCCTTGCGTCCAGAGGTGGGTAGTACTTTTGCATTTACTAAAATTGTACTTTGTAGATTTTCAGGCATCATAGTGTAATGAGACAAAGTAGACACCTTTTGTTGTTCTTGTTTATGTGTTGTTTAATGTAACTGCTTTTGTATGTGACACTTGGTTGCTTTCTTTCTTTCTAACTTTCTTACTTTATTCTTGTTATTCTCTTGGGATCATGTACAAATTCATTAATCCTACAAAAGAAAAGGCTGATTTGTACCAGATTTAGCTCCTGCTCCTTTCCATTTGCAGTCCCTGAACACACATTAAAAACTACCAATTTCATTACAATTACATTATAAGACTAACAGTTCATCATTAACTTTAAGTAAAATACAATAAAATGTCTCCATGTCCAATACATTATGTTTCCTACAGTCCAAACAAATATTAAAAACTATTATGTGCCAGTTTTTACAGTGAATCCCAACAAGGTGAAGGTTTGATTCCTCAGTTACTGGTCTGTTTTGGAGACTGGTTTGAGTGTATTGAGACCGTTGTTGTTTTGCTGTTATTCTGCTGTTGTTTTAGCGTGGGTTATGGTCTACAGTAGTCCTTGTGTTCAGAAAATAAACAACCAGAAGAAATTGACGTGTTTCTTTGCACCAGAACGCTACAATACCTTTACTGCTTGAGTTATACAAGTGACAATAAATCATTTGAACATGTGTTTCCTGCACTGCTCCCTCAGATATTTTTAAGCTTGTTTTATTGTTATGGTCTGTGCTTTGAAAATACCAGGTTTTCTGCATTATTTCATGTTTTCTCCTTCCAATTAAGCTATATCCAGTTACTCTGAGTCACCCAAATATTTTCCCAAATACTTAATGATACTTAAAGCCACAATATGTAACTTTTTCAAACTGAAACATCTTTTTCTCGTGTTGGTTGTGTTTTTTCCACTTGTGTTCTTACTGTGAGTGAGCTTGCATCTCCACAGACCTGACTCTTTTCTCCTTCTCCTTGTTTAAATAGAAATGTTGTTCCGTGGCAATAATATTCCACAGTATAGCATTAAACTTATTTATCACCATGTGTTCACCATTGTTCCAAGTACTTTATATTTCAACTTCAGCAATATTATCATAGATATATATGATGTGTAATTTTGTTCTCCCACTTGCTGAAGTACTGTATCTCCCAGTGAAAATGAGGATATTCTATACACAAGACAATCCCCCTCCTCACCATACGAAACTGCCGTAAATGTCAGTCACTTCTCCTCCTCACTGGCACTTGTAATTTGGCTCTCTGCAATGAAACTCCATACTTCACGCAGCACTAGACACAGCCCACAGTTATAATCGCGCTCCTCCGCAGTCTATCACACGGCTCTATATGAGGCCAGTTGTCATTTGGTGATAAATGCACTTGATTCTGAGCAGTTTTATTGCAGTGGATGGACCATACCATTTGTGCTCAGAGAATACAAATTGTGTCTGAATGAAGTGAACTCTATTTGAATTTGATTTGAACAAATTATCACCTTCTAGAGTCATTTACTAAAGCAGGACCAGTGAAAGTGGCAATTCCATGAGAGTTTAAGACATTGTACCAATACAATCTTTATTACTACTAGTATCACCATCACTACTACTACTACTGCTACTACATATACATTACCATTTACTTGACCACTCATCTTGTTTAACCTTTGTGCTCTTTTCTGTTCATAGACATTTTTTTTCTTGCATCATTGCCACTTTTGAGCCAGTTAAGTGCTTTTATTAATCACTCTTGTAGTTAATGTTTCTTTCCTCCTTTGAGTCTTTGGGGCAAATGTTTAACAGCTGTTTTTTATTACAGAAATAATAATTTTGCACTTTATTAATTGCACTTGAATAAAACTTTCAAATGACATTTGTAACATGATCGCTTTATGGGTTCATAAAATTGTTGTATTTTCCGGTCTAATAGAAGTCACTCTAATACATGAATCCTAATGATATTAATGAAAGCTGTGATGTACATGGCACCTATTTCTTCTTCCAGAGAGGTGCACTGACGGGGCCCAGGTGGTGCTCAAGCACCTGCCCCTTTGACTTAAGTGCCCTCGTGGTCAGCACATTTTTTTTAGGTTTAGTTCCCTATTTCCCCATGAAGACAGCACATGTGTAAAAGTTGTTTTAAACACATAAAAGAATGTCACTGTTGCTTTGCTCCCCTCTCTCCCTCCTGCCTCTTGCTCACTCTTGTGCTTCTCCCTGTAGCAGCTTCAAACTCCACCTTGACAGCACATAGCGTCAAAAGACTTATTATTTATTATAGCACAGTCTAGGTGTGTGGACAACACAACACTTAAGTCTAGGTGTGTGGACAAAAGTTTTAGCCTGGACTGTTCTCTGGAGCATTTGTCCACTGCCCAGTGTGAGGCTGAAGCTGAAGCTGCTGCTAGGCTGGAGCAGGGGCAGAGTACAGGAAGGGAGGAGAGGGCTGGTGCAGTCTTTCTAAAATGGAAGGTAATGACAAGTATGACATAAAAGTATGCCAGTTGTTATAGCCTAATAAACAAGAGCTACAAGAACTTTTATATCCAATTATTCTGTATCAGACTGCTAAAAAATAGGATTTCTTCACCTAAAACACAAAATTACATACACTTTTAACCAAAAGCTTCTGGGGGCGGGACCCGAGGCCCCCCACTCACAAACGCTCTTTCTCATTTTAAAAAATATTCTTGTTGGTCTCTCAGCTCATACTCCTACGCACAAAGCTTTGCTGCTAAACCTTAGCAGGCACACATGTAAAAGTAATCCCTAAAGGAGCTAAATCATTGCTTACTTTTAAAACCTGTGGATAAGTCATTTTAAGCATTATGGGAAAGCTCCCTTTTTCTTGGTTGAGCACCTGCTCCTCAAAATGTCTGTGCACATCCCTAGCCTCTGCAATCACCACTAATCATCACACATTCACACAGGAAAGGAGGGTTAAGTGCCTTACCCAACGAGAGGTGGATTTAAACTGCCAACTTTCTGGTTGTAAGATGACCACTTTACCACCTGTCGCACTGTCACCACGACACACCTCACTACGCTTTATGTTTCATGTTTTCAGTTTGCAATGAACATTTTCTTTATTATAAAATCCTTCTTCATACTGTAGGTCGTGTTGACTCAGTTAAACTCTGGAGATGGGTTCACTGCGCTTGCCCACTGCTCCTGATTACAATAGTGAATGGGTCAAATGCAGAGAATGAATTTCAGTCAGAAGGGATTAATAAAGTTTACCTTAGTATTAATTCCAGCTATAACATTTTATATAACTGCATTTCTAACTCAAGTGCAGCCACTGTTCTCTCACATATACAACAGTGTGTGTTGTATCATCCTTCTTCATCTCCTCATTGTGTAGTTTCCTCCCTGCTCATTCCATCATCAAACTCCTGTATTTCTTCCTCTTTTTCCTGCTGGTGACTAAATGTGTTGCTTTGCCTTTGTCGAAAACAGTGACATATCCCTTTTTTAAAGCGATGAAGGCTCGGGATGATTGATGGCGGCATATTGGATGGGAAAATAACGTTCTGGACCGTTAATTTTACCAAGTCAAGGAAGCAGGCAGCGACTGTCAGCACAGGAAATGAGTGGGATTTATCTGCGGCCGCTGTCTGCGCTGGACACGTTCAGAGGTAGGACATTGTTACTCTGTGTTCAAGCTTTTACGCAGACCTCCTCTTTGTCTCATACTTTTGCTTATCAGCTGTCATGGAGGCAGATACGCAGAGACAACAAAACACAGAAGTACTGTACTGCAGACCACTGGTAGTAGTCATAGTAGTTAAGTAGTTGGTGGTGGTAGGTGGTTGTAGCAAGTAATAGGAAAAGTAATGGTATACAGTTTAGTAGTAGTACTAATAGTAGTAGTAAGTAGTTGTAGTAAATAGTCATAGTAGAGTAGTAGTAGTAGTGAGTAGTAGTAGTATTAAGTAGCAGTAGTAGTAAGTAGTAGAAGTAAGTAGCAGTAAGTAGTAGTAGTAGTGGTAAGTAGTCGGAGTAAGCAGCAGTAGTAGTAAGTAGTCGTAGTAACAGTTGCAGTAAGTAGTAGTAGTAAGTAGCAGTAGTAGTAAGTCGTAGTAGTGGTAAGTAGTCGTAGTAAGTAGCAGTATTAGTAAGTAGTCGTAGAAAGTAGTCGTACTAAGCAGCAGTAGTAGTAAGTAGTAGTAGTAAGTAGCAGCAGTAGTATTAGTAGTCACTGGTGGTGGTAGCAAGTAATTGTAAAAATGATAGGTAGTAATAAGTAGTAGTAGTCAGTAGAAGTAAGTAGGTTGTAGTGGTGGTGGTAGGAAGTGATAGCAGTTATAGTAAGTAGTAGTAGTAGTAAGTACTTGATGATGGTAGTATGTAGTTGGTGGTAGTGGGTGGCTGTAGAAAGTAATAGGAAAGGTAATGGTATACAGTATAGTAGTACTACTAATAGTAGTATTAGTAGTAGTAGGTAGTCGTTGTAGGTAGTAGTAGTAGTAGTAAGTAGCCGTAGTAAGTAGCAGTAGTAGTAAGTAGAAGTAGTAGTAGTAAGTAGTCGTAGTAAGTAGTGGTAATAGGATTAAATAATTGGTGGTGGTAGCAAGTAATTGTAATAATGGTAGGTAGTATTAAGTAGTAGTAGTCAGTAGTAGTAAGTAGGTTGTAGTGGTGGTGGTAGGAAGTGATAGCAGTTATAGTAAGTAATAGTAATAGTAAGTACTTGGTGGTAGTATGTAGTTGGTGGTGGTAGGTGTTGGTAGCAAGAAATAGTAAGACACAATTGCAGGTAATAGTAGTAGCAGTAGTAGTAGTAAGTAGGTGGTGGTGGTAGGAAGTGATAGCAAGTAATAGTAAGTAGTAGTAAGTAGGTGATGGTGGTGGTGGTTGGAGGTGATAGTTGTAGTAAGTAGTAATGCTAGTAAGTTGTAGTAAGTAGTGGTAGTAGTTAGCCTCCAGTTAAACCAATTAAACAGGGTCTAGCACATTCTGCGGTGCCACAGGCTCCTATAACTTTATTACATATCGTTTGTTGTATGTTTCTAGATAAAGTGCATGTATCTTTACAGTCAGACTTATAGAGTTCAGTGACCACAGTGAGACATCATACAATAGGCAGCTGGTCTTGTCCTTTCTCAATGAGCGGTTTTCTTAAGCATAAATGGCTTCATACTTCAAACCTCATTTAACATTCTTCAGCTGATACATAACACAGTATGAAGGCCGACTTTATTGAGAAATCTCTGGAGAAGCAGTTCTCTTTGTTATTTGCGCAGACTCCCAACTGCCTGCTATTGTTAAGACGATTTCTGATTATTTATTTTTAATTCAAGGCCTCTTCAGTCGGCGTATTGTGGTACAACACAGGTCCTTCTTCATTTAAAAAGTAAATTTGTTCAGTGGACGATATTTCCTGTTACAAAACGTTGTCACTGACCCAGCTCCCATCTTACTTAAAATTTGCGCGTTTTCTTTTTGTTTTTTTCTGTGTTTTTATTTTTACATCAGTCTTAAAGTTATATTGGCTGTGTTGGTTGATTTGGGGAAAAAGTGTAATAGTGACATTTTTATTACAATTTCAGTGAGGAAAGGAAAAACGGATCTGACATTTTTAGAGTGTTGAGCTAAGAATTTTGATTATTATTCATATTATGTACTACTGTGAGATGACAAAAACACTCTCAGAGGTACAAATACACGAGTTTTGTGAAAAGGCAATAGCCTTTTCACAAATCTGTATCTGTCCAAGTCTAGTCTAAGTTGTCAATAAATGTAGGATGGTAGCAGTTAAAATCACAAAAGTGGTTTATGTCAAGGAAAGTATTATATTTTTTGGGGTATTTAATATTAAACTATAACAGATCATTATTTTACATGTTATTGATTGTAAACTTTAATATGGAGCTATGGCCTATATTACGCTATTTTCTGATCTATGTTTTAATCTTGCTCCCTCATTCAAAACATGTTTAATACACAAAACCTGCATATTTGGACTGTGTTTTACTCTCAAACTGAAAACGCTCTGTTCCATCTTGTGATGTCATGTGGTAATACAGGAAGTGCTCCACAACATTTTTAAACTCCATACACCTTCATTAGAATCATTTGTATTTGCCAGTCTCTACTGAATTAAAGGTAAAGGTAGCTGTAACTTGAAAACTACCACTTCATGACATCACAAGGTGTAACAGAGCATTTTGAGTTTTGGAGATGTAAACAAAATAGACAGATAAAGGTTTACTCAAGCATGTGTGCAACTCCAGGTATGTTATTGATTAGGTAACAACATTTTAACACGTGTAATATAGGACCTTTAATGATAGAAACAGATCCTGTTTCTTTCTGCAGAACGGATTCTCTACTGCTGAACCCACCTCTTTACAGTGGCATTTCACTGCAGCAAGCAGTTTCATTTAATGTTGATTTATGTGACATTATTGAGCCCTCTGTGTGTGCTCTAAGGCATGGAGCAGTGGGTGGAGATAGGAGGTAGGTGAAAACGGACATTTTCTGAGCAGTATAAATTGCAGGACAATACGTTTTTACTCAAATATGCATGAATCAATCACAATCAAACTCGGAGTAAGCTAAAAAGCGAGCACGAGTTATAACATTGAGCTCATAAAAGGTGATTTATGTAATACATGCCCTTTAAATCGTGTAAGAAGACATGTGATTGTCAGCACAGCTTTGTACAAGCAGGAGGGTTAGAACTCTGGCCACGTCTGTCCCTTCATCCCTCAGTGTGGCACATACATTATATTGCCAATCCGCTATGAAAAAGCACATCCCATAAAACTATATTGCACACGCTTCATTGGTTTAACCCTGTGTTATTAGCATACGCCCAGGGCATCTGGGGTCTTTGTTGTCTTCAGTCAGGCTGCTGCATTCTCTGGCACTAACTGACAACATCTCTGCTTTGATGCTTTCACTATTACCTCCCTGCCTGTCACACAGGCTGCCTGTTCTGCCTCACACATAACGAGTTGGTCTTAGCAGCAGCTGTAGTGAGGGGGCTTGAACTCAATCTATGCAGTGGGCTCGACGTGCACATCCACGGAGAGGCCAGTCAGGCTGATGGCTGCTTTACTCTGTTATCCTCCGCAGACCGCGACCGCTGTTATTATTGTCCTATTTGTAATTTCAGATGTGGGGCGTGGGAGTCAGATGACCCCTGTGTGAACTCTGCAAAGGAGGAGTGTCTGACGATGATGCTTTAGGCTCAATGATCTGCAGCTTTTACATCAAGAAGGTGAAGAGAGTAGAGCTGCAAGTCATTAAAGTCATAAACTGAATGGTTGAAATGAGTAAATCACTTTGTTTGCAATTATTTCAGTGAGTAAATGACAGAATATCCCTGTGTTCCATTCTTTAAAAAATGCAAAGGGGAGCGGCGAACTGAAACGGCCACAACACTAAATCAATATAAGATTCAGTCTGATATTGATTTACTGCTGTGGCCATTTCAGTTGTTTTGGCATTATCATCAATCATCATACACATAAACAAGTCCAATAGATGGATGGATGGATGCATATATAGATACATAGATAGGTAGGTAGATAGATAGATGGATAGATTAACATTAATTCATTAATACAATTTGAATAAAATGCATTTTCTTAATTGTTCCTAACATACAACCCACACACACATGTACAACTCGAAATTAATGAACAAAAAGAGGAAATAACACCATATAAACCTTAAAAGAGGTTGCAGACTCTGAACCTGTTATACAGGTTAACACTAAACATTTCACCAGCACAAGTGTGAGACATACGCCAGCCTGTGAACCTAGCATGACTGTAGCACAATCAGTGACATGATGTAAGAACATGTTTAACCTGCTGTACAAATGTGTTTTTTCTCTGTGACATGGAACTGGAGTCTGGAACCAATCCTGACTATAGAGCATTGACCTCTGATAAGTACTGGCAAGGAGCATCCATCTCCCCTGACATTCATTTAGTCCAGGGAAAAAAATAATAGATTTTATTAACAGCACTTTTTGAGAACTTTAAGTAGTAGTAGTAGTAGTAGTAGTAGTAGTAGTAGTAGTGGTAGTGGTAGTGGTAGTGGTAGTGGTAGTGGTAGTGGTAGTAGTAGTAGTAGTAATGGTAGTAGTAGTAATGGTAGTAGTAGTACTAGTAGTAATGGTAGTAGTAGTAATGGTAGTAGTAGTAGTAGTAATGGTAGTAGTAGTAATGGTAGTAGTAGTAGTAGTAGTGGTAGCAGTAGTCATAGTGGTAGGGTCGTAGTGGTAGTTGTAGTAGTTAGTAGTAGTGATGGTAGTCATAGTGGTGGTAGTCATAGTGGTAGAGGTCGCAGTGGTAGTAGTAGTAGGTGGTGGTGGTAGTTGTAGTAGCAGTAGTCGTAGTGGTAGTAGTGGTAGTCGTAATCACAGTGGTAGCAGTAGTCATAGTAGCAGTAGTCGTAGTGGTAGTAATAGGTGGTGGTAGTCGTAGTGGCGGTAGTCGTAGTAGCAGTAATTGTAGTGGTCGTAGTCGTAATGGTTGTAGTGGCAGTCGTAGTCATAGTGGTGGCGGTCGTAGTGGTGGTAGTAGTAGCAGTGGTAGTAGTAGTAGGTGGTGGTAGGAGGTGATGGCAAGTAATATGTAGTAAGCAGTATTAGATGCTAGTAGTAGTAGTAGAGAATGTCTCCAACTAAACCAATTAAACAGGGTCTAAAACATTCTGCTGTGCAACAGACAGCCTCCTATAACTGTATTACATACTGACTGTTGAGTAATAGAGTTCAGTTCTCAAGATGGTGAAGAGTAGGTGGACATGGGTAGGCCTGTACCGGGGGGTAGACTGACTAAATAAATAGTTACATGAAAATCTTTTGACCGTCGGCCTTTTGATAGGAAGTGGATTTCTGGTATAATTTGTAATGGTAATTTGAGCTGATCATGTTGGTTCAGTTCACTCACGCTGAGATATTACCACTCAATTTGTGTTTGCAGAAAAGTCCTTTGGGCCTGTTTGCTGAGCACGCAGATGTAGGCCTTTGATCCTTTCAGACTAACACAGTCATTGAGATGGAAGTGTGAGCACCATGGCCTTCAGGAAAACTCTGAGGGAAACTGACATCCACACTTTTAATTTAATCCCAACAAGCCGTATAGCCGCTATTACGCATGGATCACACACATTTAATTGGCCATTCACATGAAAGAGGTCTCAGCAGAAAGATTTTAATTGTACTCCCAATCATAGCCCATTAGGGAACAATAAAACGCAATGTGCAAGTGTGATTTCTCTATATTTAAGAGAAACGCTCAAACAAAGACCAATAAATGTAGGAATAGGAAAAGTGCAAGATGCTGTCTAATTAACGCCTTATTATTTTATAACCTATACACTTATGCAGATTTGTTAAACAACTACATCTTATGCATATATTCATTGTATTGTTTGTTCACAAATACCTTGTTCTTTATTTTTATTTGTAAGTGAGTGAGTATGAGTACAGCAAGTGCACAAAAGTCACAAGGTTAAGCTACGGTTATCACATTTAAAGTTCACCATAGTAAAATAATTCACCTTGTTCCACCCTCATAAAAGATGCAGACACTGTGACAGGAGCATGATGCATAGCTGATCTAACCCACCACTAATATTGAGATCATTAAAAGGAAATGTATCAACAGAGATACAGAGATCTATTGGTTTAATGAAGCTTTAGCAAAGTCGTTCACAAGTGTCATCATGACCTGGCTCACAAATAAACATGGCAGTAAGGCAGTATTTATAAAGGTCCCTGTGTGCAAAGCTCTGACAAATATTCTTTTCAAGTGAATGATTACGGCTGCTGAGGTGAACTGAATAGCACTGATTATATCTTCATCATTGCTTCTGTTAACGGTGAGTTCACACGTGTTCTTTTTAGTCCTGGTTTGAACCTAGTTGAGTCCTGATGTCGAATTTGTGATGTTTATAGACTGCAGTGATTAGTATATAGTTATCCAAGAACTGAACAGTGTCAGAATGACACATGGGAAGCTCAAAAAATCAGTAGTGGTTTTAACAGAAGAATCACAATCGACAATGCATTGTTGCTTCTAACTTAATGTATAGATTATTAGGTTAGCCAGCCACTTTCTTAAAGCTAGAGGCTCTGATGCTACAGAAAAACAGTGCTCTGAACAATCTGATGTAGAATTAACCATAGCTGTTTATCTGCAGTATGAGTCAGATAGAGAAAACAGAGTGAACTTTATAACTCACCCCTGATGAACAGTCTTTAGCACTTCACCTGTTCATTTGGCAGAGATCAGCACTGTCCCTCGGTCCTTTTGTGTGATTCTAAGTATCCTGATTAAAATTTTTCCCCATATGCATATGAAAAAGATGACAATTAAATCCTGGCATCTGAACTTTGGTTGGTGACAGTGTCTAAAGTCTCTCGATGGCTTGGCTAACTTTATACTGAGCTGCATTAAACATGACATGGAATTAAAACAGCTTTGTGTTTGTTGCACCATTTACCACTAATTAGAGAAGGAGAAAACGCAGATGTCTGGTGTTTTCTTTTTGTTACCACTTATACCATGCAGTTTGAATCCAAAGTTGCATACAAAATTAGTATTCTTAGTGCTCATTTTTGTATTTGGTCCCTTCCCAACACTGCGTTTGTAATGTTATCCCTGATCAGAGTCTGTGGTATTGTCTCATAAGAAACACTTTTACTTCTGAGAGCTGCTGAGCCTAGACTATTTTCTGCACAAGTCCAAAATGGTAATCTTATTCAAACTCCACACTCGAGTCTCGCTTCGGAGCTGAAGATGAAGTCCTTGAGACCGAGTTGGCGCACCATCTGCCTCCAGTGCAGTGGGAGAAGAGGCTTTCCATCTGTTAATATCACTGTTCCTCTGCTCGGCTCTCGTCTGCTCCGGTCTGATCCCAGGGCCCAGGTGCTGCTGAGCCCTTTGAAAGTCAAGTAGCTGCATACATACTGTACAAAGCCGCTGGCGATTAAAACCATACATATATTTCATCTCCTTGTGATTGTGGCACTAACGTCGAAGACCATTTGAACATACGCTTCCAGACATGTGCTTTCACAAATGGGAGAATGGCTATTTTCATTTCTGCTGTTCAAGTCGTACATTGCAAACTGTGAAAGTATTATTATTATTCAGGTTTGCTACAGGCAGAACACCATCGGATCCAAGAGCTAAAATAAAGTATAGGCTTCTCTTAAATTTGCAGAGACTGGCTATTTCAATCCAAGGTATTTGAACGCGCTCGCTGTAGTCCCTTTTCACACTGACAGGGTTGACAAGGGTCAGACATTTTGAGTAGATTTTTGAGTATGTTATTTCTGTGCAAAATGTGGAAATGTAGGTTTCTAATGACAGTCTGCCTCCTAAAGTGTTCAGACTTTTGCTATATTCCACAATAAATGAGCCTCCATTAGTCATGTCCATTCTCAAAGAAACTAATGTGACACTCTACTCAGTGTCTTTGTCGGTAAAGTTTACTATTGTTTATTGTGAGGTGCAGATTATGGAAAGACTTTACTCAAGTAAGAGTAGCGTTACTTCAGAAATAAGGCAAAGGTACACTTTATTGTCCATGTAGGGAAATTTGTCCTCTGTATTTGACCCATCCTTCAATGCTGCTGGGGCTCCTCCTTAGGAGCAGTGAGCACCACAGTGATGTGTCCGGGGCCCTATCTCCATGATTTTGCTGCTGGGCTTGGTCAGGACTACCTTGACCCAAGGATTGTAACTATGGTACATGTTTTGGGCTGAAGTGGGAAACTCACTCAGACCCGGATTGAGCATGCAAACTCCACACAGAAATTCACAACCCAGAATCTTGTTGTTATGAAGCGTGAGTGCTAGGCTCAGCCAACATGCTGCCTTACTCAATTAATATACTGCAGTAGAAGTAAGTAATGGCCCAAGAAATTACTCAAGTAAGAGTAAAAAAGTATGAGAATCTACTACTCAAGAAAGAGTAACTGCCTGGATGTAACATCTGATGACTACTCTTAAATAAAGTAAATGGAAAGACAAAGTGTTAAATAGTGCACAAACATATATAAATGTAATACCTCAATAAGAATAAAAACTAAAGGACTTAAGAGTAAACTTTTAGTCAAATAAGAGTACTGTTATATCAATAAACACAACTCAAATAGGAGTAATAGTATAGTGTCTGAAAACTACTACAAGAAGTAAAATTTACTTCAAAGTTACTCAAGTAAATGTATTTGACTATCGCAGCAGTTTACCCTCTGCTTGTGCTGTCCTTTCTGTGGCACACCGACTTCCTGTTCATGACCTCTTTGGAAAGACATTCCGTATATTGCTTATTGCTTAAAATAAATACCAATCATTCTAAATCTGTACATATATGTAGGTCACAACATTTTTTTCCCCCAGAATGCCATGGGACAAAGTGATAACACTTGTGACAGCAGTAAAATGGCGGTTCACAGCTGCACGGTGAGTAGGCAGCCTCCAGCTCTGACCATATCACAGGTCCAATTTTTGTATTTATAGCTGTAATACAAACATGAGCCCTTTGTCCCTCTGTCCTGAGGTCCCTGAGGTCGACAGTGTCATCACATATTTTGCTCATGACATTCACACAACCTCCTCAAATATGGCCTGGATAGAGAAATAACAGTAAATTGTGATTTCTGTGTGTGGAAAAACACTGATATGATGTTCTAAAATAACTTAAGACAGACACACACACACACACACACGCACACACGCACACACACACTGGCCTGTATGCTTTAAAGAGTGTAAAGTCTGGGAGAGACATTCACCAGAACACAGGCACAAAAATCAAAGTGTCACCTACCAGGAACCCGAGACCCCCTGTAACACGATTTACATTTTATTTCATTATTTTTGAATAGTTTTTCCAGAAATACAAGCTAGCATTTTTATGTAAATCATGCAAAGCTGTTCCAGTAGTTTCTTGAGAATGAAAAATACTGGATTGAAAATGTGAGTAACAAATCCTTTTTAATCGCACTTTCCCGCAGCAGGACGCAGTAGAGAAATAGTGCCTGTCAAAACAGCTGAGATTAAGATGGAGGCTAATATAAAAGCACGAGGCTGTAATCGCGCTCACACTGGAGGATGCCTGGTCGGGCCCTGTGAGGGAGATGTCACCCTGTCACTTGTATTTAGCCACACGTCTGTCTGGCCTTGGACCTGCTCAGCCATAGCCACATTTATTCAAGCGTGTCAGTGTTCCAGCAGCTAATACTCTCCAAAAGCATGGGGGAATATGCATGAGGGCTAGAGCTCCGGGGAGGTTAAAAATATATACTGTATTTTGTAACTTATTTGAGCAGTCATGTGTGGAAAGGAGTCTGTGTGGCCGTGAACGCGGAGCTCATGACGATAGATAATAATGCACATGAACTGACTGGCTGCAATATACATGTTTAAATGATGAGGGGAGTTACAGTGTATACTTTATGACAGTACGGCGTTGTAGGCTCATATTCAAAATGAATGCAAGACTAGCTTTTCAAACGGTTGCGCGTCTGACAAAAAAGTGGCTGATATCGGAGCTTGTTTGTACACATTAGGGATGACTGTGATTTGAATGTGAGTATAATGCAGAATGTGTGTGTGTGTGTGTGTGTGTGTATATGTAGAGCCTTGATGGAGGGTGAGAGGGGCTTTGGGAAGCGGGTAAGAGATAATAGTATTTGAACCTATGTAATATCTGTTTGAATTAATTTGTTGTCAGTTTATCTACATACAATGAAGCTGTATTTTTAATATTTCCACCAACCTGCTCAGGGACTACAGGTGTAAATGAGCATTCATACTATAACCTGGCACCAGCATCACTCCTATGACTTGTCTTGGTTAATGTGTTGTTGTAATGCCCCTGTACAGATAAAAAGAATATCATTTATCACACCATTTACCATACCATACTACTTAAGGTGCCATTATCCTACATATTTATATCTGCACTACTTTATACTATTACCTTATACCTAACACCATATGTACCTGTTTTTTATGTAATGCTAATTAAAATCGTTTGTAAAAAATGTCAATGAATAATTTGATTCAGTTTTGAAGTTAAGAAATGCTTTGTCCATGGTTAAATGCTAGCTTGAACTTTTGTCAGCATAGAGTCCTGGCATAGTGTTAATGTGCATAAATCATTTCAGGATGCTCTACGCTCTAAAGAGAGTGATTTACTTAAGAAAATATAGTAATTGATTCTGTCTTTAAGCCTGAAGCTCTTGATTTTTTGAATAAGGAAAAATACAGACACATTTTAGAGACACATTTGTATTGATTTGGATTCATAAGTGCTTGGAATTTGTAAAGTCAAAAAGCTAAACGTTGCTGCACTCCTAAGTGGTTGACAATTATGTCTTGGAGAGCTTAAATATATAGTTATTCAGTGACCTCAAATACATGGGTGAGTTAGTGCAGAAATGACAGGCCAGGACGTCCTGTAGAGATCATTGGATAAACACAACCTTGTCATGTACATGTGTCACTGTAGTTTCGTGTTTTCTGACACCATACTATTATTTCTCCTTGAGTAATAGTTTTAAATTGAAGTACTAGTAGGCCTCCTCATAATGGTGTAAATGTTTTAGCTGCTCTTAGTGAGAGGAAGTAGATCATTAAGGGAAAAAGCATTACATTGAGAATATTAACTGATTTGAATTTACATTTCTTTGTCTTTATCTTCAAGTATGATATCTTCAGGTAGAATATACTTTTTCAAAAATGATGTCTGGTCTGGAAGAACTGCAGTCTGCACATTAGATAATGTTCTGTCTGTTTGATTGCATAATAAATAAATAAGTACGTGAGAGGTATATGTTCACTAAATTCTTTTTACTTTTATAGTATTTTTTTTTAGATTAAATTGAGTGGTAAAGCAGTGTTTCTCTGCTTTAGTATAAAATATCCAGGTGAGGATTATGAGTTGGGTGATAGTTCCATAGTTGTAAGTTGCCATGTGGCTGAGAAGAGTCTCTATCAGACAGACAAATCCCTCACAGCTGCTGCAAGCCCAGAGGTACACTCCAGTCACAACACTCCAGTCACAAACTCCTCCACGTTTATCAGGACACTCAGAGATATGTGTGTGTGTGTGTGTGTGTGTGTGCTGACATTTATATCCAAGTGGCTCTACTCTTTTGGTAGGTTTTTATTCTGAATGTTCATGGGGCTTGGGCTTGGGAGTGGCATGAGTAGGCCTACCTTTGAAAAGTGGATGTGACAGAGCATTCTGTGTAGCTGCTCTACATCTGCACAGGTGCTAAACTCTTTTAGTGAGTTTGTAATTGCAATGTGTTAGTCTTTAATTATTAGATTTATTTGCCATGTATTTAACCACAATAGTTGCCATGGCAATCTCATTTCCAGAGGGGGCTTTATGCACATATTCAGTGAAAGTAGAAATTGGAGCACCTGGAGGAGGCCAGGCCCCACCTGATCCAGGAATCTTACCTAGGACCTTTTTTCTGTAAGGTTTAAAGGCTAACCACTATGCATGGTCACTAATTGGTGGTTTTCAGACTTGAATGTGATGATTTCATACTCCCAGATGGGGGCAAGAGCCATTTTTCACAAGGTAAATTCATAAACGTTCAACCAGATCCTTTCTTTTACTTATTACATCCAAGAGCTCACTGTACTACAAAAAATATCTGCATTTTAACAATATTAATTTTATCTGCCCCCATCAGTATGAACTAATATTGGTCTATAGAATGTTGCGGTGTCATCTGAAACCCAGGAATTCAACTCAACACAGAGGAAACGCTTAGAAACTTGTCTAACTGATTAAGCCATGTGGTGCACTGGGGCAAGTCAAAAAGACAAATAGTAGTTCCCTTGGAGAGTTTGTGTTTTTTACTGTGTGGTCTCAACTGCTTTGCCCTCATGTTCGGTGCAGTTTGTCTTATGGAAGTCTCTGATTCAGGTGAAAAAGTGGAGTGACGCTGTGCTCTGTCTATATGCACCTTTCTGTCTTCCAAAAAATCCTCCTGCTGCTTTTATTTGGTTAAATTGTATGTTTTGACTCATATTTTTGTAAAGGCGGACAGCGCTAGAGACAGGCAGACAAACTGATAGCTTTAAGAAACAATTTCACAGAACAGAGCGGAAACACAAAGTAATTCCACCCGTTACATTACACTGCACAACCTCAGGCTTCCCCGTCCCCAGCCTGAGGGACAGACGCATTTTTATATTTAGCTATTTTTACGCACTACAACAAAGCAAGCGAACTGAAGCTTTAAATGACCACAGTGTGTTTAGATTGCCTTTAATTACTCACATAAAGGAAATCAATGGCACATTGGCTGTTTACAAACACTGTGCAGAAACTTGGTCCGTGCTTACTCTTTATTGTTACTTGTGCAGAGAATGGGACTTTTGAGACGTGTCTTTCTTTGAGAACCAACGTAACCTGTGATACACATTTCTTCACAAATAGAAAAGCACAACGAATAAAAGCATGCAGAGAATGTGATTATTATTATTCATGACAAAAAAAAAAAATCGAGCTTGGCCATGTTAAAATAAACTATTCTTAATCACATATAGCAAATATAATCTTAATTAAAAAAAATGGAATAATATGTGGGAAGTAAAGAGACAAGATGATGGCACAAACATTTTTATTATTTCATATCATACAATTTGTATGTATGTATTCAAGTATAAATATATTTAATATTTCATCTGTTTAACCCTAAAGCAGCCGTATAATTAGATATGGTATGTGTAAGTATTGTTCAGGTTGCTGGGTGGTTTTAGACTATGGGGGCCAACATAGTCTCTCATCGGGAAACACAGTCGGTGGTTTCATGTGTACTCTGAATGTGATTATGCAGAGATTGCTGGAGTTATAAGTCAATTAAAATGACACGTAAACCATAAAATAATCAAATTTCTTTCTGATCAGGGTCTCCCTGATTACTCATATTGGATTTTGTGATTTGAATGCCATTTAAATAATCTTAAAGGTCCAGAAATCAGATGATAATCAGACGTTGGTGGATGTAAAAATAGCCAGTGTCTGTTTTAATAGATTATTTTCTCAGTTTGTTTCCTCAGTCCAGTCAGCTGATTTAAACAGAAGCAACTCAAATCAGCCATTTCTGACCATCGTAAAAGAGAGTACCACATTATGGACTGGGACGGAACAAACATCATTGGGACAGAGAACAACAAAGATTGTCTCTGGTTTAAGGAGGCAATACAAATGCAGGAATGTGCCCACATGACTTTAAACCGGGACAAGGGGGCCGTTTTACTGTCACACACCTGGGATACTGTCCTGAAGAAGTCGGACTGCAGATGGCCCTGTTTTCTGCCTCTACCGATAGGAAGACAGCGCCAAAACCTGTTTAAATCAGCTGACTGGACACTTCACAGCAATATCACGTGACCACTCTGAGGAAGACCGCTAGTGAACAGTCGAAACGGTCAGATAAGAAAACAAACTAAACCTTGGTCTGAAAAAAAAATCTATAAAAATAAATTATTGGCCAGATGAACCTCATTGAACTATAGCCAGTATCTCTTCATCACTTCTCACAATGGACAGAAGACATACTTATGACTTTGTGAAAGCTTACTTTATATTAATCATTTCTATTAAAGAGTAGGTGCAGGCGGAGTTATTTTCCAAATTGTTTCTGTACTACTCCATATGCACAAACATTTTTGGAAGCTATCAACAGGTGTAATAGGATGTGCATGTACTGTACTTGGAGGCTGCTAGGACAGGCTAGACATTTGAAGAGCCTAATAGTGTGGGTAAAAACAGGCAGGAGGAGCGTGTGGCTGGCCCTCAGTCATGTACTCTGCCTCTGCAAATGCCAAAAGGATCAGGCAGATGCTGTAACATCTGTGGGTTTAATTCATTCACTGGAAGTCCATATGGGAATACTCACTGGGTGGTGTGGGTGACAAATAATTAATCCTGTTATTATGCACTGTTTTCAAGCGTGGTCTTCGCCTGGTGGCAGAGACGCAGCGTGCTACTTCAGTTGAGCCAGTGCAGCACGTAGGATTTGCTTACTCTGAATTCCATTTAAAGTATCCTAAAATGAATGAGAATATGTTGATGAGATAATCTGATTAACGGGATGAATAATTTGGTGTAATCCTGTCATTAAAGGCACGCAGAAGTGTAACGTGCCTCATCTGGCCCTGGTTCACAGAGATGAGCCGTGAGGGCCCTTGGAGCCTGCAGCAGCTGAGACTGTGTTTACCTGTGAAGCAATGTGAGGCTACTGTTCACAAAGAGGGCAGTTTAGGCATTGTTCAGGTGTGTTAATCTTTATATGAATGACAGAATATGAAAAAGAAAGACGGCACATTTCATCGTCAAGATAAGGCCTTATTAAACCAAGGAAGATCTAATAATCTCAATTTAAGTGGCCTACAATAGCCAACCTTTAGTAAGTCAGACTTTAGACGAAATCAAACTAAAGTAAACCAGACAAACCCCCCCAGCCTTGAGTAAAGAAAGTAAACCTGAATACTTGTCTTATGTTCATGCTTATTATTATTGAGCTATTTGAGACAAAGCTAAGCAAAGTAAAACAGAAATGATTGCTTTAATAGATGATAAACATGTGGGAGAGAACAGAGGAGTTCATTTCAAGTTCAAAATGGAATCAAAACAAGCCTAAGACGTTTATTTATTTCCTTGACTTTTCAAACATTTTTAATCTTGTGAAGCTGTTCTGATGAGTTCACAACCTGAAACTCAGACATACTGTTGACGCGCTGTAATATTGCTGCCCTTTATACAAATGGATCCAACATTGAATCAATGCTGGGCCCTCGGAGACCTTGTCTTCACCAATAGTTCATGTAGCCTCCCTGTTGGTCCTATTGACAGACAACACGGCGTTATTTTGGTCGAGAATAGATCAGGGGAATAAGGTGCTGCTCTGGGTTGATGAGCATAGATTCCTGAATGTTTACAAGGCTCGGAGCAAAGCCGACTGTCAGCAACAGCCAATATATCGGGCGCTACACAAAGACACAGCAGGCTGTTTCTTCAACAAATCAACTTGGAAAATAACTCTCATTATCACTAGAAAGTATAGAAAATACATCACTCCATCAATACAAACAAATAAAGGAAACAAAATAATAGTGGGAAGAAGTTTGTTAGATTGTACATGCAACACAATTTCTTTAGGGTGCTACATTCTTTCCATAACCTCTGAAGATTGAAAAATGTTGCTGCAAGGCATTATCAGAGAGTGGCATTGGAAGAGCACATAGTAGAGGGAAAAGTGGGATTATACTTAATATTGACGATAAGCATGGCGGATGTGGCTGTTGGATGTGGCTAATAAGAACAGCAAATTCATATATAACAGAAAAAACTCAAGCCCACCAGGTTCTTACCCTTTTAGGCGGTGAGTTTCCTGCTCGATTAAATTGTAAATGTGCACATGTATAAAGCTTTGGGGGAAGATGGGGGAGACCTTTGCAGGTGCAGTTAGTTTTCAGGTGGAGATTGAGCACAACGGAAAAAGCTTTTCTAATTAATTTGCATTTTAATCTTCATGGCTGCAGAAGCCTCTAGGCCACTCAGTCCATTTGGAATATTCCATGACTTTTGATGAAAAACTGGAGAAGAAACCTGACTGGGGATTGTAGCATTTGGATGGAATTCTGTTGTGGAGCGAGCCTTTACTGCTACTTCTCAGAATTAAATTCCTTCAAATCAATTCAAACAGGTTTGAAAGGATCTGACTGCCTGTTCACACTTGGTCCTGTTTTGAGCTGTTTTTTTAGTCTAGTAGGTTAGTCCTGGTTTAGTTCTGGGTAAAGTTTAAGGTGACAGTTGCTTATTGGTTAGTTATTGGATGGTTAGAGCAGTCATTCAAGGTCAGAAGATTCTGCCATAGTATCCTTAGGCAAGACATTTCTCCCAACTTGCCTGGATTACCACCAACTATTGAATGAATGAATAATGACTACAGTTTCGCAATTTGAGAGATTTTGACAAGCCTGTGCAAATGCAAGGCAATATTAAGTTCCAGTTTAGTCACATTTTTGATATGGTCTGTCTGCACAAGTGAACACAGCCTTACACAAAAATCAGTCCTGTCCTATTTCTTGGTCCTATTAGTTTGAATACAAAGTTGAAATAAGCAGTAGACATGCACAAATGTTAACATGCAGAGTGGATCCAGCGGCTAACAGGTCACTGGGGAAACGAGCAGTAGACTAATGCGATCTCCCTGACGACTGCAGCCAATGAAAGAACACAAGGGGTCTCTGTCCAGTCTAATGAGCAGCGCACAGCTCCAAACGCCTTGTCTACTGAAACCTATTAAAACACATGTATAGTCCTGTAATGCCATGGAAGCAGTAACAGTACCTTTTCATGTTATGGACCTTTAGTCTTAAAATCATTTTCATCAAAATAGTTCACACACATAATTTACAAGGTTAGTGGATGAACTAATAAAAGTAATATAAATTGTATCTTACTGTAGACTACTGTTTTTGTTACCGTCTTATTGTTACTGCATCATTTCAAAGGCTAATTTAGGTCTAAATACAGACTGCTGAAACACCTTTTACTTTGAAGTACTTCCTGCTCAGATCTTCAGTCTTCTGATGATGTAACAGGAAGCATTCAAAAAATACTTGCAGTGTTTTGGAGGGATGACTTTTGGGATTATCCATTGGACTGTTGCAGTTTTGGATGTGCGGACAAGCGAGAAAAATAAGGTAGGCCTATGAGTTTAGCATTTGTGTGACTGCTTTGACAGATATGCCTCCTGTACTGTATGATGATGTGTTTTAGGTATAGGGTGACCGGACGTCCCAATTTACCTGGGACAGTCCCAGTTTTGAGCCCCTTATCCCAGCAGATTTATCCAAAACCATTGATTTGTCTCAGTTTTATACAAGAAATGAGCCAGGTGTCCCTATTTTTGACCAATTTGAACAGGAAAGAGGGGGATATATTGTAATGATCTGACATTTTGTGTTTAGTTCAGAGTTGACACTTTTTGTTGTTTTTGTAAATGTTCATGTGTTGTTGTCGTTAATATAACTCCTTTTGTATGTGACATTTGGTTGCTATGCCGACAGGTTGATGTGAATTTTCTGTTCGTCAGTCTGTTTTGGAGACCGGCTCTAGTGAGTTGAGATTGCTGTTGTTTTGCCCTTGTTTTGGTGTAGATTAAATCCTACAGTAGCCCTTTTCTTCAGAATATAAACAACCAGAAGCATGTTATATTATATTCTGGCATGTTTCCTTACACTAGAACGCTACAATATTGACATTTGTTTTGCGACAGAAGTTTCTCAGATTATATACAGACCCCTAAGTGAGTCGAGAATGGACAATGTTACATGCTCTTTTCACAATTGTATTCATACCAACCATCCCAGCCTGGGCGTGTCCCAGTTTTGGATTTTGAAATTTCATCTGGTCACCCTATTTAGGTAGTAACACAACTTGCACTGATGTTTTTGACTTATGTTTGCAACAGTTCCTCATAAGTTATGTATTATCTTACCTCGCAGTGCATCTTATTTGCATCACTGGCCGCCATCATCAGGTTGTTTCAGGATATGTTTTGTTTTGTCTTAAGCAAATGTGCTACGGCTTGTTTGTGATTTGCTTGAAATATCAGTAGTGTCATTTACATTTAATTTGACATATTTGCTGTTGGGCAGGAAGTAAGTTTTGCTATGATTGCTTTATTCAATAGTGTGGCGCAGTGATGCCTTATCATTATTTCCCATTAGAAGTTATGAGTCTTGCTGCGCACACTTGTCTGTCTTCATTTCTTGTTAGGGGTGGGACGAGACTCAATTTTCAGAAGATGAGACCAGACACGAAATTAGGTCCATGAGAATGAGACAAGGTGAGATTTTGAAATAATTTATAATAGAATTCTTGTATGATCCTGTTTGCAGTTTTGGCTAAACATTTTTTTTGTATGTAATATATTTTAGTTGTAGGAGAAGGCTTACTTTTTGAAACCACTGCTCCTCAAGATATGTAACTTACCAACTTTGAATTATTTTTGCCCAATCTAGACGTTAACTAAATGGAAAAAAATCCAACAGCAATGTTATCTAACGAGATCTTGTGGAACGAGATTTTGTCCCATCCCTATTTCTTGTATCCTGTTTCCTGTTCTTTCCTGTTTTCTCGCTTTTCTTATCAAATACATTCAGATGTCATCCATAGGGACTGTCATTGGCTCTGGCGTCCCACCACTGCCGACTAGCCACCATTTTTACAGTTTTGGATCATTTATACAGGATGCCTCAGCTGATGTGTTAAAAATATCACCAATCTTAAGATCCTATATTTGATTTAACAGTTCCTCTGAATGTTACTGACAAGTGTCTGTGTTTGTGTGATTTTTTTTTTTTCTTTCTACTTCACAGAAACCTTTCTATATATATTCATAACAAGAACAAATGACACTTAAGAACATTTTACATACTGATTCAAATGTGTGACCTATACAAGTGTTAGTATGGTGACGCCATTCACACTATAGTCAACTTCTATAATGGAATAAGTTTGTTTGTAAAATGAAGCGCAGGTTAAGTCCGCTGGGTTTATCTGAAAATTGGAGCTGCAAAGGAGTTTGGTTGTTTGTGAAAATTGCCCTTGACTTTTAATACCGGCTTTGAAGCGAGATTATTCCAACCCATTGTACGGCAGTTTGTTTTCAATGTTGTTTTGGGGCATAGTCTAGCCTATATCCCAAGTTGTCATTAATAAACTAAAGAGGCAGGATTTGATGAAACATTGATGATCCCTGTGAGCAGATGAAGAATGTGCCAGGCTTCTCACCGAATGAGATTGCGCTCATAAATAATGTGTTGGTAATTTTGTGGGAGCGGGCGATGGGAGGGGCCGGTGGATATCTCCGAGCTCCAGTGCGCTCGAGCCCAGAGGGAGGGAGACATTAAGACAGATCTGTTTATCCAACCCAACTCAATCTAAGCCTCTCCAGTGTCGGCCATGTTTAACACCCCGAGTCTTATCACTGCGGTGCACGGACACAGGTAGCAGCCAATGCATTTGTCACGAGCTACAGCTGTCAATCCTCAACATGTGTGTGGATGGACTAGAGGGACCTTAGTTTAGTTTAAGAGCCTGTGGATGAGACAAGATACTGAGCAGTGAGCAGGGAGGAGAAGGGGGGCACTCCATCTTCAGGAATACTAAACGTGGAGCAATTAGGAGGAACACAACATGAATTTGTATGTCTGTCTGCACTTGAGCGCTTTGTCAGCAAGTGAAGTTCCTGATGGATGAATGAAATGATTTAGATTTTAATTACCAATTATAGAAGAAAGATGTTAAAAAAAAAAAAATCAAATATGCTTCCTTTTGTACAATTTAATTTGGTAAAGTAATACATTCTCCAGTCCTGACTGTGCATGTGCAGAGGTTTCAGAGTAATACTTTTTATTTAAAAGCGCCTTTCCTTTTTGTTTGAATAGGTAAGTTTTGAGTCGTGATTTGAAGAGAGAGAAAAGGGAGTCGATGTTGCGGTGGTCGGATGGGAGTGAGTCCAGAGCTGGTGCTCCGAGATGGGCGGAAGGAACACAGAGCTGGAGAGAGGAGGAGGAGCCAGGAGAGCGGGAGGGAGTGGCAATGTGGAGGAGATCGGAGAGGTATTGTGGAGCAAGGTTATGAATCACTTTGAATGTGGTGAGCACAATTTTGAAGTTGATTCTTTGTTTTATGGGAAGACATAATAAAGAGTGATGAAAAATTTGCACTAATTCAAAACAAAATACAATATCTTTTGAATGGTGAAAGGTACTTAAAATGGTGCCTGACAATAGGAAGCTGAAAACTGCTCCTGACTGGTTGCGCCCAGCAGCATTGAAGGATGGGTCAAAAACAGAATACAATAAAGTGCACCATAACCATATTAAACTAGCAAAATGAGACTTTATACTCTCAAAATACAAATTCTCTCAAATGTATGATAATTAAAACAACAACTTTTCCTTGTAGTGCCATTTTGACTTTCTGTATTCATAGAGAGATATAAGAGGGCGGTGAGATGTTTTGGGGCACATTAGTCATCATGGTGTTTGGCTGACCCACGTTGGTGTAATTAATTAGCTGCTGTTTAGCATTAGCCTGTGACACTTAGTGTGATAAACAGAAGCAGAGAAACAAACAGAGTGGACACATCAGGCTTTGTTTCAGGAGATGGGGCTTGTCATGTGCTCCAGGCGTGAATTTCATTTGCAGGAAAATAACTGTTGCACACATGGAGCAATTTGTGTCCAATCTGACCCTGTGATGGTGGGTCAGCCTTTTAAACGGTTTATACATAGAGATGTGTGAAAAATGTGTAACAATTGTGTGCATGTATAACTGACAAGGAAGCAGAATACTCTACAATGGGACTGCCTCATTATAGGGGAAATAATAGCCCTGATTGTTTGTGTCATAATTGAAAGCACAAATATTTGAAAGAGTTATTGTGTCCTGTCACAGTGAACCTGATGAGGAGGTATGTGTCAGTCACTGTGGAGATGGATGCTCCCGGTCTGAAGGACATGTAACTGAACGGTTGTATTTGACTGCAGGGTTGTCAAAACAATATATACCTACACTAATCAAACATTTTACTTGAAACTATGTACATTTGAGCAAGTATCAATACTGAAAAAAATGACTGAAACTGGACAAAATTGGACTCCTGAATACTTTTAGAAATATAGAATTCTCATTATCAGAATAAAACCACATGGTAATATGAAAGAATCTTTGTGTTGAAAGTGACATTATCTTATACAGAGTATCTTTTCTTAATTTAAGTAAAAGAAGCACAAAAATTACATATCACATGAAAAATCTACTCAAGTAAAAGTATGAAAGTACCTGTTTAAAAATGTACTTACAGAGTACAAAGTAAAGGTATTTTACACAGATTTTGAGATCTAATAAAGCATTAGATGTAATGATTTTGATACAGATTTGTGTTGAATTTTGTTCAACAAAACCAATAAAAAATGTTTTTTTCCTTTTTTTGTAAATGTGTTACACATAAACCCTCAGCCTTTTCAGCAGGTCTCAGACAGTAATAAAAATACTTCTGAACAACTTCGCGTGCTCTGGAAGTAGATGAAGCACCACTTCCGCGTGGCTGCCATTCTGGTGCACAGGCCTGGTGTCGCATCTGAGTATAAGTCGCACCCCCGGCCAAACTATGAAAAAAAGTGTGACTTATAGTCCGGAAATAAAGTGCAGTTTTACTTTGTTCCGTTCCACCACTGGTATCTATGAAAATTGAGTTTGACATTTTAATAACCTGACAACCCTAGTCTGGAGCAATAATTGTCATCACGATAAAACTTTCATTTATCTGCATAGCTCTATTTTACAAAACCTAGTAAATATTTTAACAAAGTTCCATAGAGCAGTTTTATGACACTGTCAGTTAAGTTTTATGTGAAAGTGAAGCCAGCGTTTGTAGTGTGCCATTGATTAAACTCCATCCAGAGAGCAGTGAGTGATGGAGGCTGTGGGGTGGGGCATCGGGCTTTGTGCTCTGACTCCTACACTCCTCATAGTCTTTATCAGCTTTATCGGAGCTCTTTACGTCTGATGACATCTTCAAACACTTACCTTCAAACTTCACAAACTTCACAATCGGCCAAACAGGGTCAGATTTAGGGATGTCTATTATTTGGTTAATCGTCACAATATACGTCCAAGAAATAAATCTCCTTTTTCTAAAGATTTTTTTAGTTTTACTTTGACCATATTAGGTATTGGAAAATGAGTGATGTTTTTTCTCACAACAATTGTATACTCTTTAAATTTGATCTTTTGACATTTATTGGTAGATTTACTCTAAACAAAAATTTGTTCATTGCTTTTGGATTATCCTCTTACTTACTCACAAGGTTGTGAATACTGTGTATTTGTGACTCATAACAGCCCTATTCAAATTCTTTTGGATTGATGTTTGCTGTCTGAGGCTCAATATGCACGATTACTTAAATATGGCTCAGTGAAATAAAACTCCTGGCAAATCTTTCAAATTGATAAAGTCTTTTAAGCCGTTGTTGAATATGATGTATCTCATCCACTATATATGCTATGACATGATGATGGGCGACAGTAGCTTAGTCTGATCTGAAGATTGGTGGTTCAAATCCTGCTCTCAACATAAACAATAAAAACCATCACTGGTAGAGCAGGAGGATTGGTGGTGTGATTCCAGCTGTGTTTTCCCTGTGTCCTTGAGAAAGACACTTGTCCTTAGTGTAGTGTGTGTGAATGTGTGTGTGAGTGGTTCCTTGATGTAAAGCAGTAACTTGATGGTGGTAAAAAAAAATAAATAAATAAAAAAAAAATATATATATATATATATATGTGTGTATATATATGTGTATGTGTATGTGTGTGTGTGTGTGTGTGCGCGTGCGCGCGTGGAAAAAAAGTGTCCAAATACATGAATATATGGATAAAGGCAGATACTGGATAGCTTTCTCTGTGATGATGTATTGCTTGATTGGTACATTCACAATAACAAGCTGCAGCAAAAACGTGGAGTCCTGAAACATGTGGCCAGTGTCTTTTACATTCTGTGTCTGACCCACGTCAAATAGAGCCAGGAGCAGCAGCTGAAGCTGTTAAGCCTGATCTATTATTAAAGAGCATAGGACCATCTAATGGCTGGATATCGCTGACACTAAACACTGCTTCATGATTTAAAACCTTAAGAAAGAAAACCATGCCAACTCAGCAGGATAGTTTTGAGATTTTTGTTATAATACTGAACCATTCCCAAACGTGTGTCTATCTCTGCGAGCTCCTTTCTGTTTGAGCTTTCAGAGCTCATACGTCACTAACATTATTATTTAATGTAGATAAAGACATTGAGAAGACAGAGATGTTTGGCCTTTTGTCTCCGAAGTCCAGCGGATGCGACATTCTCTAATATCAGACTGACTTCAGTGCACTAATGTGAGCCTCTCCCTGACCCCATCACCGCTCATGTATTTCTGCCTATTTAGTCTGACAGCATCCCCTCTCTATCTCTCACCCCATCTCTCTCTCCTGCTCTCTCTCCCTCCCCTCTCTCTCTCTATCTCTCACCCCCATCTCTCTCTCACCCGATCTCTCTCCCTCCCTCTCTCTCTCTCACCTCATCTCTCTCTCCCGCTCTCTCTCCCTCTCCCTCTCTCTCTCTCTCTCTCTCACCCCATCTCTCTCACCCCATCTCTCTCTCCCACTCTCTCTCCCTCCCTCACTCTCTCTCCATCTCTCCCTCTCTCTCTCCCTCTCTCTCCTCTCTCTCCCTCTCTCCTCTCCTCCCTCTCTTTCTCTCTCTTTGTCTTTACCTCCCCCCTCTATCTCTCTCTCCCTGTCCCTCCCTCCTGCTCTTTCCCTGTCTCTCTCTCTCTCCCTCCCTGTCTCTCCCTCCTGCTCTCTCTCCCTCTATCTCTCTCTCCCTGTCCCTCCCCTCCTGCTGCTTTCCCTGTCTCTCTCTCTCTCCCTCCCTGTCTCTCCCTCCTGCTCTCTCTCTCCCCTCTATCTCTCTCTCCCTGTCCCTCCCTCCTGCTCTCTCTCCCTGTCTCTCTCTCTCCCTCCCTGTCTCTCCCTCCTGCTCTCTCTCCCTCTATCTCTCTCTCCCTGTCTCTCCCTCCCTCTCTCTCTCTCTCTCTCTCTCTCTCTCTCTCTCTCTCTCTCTCTCGCTCTCTCTCACTGACAATCAGCGATGTCGCACTCTCTCTCTCATTGTGGAGCAGAATCATACTGAGCAATTATGTGCTGTCTCCAAAGCTCTCCGTGCGGAAACCCACATGTCGGAAAGGTCAACGACATATTTTGAATTTTTAGTGTAGGGAAGTTTGGCTGATTCATTGTGAAAAGTGTGAAGTCATATACAAACTGCTATAGTTCCCATAGCAATATAGATCTACGCCATTCTCAAGGTGCCCTTAACAAGTAGGCCTGTCATAATGACACATTCTGAAGTGCGATATTTTGCTGTATATTGTTGTAAACAGACGATAAATGATAATATTGAACCTAAACCATGAAGCACAAAAGAATTCTGAATGTACAGCAACGCTTAAGTAGTTAGTTTGTATCTTTATTGAATCATAGAAGGTCATAATTCCACCCTCTACAGCTCAAATTTCATTCTAGTACAGAGAAACAACCAACATGTTCCCACTAGAGCAGGGAAAAAGTCCCCACGATAAATACTGACCCCCCCAAAAAACGTATTGTTACATCTGTCGTGTATTGAATGAAGTCAATGTAGTACTTATCCTGACAGGCCTATTAACAAGTACTCTCCATGGTAAACCCATACTTGTTAAACTAATTCACATGTATATTAGATAAGTGGTTTATTTACCTGTAAATGTAACCCACATATGTATATGTACTAGAGTTGTCAAAAATATCTTTTGAGTAGTTATCTAAGTACTAAAAAAGTCATAATCACGGGACTGACGTGAACCGTTCTTGAATAACTTTAGAATTATCTTGAGCTGTATCAGAACAAGTATAAGACACACAGACTAGTATACACCCATAGACCAGTATGGAACATACCAGGATGACAGAGGGATTACACAGATATAAGGCCACATGGGAATATAAAACAAAGTTACATGATTTAATGTTGAAAATCACACTCTATTGTCTAAATAAAGAGTGTTTTAATCATCATTGTGGTATCAGAATCGATATTGAGTATTGAGTCTATTCCTTGGTATCAAAATCAAGTTTGATATGACAACACTAATATCTACAGCGTCCATTAGTGACAAGTGAGACATCTGATTTTAATGGGGAAGTTTCTTATGCTAACAATGATCTCAGTATTTTGGTCAAATCATAGCTAAAAGTTAAGCACATTTCAGGCATATGTCCCTCATGTAAAACACAGAACCAGTCTTCTGTGCTGGCCGTGGGTTGTAGTTAATCAGTCTCTCAGTCTTGCTCCGCTGACCTGTACCTCTTCTTCTCTGCTCGGAACCAGCGCGTGAGACAGCAGTGAGGTAATCAGCACATGAGGTTCCTTTTGGTTAGCTCTGATAAAATGGCTTATTTGAATGTAAATGCAAGGAGGCAGGTCTGCCTCTAATAGGACAGGCACGGCACACATGTGAGGTTATATATGTTGAAAAATCGATTGATTTTTTTTTAACTTGTAAAATGCCGTATGTATAGTACTGCAGCGTGTATTCATTCAGTTTGGCTACAGTAGTTGGTTTGAAGACAAAAGGAGAAAGCAAAATGTTCAACTGCTTTTTAAAAATATTAAGATTTTTTTTTTTTTAATGTGTTTCTTGTCCCTATTTTAATCAATACAGCAAATACATACACATTCATAGTTATTTTTGTCAATTGTAAAACTGCTATTTTCTTGTTTGTTCCACCATAGAAAACAGCCATTGTTCACAAAACAATGAAAACACAAATTCCAATCCTTAATAATTATCAAACTTATTTCGATTGAAACATTCTTTTAGTCTTGATAAGCCATAAGCAGCTAACTGAAAAAGTCCCTGTCAAAATCACTGAGATCACTGGCCTATTACATTGTAAACTGTGAGCCTCCCTCCTGGATTTACAGTTGCAGATTAAACCCTGAGGCCAGTGCTGTATTTCCTTATGGTTTTTGTAACGGTCGACATAAGAGCGCCTTGTTTTAGCCTCTCTCATTAACAGGATGACTCCTGGATCAATAAGTATTGACCACACGTGGCCATTATTGGCTTGTAGGGCATTAGTGTTGTACCATTATCCCTTAATTATATAGAAGGCTGCACATCTACCGCATGGCCCCGTGATCCACCGTCATCACTCTAAGTGTGCTCGGCTCCAGGCGTTACCAAAGCTGTAACAGAGCCATTATGCAGTATAAGTATAATGTATGAGCAGACACCCATGCAGGGGAATTAGACTTACTTGACTATCATGACAGGCAACAAAGCTACAGGCGTTTCAAAATGAAGGCTTTTAAGATTTGTGTTTAATATTAATAATAATACATTATACTTATAGAGCACATTTCCATTCCTTGAATGTAACCATTTATTGTGGCTACAGTTGCCTTGGGGTAGACTGAAGAAAGCCATCCTGACAATCTGTGCCCCAGACCTCTCACCACCAATCATTCAATGACACTACTGCCCTGAATCTGGTATTCAGAGCAGTCTCCCATCTATATAACCAAGTTCAACCCTGCTAAGCTTCTGAGATCAGACAAGGCTTTATTCTCGAAAGCTGTATTGTTGTACTGCTCATAGAATTTTTACAGTGTATTTCTGAAGACACTGTCAAAGATACAATATTTTCCCCTCACAAATATGTCATAGTCTCCAATCAGGGTCCTAATATGTAACTTATCTACTGAGGGTCCGCCACCTGCAGGTTTCCATAGAGGCGGTTAATGCTTTGCTTGGATTGTTCAACAGCATGACCTTAAACCTATCCCTCTCTATGGTGGCAAGCGGCTGATCATTTGCTTGTCTCCATGGAGATGTTATTGTATTGGAATATTGGAATATTCCACAGTACGGCATTAAATGAATGCCGTCTTGTCTTGTTTTTATATAATTTCATGTGATATACCTTGAAAACATGCCTTCCCATTGTGAGTGGGGTTGCCTCTTCACAGATTTGACTTGTAACCAAGCCTGATGGTCTATTCTAATCTCTTATCTAATATTGAACTTATTAGGATCATATTTTAACTTTAGTGAACAGTATTCTCGATCGCCTGGCTTGAAAGTCCGCTCCGCACGTAGTTTAGTGTGTGAACCTTCTGCACAGTTCCGTGTGTGAACTGTCTGCACATGTCTTTGGTTTGTCTGGAGGTCAGGCTGAAGATGGAGGAGTGCGATGGTCCTTCCATTAGAGATAAGAATGATGGACCAAATGGCAGAGTCCTGAAAAGGCCGTATTATCTGATGTAGCAGCACCTTTGCATTCACTGTGAACACGAGCAGGGAATAAACAAGATATCACAGCTGTGTGTTTCAGCATTTTAACCTTTAGCTTCTTTGTCACTGTTCTAGGTGGCTCTTCTCTTATGGCTCAATCGTTTTACAACCATGTAAAAATGAATGCTGCTGAAATCAAATTAATGTGTTTGATACTTTTTATACTTTACATTTATTTATTATATTCCATTCTAACTCTTATGTAGAAGAAAGAGTCCATGGGTCACGTCTGAATAAGTTGACTTCTATAAAGAAAACTTCAGACAAACTTATTTGACCAGTTAAACTCGTGAAAAACGCCACTTAAGTCCCTGTTATAAACATAAATGTAAAAGCAGCAGTGAGGGCAGGCCTGACATTTCCACTCCATTTATAGAGTCCTGACAGAGAGAATGGAGTAATGCATGTGATTATGGTCCAATCACAGTGTTTGGGTACGCTGCTCTGCTGACGCTTTGTGCAAAGGCTCAGGTTTACCCCAGTTAAGAATTTAGACGGATGCCTTATAATGAACTTCGTATACTGAAACAAAAAAGATGTAAAATATATAGGCACCGTGGATAATCCAATTGTGCTGCAGCAGCTCAATATCAATGTCACAAGTTCAGCTCATTTGGTCCTTTAATAAAATAAATAGAGGTGTATTCTGTGAATGTGTTCCAAAACAAAACTGAGAAATTAATTACTTTATTAATGACTTTACTAATGGGCTCATTTATGTCAATCAAAAGGTAATCTATAGTTAGCAAAACAAAAATGTTCCAACGTACTTTTGCAGACATATGCATGCAAAATATCAATGTTTCAACTCTGCAAAATGTCACACAACTTCAGAATTATCAAAAGATGTTTTATTGATTTTTGTGACCAATTGTGATGATTTTCAATTTCCCTTAAAAAATGTAAAATTAATAATTAGTACTGAACCTAGAAATTCTTTTGGGCAGATACAGATAAAAAATAAAATAAAAAACAGGCCAAATTATATTATTTTATTATAGTTGTGTTATCGTGGGAATCAAACCTTTACCTTAGAATTACAGTTCAATTATCGTGACAACACTGTTTAAGAGCAGCATGTACGAGCTCTTCATCGTGCTACTATCTGTGTTCTGTGGAGTTGGGGTTCACTGACTGTAGAAAATGTCTGCCATCGGGTTGATTTGAGGACATTTGGATACTGGTCGTAAATTGCACACATCTGCTTGCATGTTCCCTGTAACAAGCTAAAAGGTGGTTACTGGGCATGTTTACTCCAGTGAGAGCAGGATTATAGCACCAATCTGGATCGAGATGGCAGGATTTCTACTTCAAAAGGGCCTGGTCAATAATACACCTGGCAACTTACTGATTATGATAAATATCTTCCCCCTTCTGTCCCTACAGTCTCTTTCACTGTGCATCATTTACTGTGCAGCTTATTATAACCAGCTTTTCCCCTGCCTTTGAAAACAAACAGTGTTACATAGATGTGGCTTTAGATGTTGTAAACAGAATTCTACAGGTCTGGCTCAGATAAGGGGGAGTACAGGAAAGGTAAGTCCAGGTTATCAGATAGTTGTATCACGAGATAGGGCCGCTACAGAGCTCAGAACTGGAGTATGTTTGTTATGTTGTTATCTATACTTACTGAAATCACTGCTGGACCGCAGGATTACAAACTGTCACAGTGATGTGATCTTCAGCTGTTTGCAAACCTGTTTTATTATGTTGTGTATTTTTATGGATAAATGTTTGCCTTGTTTGTGCATATTTAAAATAACTTTTGATTAAAAAAAAACAAAAAAACTTGTAATGTGTGTGATTTGAGTTGGTGAATTCTTAAAGGTACACTAGTTTTTTGGTGCACTTTCTTTCACTTGTTTTTGTCATACAAATGTTTTTCCTGGAATATTCCAGAGCACCACACTCATACATATGCATATAACTTATTGAATTCTTGTTGTTGCCAAAAATAGATTTACTTGGTTTGTTGGAGTTACCACTTGTCTCCATGGAGATTGCCAAGTTGTGTGCCATGGTGGAGTGTTTCTGGCAAAACAACAACATCTCGATGAATAGGTGTCAGACCAGAAAACTCAGAGTGCTGTCGCTGCATCATGTGGTCCTTGGGAACTCGGGATTCTGAGATGAGATGTCGTGGTTCAGACTTGTTTCTGTTCATCTGCTTTTATCTCAAAAAGTTGGGATTTTGATGTCATTATTGGTAAAATTATTTAGTGCAATCATTCATCATCAATCATTCAACAGTGTTTCAGTGAACTAACCAGTAAGACTTGTTGTTAGCCTTCTCAAAGCTAAACGTTATTTCTTTACTTTAGCAAAAGACGAAGTTTAAACCTGTCAACTGGACAAATTGTTGTAAGAGTGAAGACGTTTCATCCAAGCCGCTTCTTTAATCCTAAACTGAAGAAGTGACCAGCGAAATGTCTCCACTCTTACAACGATTTGTTCAGTTGACAGGTTTAAACTTCTACTTTTGCTATGGATCAGACCTGGACAATTGAGGGATTACACAGACTTCTTTTACTTTAGCTATCATTACATCAGTCATTAAGAGTAGCGAGTGTTGGGTGTTTATTGTGCAGATCTGTTGCTGTTGTGATCTGAAGCTAGCGTAAATTCAGCCTGGAGTACATAAGTGTGCTCGCATCTACCTCATCACTTCTCCAGAGTTTACCTGCTCCTCAGCCTTCATCACCTCGCTCCAGTTGCTCCATCCCGCTGCTCGCTGCACCTCCTCTTTGTCCAATGAGCACCCAGTCTGCCCAGCTGAAACCCCCATTGCAGATGCACAGCCGCTTCAGTTTGTGCCGCAACCCGCCTAGTCTCCAGCACCCCCCTCGACTTCTCTTCTTCTTCTCATCGTCCCCTCTACTCTCCTCATCCTCACCTCTACCACCTCCACTGTCCAGGCCCCGGGGGGAAGACATCTCCTAAACATCATCTAACCGGCCACGCCCTTCATCACAATGTCTTCCCCGGGGTCTGAGAACCAAAGAGAACTCATTCAATAAAGCTTACTAATACTTTTCTCTTTGCGTTTGTCTGAGTCACTCCAGTTCGAAATGGGTAACTGACAGGAAACCGCTGAATGTAATCATTGTTAAGCAAAGAAAAACAACTGAAGGTTAGGCCCGGGTTCCCATTCTGTTTTTCATTCTTATGTGAGTGTTTGTGTGCATTTTTCAACCCAGAAAAAAAAAAAAAAAATAAAAAATAATTAATCCAAAGTTCCCGAGGACCACATGCCCACAGAATATAACATATAACATATAAGATTCTTAACTTGATGCTATAACTGAACATCGCCCAAGGCTTTCAGGGTGATTCTACTTTTTGAATAGTCAAAAGTCCTCAAAATGGCACCCAAACAGGAAAATGGCATGTGACTGAAACCTCTGAGAAGTGCTGTGTTTCCCAAATTCATCTTTATATAGAGTTTCTGCACAAAACAATAACTGAAGCAGAAAATCCATGTCAGTGTGGCCGGGCTAGAAAAATGGTCACCCTGCCAAGTCCTATTTTTTCACTTTTCATTTTTAATCTCTGGCTTTGAAATAGCACCATTAATAGAGCATATCATTTATGACGCACTGCGGCTGAAATACTAATTTGATTCAATAATAAGCACTGGCATTGATTGTAACCTCCAGCAGAAGCCTCATCTGAAAATCCATAACTCGACTCCTAACCTTGAATAAAACAACCATAAAGACTTTGTTGCAGACTTTGAACATTTTAAAACTATGTAGTGCCAATAAAATCAATAAAGGAACTGCCAGATATTATTTGTTCAAAGGGAGCAGTGCACTATGGAACGTTTCTGATGAAGGGTCCGTCACCTGTTAATACTTTGCCCAGAATATTCCACAGTATGGCATTAAAAGTCTCTCTCCATGAAGATAAGCAGGTGGTGCTGTAAGATAAAGTTACGCGGCAGATCTGTGGAGAGTTGACCTTGCCTACAGTAAGAATGCATGTTTTCCAAAGTATTCCTAAGCAACATAAACAGCAGTAGCTGAATAAATGCAAGACAGAAAAGTTACATAGTGTATCTTTAATGTTTTAGCAAAGTGAAATGAACCTTGAATGAAGTGTAGGTCTTAAAAACACATTTATCGTCTCCAGGCCTGTGTAATGTAAAAGAGGAAGCCTTCTATTATAAGAAAACTATTCACCTCTACATGAGTGACACATCATTTAAAGCCTGCTACAATCTGCATATTTTAGTTATTAAACATCACAATGGAAGAACTGCTGCGCGAATACGAGGTGTACTAGGAGTCCTGGGGGAGGAGGGGAAAAGAACGAGCGAGTTGTATTTGTGAACAGAGCGGAAGAGAGGAAGTGAGAGAGAGAGATGATGAATGAGCGACGGGGGTTTATGTTTGAACAATCTACATTCAGGGCACTTCCATTCAGAGGTGGCAAAATCCTATCACTTTATATTGTACCCGAAAAAGAAAATAAGATTAATTCCACCATGAAAATCCCTGTTAAGATTACATTTCTAATCCCTGGTCTCTAAATAATTTGACTGTCACAGGTACTGCTGTATATTCAGTGGGTAATCCTTTGTGCGCCCAACTCAATTTCAAAAGGTGTTGTTTCATTTTCTAGTCATTTGAGAGCAGTTTGAATTTCAGGTTGGAATTCTATTACACAGTTAGAATCACAGCAACGTCGTCTCACTTAGAGTAAACCTCTAGAGTGTGAAAAATGAAACTTATCCATATATTGTGAACATAAAAGTGTATAACCAAACTGCATTATAGGATTTGTATACCTCCTGAAGTAGGGCTAGAAGTACGTCATGATATAATGCATATCTCGATGCAGAGTTCACAATATGATATTTCCTGATACACCTTAATTCAATGCACTGATATCCCTTCAGACCTGTGCTAAAAGCTTGGATGTTTGATCATTAAGAGTTACAAAGTGCATTGGAATTTTCACAGTGTCCATAATATCAGAACTCAAGTGTCCTATAAGTAAGTCACTTTTGGGCCCAGCTGATTGTGCCTTAATGCAGTAGTAGTCAGATAAGTGCCCTTAACTCTATAGCGTTTGCTGACTTTCCATTACCGTAACTCTGCAACCAATTGTGCTGTCATGTAAATTCAAACAGCATCTCAAAGCAGAGGCATGGGGCTCTTTAAATATTTTACTGTCATTATGATAATGTGCTTATGTTGTCCCTCGAAGATGACCAATCAGAGCGCAGGTGCTGCCGGGATCCTTCCAGTCGGTTATTTGATGCATCAAAGGAAAAATAAGGATGGATATGTAAAATAGAGGTGGTTGTTTGAAAAAAGGCAGTACATGCTGATACTTCCTTTAACACAATTTTTATGGCTAAAAAAAGAAAAAAAAAGTCTAGGCAAGCTATAATGGACTATACTGTGCTCAGTCCTTAAAGGGTTAACATAAAGTAATTAAAACAGATGGTTAAGTGTATAACTCTGCAATTTATAACGAATGTGTGCTGTTTAAATGTTTTACAATACACATCTCTGTATCGATACATGTATTACCAAGAAGTCTGCAGCGAGATATACTACGCTATCGATATTTTGAGTACAGCCCTAACTTGGATGGTGAGTTTAGTGGACAAAAGACAAGAGAACAAGGTTATGAATGCATTTTTATTTGAATGTAATTACTACACTAAAATCCAGTACGGTGGTGCCAGACATTTTTAGTTGAAGTAGCTAAGGGGGTGCTAAGGTGGGTACTCACTTAAAAAGTTAATTTAGTTTTAAACAAAATTTAAATGTAGTTAGTCCCTGTAGTGATTTATAAAAAAAACTAATATGGAGCTCTTTGTTTTACTGTGGTCTCATTTTAAATACTTTGTGGTTGCCATTTGAACAATTTTAGTAGAAACTGGACGAGCTATGAAAGTGGGGTAAACATCTTTGGGGGATCTATGGAGGAGCATGGGTCATTCTAGGAGAGGCTTGTGCCCCCTCAACCCCCTCCCTGGCTCCGCCCCTGAAATGCAGGTGTGCTATTCGTGGGTTCCAGCTTCCTATTCAAGTGCCATTTGTAGCACTTTTCACCTTTAAGTATCTATATACTGTATTTTATTTTGAATGGGTAATTGCTTGGAAACGGCACTCATTTTTCATCACTCTGAAACTCAAGGTTAGTTAAGTTAAAGTAACGCTTGTGATTTACGGTGACTGGCTTGTGGCAAAAGCTGTTGTCCAGATCAGACCACAGCTCTCCCTCAGCAAACCAGGGCAGATTCCCATCAAAGTTTACACGGACTGGGTTATAAAATGTTATAATATGCATCCTCCTCAGTGCACCCAAACCATTCAGAGGGAGTCAGGCTGATACAACTAGGGAGTTACTTTACATTTACATTTAAAAATAGGTTAAAATAAAAAAATGTATTTCATTACAAGTTATTACACAAAAACAAACCTTGAAAAACATATTGTGAGGGGGCAGATCTCACTAAACATTACCTGGTGGAGGACTTGTCTACTTGTCTCCATGGAGATACTATCGCTTTACCTATAATTTATTTTGTAGCTCTATGCAGGTTCATAAGTATTAATTATGCAGGAAAAATGTCTAACTGAAATATTTCTGACTCATACTAAATTTGCAATTAGATCCATTCTGGCTGAAGTTATGAAAGTGCTTATAAACTCATCATGGTGAATAATTAAAGTGCATAAGGAATACATTTTGGACCCGACCTGTAAAAATCTGATACAGTGCCTTTAGGAAATAAGATTCAGTTCAGGATGAATTAAATTTTGAAGACGGAAACATGACCTGCTAACTCAATAATACCACAGGCGTCTCAGAACATGTTAGTGAAGGTCTAACGTAGTTTTAATTAGACCACGTGGAGGGGCAGTACTTGGTTGTTTGTAGAAAATTAGCAAATCATAATTTTGATCTGATTGCAATTTCTCAGCCCTAGAGTAAGTAATATAAAAATTCTTATCTACCAGTCTTAAGTCCCACATTTATCATTTGTAAACTCCTCCATCTTTCCTCCTAGTAAGTCAGCGATAGAGAAAGGCCTGCACTGCTGTGTCATCTGTGTAATTATTACCCTGATTTTGAGAAGACATGTCTCATGGCCTCTTAACTATTTACCTCACTCAGGATCTGGGGCTAAATCTACATTAACATCTGCTATCCGCCTGCAGTGCTCCCTCTTTGGCTTTAGTAACGGCATGATTGACACTTCAGCTTCCAGAAGACAGATTCTTCTCCTAATACATGCATTTGACTCATAAGTGCAAATCATCTAAAAAGCTGCATTTAGTGAATATTTTTGCTTCTAATAAAATTGACTGGTATTAACCTTCATAGCATTAATTATGAAATCATTTAAATATAAGGATTTTGTTGCGAGAGGATTTTTGCTCATGATTTTGGATAATTGCCACATGTTCAAATTCAGTTTAATGATGATTAGCTTTTGCTTCTTGTTGTCTGTAATTTGCCTCTAAATAATGAAGGAAACAGCATTCTTAAATCACATGGCACGTGCAAGCTGGAGGCAGTTAGCAGAAGCTGTATGCGAGGGATTTGAATTTCAATTTGTAGCATTCATGTTTTAATTTGGGGAAAGATCCAAGGACATGCCATGAGCTGTGAAAGATCTTCACTGTTTCTTAGACAGTGAAGGGAAGAAGACGAAGAGGCTGACGAAGCTGATGCTTGTCACTGACATGCAATAATATTTAAAAATGAATGTAGCTACTGGGTGAAATGTATTTTGTAATGGATTACGAGGCACGGGCCAATCAGAGGACTGTATTTTGAATGCTTACAAAACTTTCACCGTCAGTTGCGTTTTATTATAGTGTCAAAACAGACAGTCTATTATTGTTCCACCATCTGTAATACATTTATTTACCACTAATTAAAGAAGGAAAAAAATTACCCATGCACACGCTACAAGAACGATCGAGGCACAAGAACGATGGTGCACATTTTGAACCTAAAAGCATAATGAAGTACCGCAATATATTCATTTTACTTCATTAAAAGACATGAGCTGCTACAAATACAAAGCAGAATGTACCAATAATTAGCCACAAAAGGGGCTTTTTCACCCTTCTACAGCTCAAATTGTATAATATTACAACAAAATATACCCCAAGTCTCCCCACTTTTGCATAGAAAAAGCCTAAGAGAAGGGTTTACCGGAGACCATCCCTTTAAACTAAAATAAAAACTGAAATGAGAGTTTGCAAAATATTTTTACAATATTCTCCAAAGCATATTTCTTATTTGTGTTTTGTATTTTCCATCTCAGTTTAAGCTGCCTCAAATGCCACAAACAAACACTCTTCAGAAATAAAAAAAACATTCTTCACAGGCACAACGTTAATTTGTGGCCCTTTGACTGTTAGCAATATAAAATGTTCGTTTCTTTCATAGTCGTCTCCACAGTTATGATAAGAAAACCCAGGCTCTTCAGCATAAGTCCCCATAGTGCTTCATTAGTGTCTGCATTGTATGTTTTCTAAAGCTCATTAGTCCTATTGTTTACCAGCAATAATGGCACTTACAGTACACAGCATAAACACATACAAAAATAGCATTATCATGGCACATATACACCGTGCATTTGATGTTGTGAGGAAGTGTATTTCCATTGCAGTCTCTCTGTATATTTCCACCTTTTATTCCCCTGAGTTTGCTTCTCTCTAGGTTTCTGCAAAGGATGCTGCCTCTTGATCAACAAAATAGACCCCTGATGACATTAAAAACACATGTGCAGCTGCAGTAGTAAAACCAAACACACAGAAACTTATTTGAATACATCTGTGAGTTTGGTGAGCGCCACCGGTGGTCAATGTGTATGCAAGGTGCAGAGTCCCATGCATAGGAAACACAATTGGAACAAATTCACCCAACAAAACAACAAGTGGTTATTAGTCTATAAACAAAATGCTATAAAAAAGACAGATATCTCATTTTATTTTGCGGCTTTTGTGGTGGAGTGTTTTAATGGCGTCACACTTGCTCTATTGCAGACTATAACAACAAAATGGCTTGTGTGTATGACGAATGGAAAAAAACATTAATGATCGCTGGCTTCAATATAGGCCATTGCAAAGTTAAATTCCTCTCCCCTCAGGCTGTGAACGTCCAGCACGCCTCCTCATTTTCGGCAAGAGAAAAATCTAACAAAGCTCGTGCGCTCGCTGGCAAATAAAGTGCCTCTGTTTTGGATTCTTGTCTCCACGCAGATGATAGATACAAACTTCTTACAAATGAGTTTCAGCAGAGCCAGCTTCATTTTCTAATATAATCTAATGCACAGATATGGAGCATTGTAATGTCTGGTGCTGATTTATTATTATAGGCCTTTTATTCATTCAAGGAAGAGAAACTTTCTGTCACTCTAACTTCGAACAAAAGGTTTTATGAAGTTAGAAAAGAATACTGTACTGTATTTTATGCAGTAGTGTCAGAGTCTTAAAGTCTTAAACACAGTTTAAGACTAGACTGAAAACTCACCTCTTCTCCCTGAAGTTTAATACTAATCTCCCTGGCATTTAATGCTAGGTAGACAGGTCTTAGTGTTTTATTGTAGTTTTCCTATGTGCTATCTGTATATTTGTTTGTTTTGTTTTTTTACTTTTATGTGAAGCACTTTGGTCAGCTAAAGTTGTTTTAAATGTGCTACAGACATAAACTTGAATAAGGAGTTGTGGTGACTGCAGCAGTGCGAAAGTCTCGCCAGTGTTTCCTAAAGCGGGCAATTAACAAGGGGTTACTTGGGATTTTGTCCAATTTCCAAAAAGAACTGAATATTATTTGAAGAGGAAAGGCATCTGGCATAAAATCAAATGACCATGCTGCTTTGGCAAAGCAAGGCAAGGCACGTTTAATTGTATAGCACAATTTGTACACAGTAATTCAAAGTGTTTTACTGACTAAGAAAGACATTAAAATCACAATACAACCAATCAAAACATAAATAATCATCATAAAATGAACATTAAAAGAGTGCAGAATAAAAACCTTTGAATCATATGCACAGCTAAACAGAACCATTTGAGCCTGGATTTAAACATTGTCAAAGTAGAGGCCTGTCTCACATCTTCAGGAAGACTGTTCCAGGTTTTAGCTGCATAAAACTGAAACACTGACTCCCCATGTTTAGTCCTGACTCTGGGCACCAGCAGGAGGCCGGTCCCCGAGGTCCTCAGAGTATGAGATGGTTCATGTGGCACTAACATGTGGGAGATGTACTTTGGTGCTAGGCCATGGAGAGACTTGTACACAAGCAGAGCTGCTTTAAAGTCTTAAAGTAGATGCACTGTAGCTGCAGATTCTGAAATGGATATTTTTATAGTTTAGCAGTTCCAGTTTTCCCTCAAATGTTGATATCCTTAATTGCGTTTTAAATGTGCTCTCTGAACTGACAAAGTGCAAATCTAATCACACCTGATAAAATTGTTCCAAACTTGTTCAGTCCCAAATGACGACAAAGTAGTGGCTTCTCTTGTAATAGTTGTAATAATTGTTGACAGTAGTGGCAGACACTGGATAATGAGCAACTGTGTACTGCAGGAATAGGTTGTGGTCGCAGCTCGAACCTCTGATCCAAACCATGCCCTCACAATGAGAGAAAATGATTGTGTTATTTGTTGTGCTACAGAGGCGTTCAATCCTCTCTCCGTTTTAATAGAGAAGTATGAAAAAGCCCACCATTTCTCCTCGAGACATTTCTCTAAACAAACTGAGCTGCAAGAGCGCACTGTCTGCCTCTGATAGGTTGCTGTCTCCTCAGAGTGGAGCGGGCTGCTGTTATAATGGGCCTTATCTGACACAAGGATTAGTGTTCAGTGGAGCAAAAACACCATTTAGGCCATGGTCAGCTGGGAGTCCCCGTGTGATGCATTATAGTCCTGTGATCCCAGAGCAAATGGAGGAAATACAGCAGCTCGGACCAGGGCTCATTACTGCAGTGTGGAGGAATGAGACCAGAATAGGTCCAACCAATGAAGCTACAGTAATGGGGAGGAACAACTGGTTAAAAATTCCAGTTTAATGCTGTGGAACAGAAGAGTTCTCTGTTAAGAGGGAAAATAAAGGAGATTACAGGCCGTTTTTCAGTGTGCTATAACCTTCCATATAATTACTATATCAACTTATCGTTCAATAGATGATAGATGGAACAATACTTTTTGGAGGTCAGTATTTATCGTGGGGACCTTTTGCCTGCTCTATTGGGAACATGTTGCTTATTTTTCTGTTCTATAATGAGATTTGAGCTCTAGAAGGTTGAATTATGAACTTCTACTTACAGATGCAAGCTAACTACTTGAGTGCTGCATTCTGTTATTTATTCTGCTATATTTTACATTTAGAATTCTTTTTTGAGGTAATTCTGCTTTATGTTTTGGTTTCAATATTATCGTTTATCATCTAGATTTACTTCAGCAATATATCACACTTCAGAATGTGGTATTGTGACAGGTCTACTTCCATATAAAAACATACAATACATTCATCTGATTGATTTTGTTTGTTGTTGATTTTGCTCTTCAGTCGGTTTTGTAATGCAACATTTCAAGCAAAGAAATAACATTTGGTAGATCATGTGCCATGTTATGAACATAATTAAATGGGAAATGTGTCCAACAGTTAATGATATAGTATGGCTGCAGGTTGTGAGAGTATGTGGAAGTAAAGTAAAGTAAAGTATTGGTCAGTGTGTGTGCTGCTCTGGCCTGGTTATCCTTATATAATCAAACATATGTGCTGCGACAATGGCTGTAAATCTTAGCTGTTGTCTGTATTCATGGAAAAGTACGACTCTAATATGAGTGCAGTGTAATTATCCCTGAGTAATAAAGCTTCACTGCGGCGTATTGTTTGCATGACATCCAATTACTAAATATTAATGTGCAGTACATATCTGAGAATAGGTTTTACACAGACTGCAAGCCAAGCACATGTGAATGGATAATGAGCCCAAAGTAATGAGGATTAACCAGACTGTAGACAATAGGACTTTATACAGTAGACCTGACTGAGGGAGTTTAGCTGAGAACACTGATGAAGCACAGAACAATACAAAATGCTGCAGCATACTTTAAACACACTGTTTACGCCATTTATTTGCAGACTTTAATTGGATGTCTTTTGATGATAACAATAATGAGCAGTTTGCAACTTTGCTAAATGTTCAGATTTTTTTTTTTTTTTACATTCCCAGATATTGCTTTGGAGTCCAAGAAAACCACTGTAAGATAGGGTCCTACATCCACAATGGGCCTTACTGAAAAAAGTACTTTCCACTATTAGAAAAGGGTCAAAGCCAAAAATATAATAAACAGATAAAATAATAATATTTATAAAGAAACATTCAAATTCAAAAAAGAGTTTATCAAACTCTAGTACAGCCCACGAGAATGTCAGAATAAGCCTGAAAGTGTAGTTCTCATTGTTCCCACTTTAGTGTGCTTGTTTAAGGAAAGATTACATGGTTTAAATGCCACATGACAAAGTAACTGTGTTTGCTTTGTCTCTGTAGAGAGAGAGAAAAAAGATTAAACTTCAGCCGTTGGTAATATCTAAGAAAATCCACATTCTCCACACTTGTGTTTGAGCAGATCGGCTCTGACATGGATCACTGCTTCAGCTTTTGTTTCACTTCAAAGGATGAGTCGCCATTAAGTGTCATCTCGGGGTAATTTGGCGGAACCCTCGGAAATGTCAGGGTAAGACTTTGGGAGCTTAAAGATATATTTTTGTTTAAGCACCTGCTGTGTGGAGAGGGAGGTAAAACCCCGCAAGGAGAGAAATAATTGTACTCAAATCATTGTGTCGAACAAACTGAAAGTGCATGAATATGATTCTCTCATTAGGGTAGCGCCCCCTACATTTTTTGAAACAAAGCACTAAATGGTAAATGTTGTTTCTGGTGTGCTCGCTTTTATCTGACACAAAAATTTGATCTTTTGGCTGCCATTTAACTTAGCAAACAAAAAACAATACAAACAAACCGCGGGCCAAGTAGGTTATAATATTCCACAAATGGCAAAAAACATATCTATCTCCATACAGAATGTGTGTAGTATGGGTTTAACTTACTTCCATAGAATCACGCAACCTTCAGAAAGCTCTGCAGTGTTACTTTAAGCATTGCACTTTGAGAACAGGCGATGTAGTTAAATACATTTTATTCCATCCTTGTGGTTTCTGTGGCAACAAGGAGATGCCAAAGGTTTCTGAAATTGTTGCGTTCAAACAGTCCCAAACAAAACATCGCACCCCACAGCTCGGGGAGTGTGTGACCTCAGCGCTCGGCTCGTCTCTGCTGCGTCTGAACAGCTCCCATTCATCTGCAGACTTTGGCCTTTGCCGCTCAACTCCACACGGAGATCAGACGGTCCAACAGGCAGAGCGGATAAAACACTTTTGTTCTTGTTAAAAGGAAGCCATTACACAACAACAAAAACAATGACAAACGCTGTGTTTTGTATAATGTGTTCATTTCGAGTTGTGAGGGTTCCCATGCATAAGCAGCAGGAGTTGTTTTTGTCGCCTTTGCCACTCCATTTGCCAAAACAGGGTCTTTAGCTGATTTCATCTCATGGGAGGACATGTTCAGTTACTCTGGATTGGTTTACCCACATTCAGACACTGACGGTTACAGCATCATTGGGGCTACATTACCCATCTGGCTGAGAGTAATGTCATATTCCATTACCTAACACCCCACACAAAGTCTAAACCACCCTGTATGCTTATATTTAATACCTTTTTCTAAGCTTACTGCCAACAAAAGACCATAAAAGCAATACTAAAACTTATTAGCCTATATTCTTAACTTAGCTCTTCTTTTACAAACTTCTTCATATATAGTTTTACCCCCATTAAAGTCACAGTTTCTCTTTAGCCAAAAAAAACACACTGAAATACAAGCATGGTTTTTTTTTTTTTATTATTTGGATGTGTTTATTGCACTGAAAAACCTGTGTCTTTACTCTGTGCAGCATTTGACTATAATCTTAAGTATAGTTTTAACTTGCTGTTTAAAGAGCCCATATTACACTATTTTCTGATCTCTGTTATAATGTTTGTCTGAGTTCTTCTCTTAAACAGAAAACACTGTGGTCCACCTTGTGATTTCATATGGTAATACAGGAAGTGCTCCACTGCGTTTTTAAACTCCACACACCTTCACTAGAATCATTTGGATGATTTCAGACCTGGAATTTCCAATCACTACTAAACAGAAGGTGAAAGGTAGCTGTTAATTTGAAAACTACAGCTTCATGACATCAAATGGTGGGACAGGGTATTTTGAGGTTTGGAGATGTAGACAGAATAATAATAGTGTTACTCAAACACGTGTGAATGAAACAAAACACAGCTGTGGGCGTTTCTGAGGAGGTAACAGTATTATAACATGGTTTAAAGCTCACAAGAATCCATTTTGTGAAATATAACACTTTTAATCATGCAGAGGATGTGCCACCTCCAGAAGGTTACATACTGTACCTCTAAGATAACCTATAGATGTCTGTGTAATCCCTCAGATTTAACTTTGGCTTACCTATAACCTATAGGCTATATTATAATTTTAAAAACTAAAAGTGTATACATAATTCAACAAAAAGCTATCTTACAAAAACATTTCTACAGTGCATTAGGTACAGTTGCATAAGACTCTTTACATTCTGTTATGTATTAATCTATTGATATAAACTGCCAAACAAGCAGCTCTATTGGAACTGGATTAAAACGTCTTATTTGCATTTCCAGCTTTATAAAATCTATGTTTATGTGGAGACAATCCAACTGAGGCCTACACATATACTCGTGTACAACAAGAGCGCAAACTGCAGTATGTTCCTCCATTAGCCGCTGGCTCTGTGCCTGTAGTGTTGTTGAAAGTGCACAATTGCCAATGCAAACAAACTGGTTATTAAGTAAGTGCCAGCCAAACATGTTCATACTGGTATACATGTAAATCAGTTTTCCTCTAAACAATATATTTAATGAGAATTATAGCTTGGCAGTTGTTTTGTAAATCAGTATAGTGTATACATGGCTGTCTCACACATGGTTTGTTTATGTAATTTACCAAACAATATATATATATGTCTAGAAAATCGGCATGCTCCGTGTAGCTCATTTAGTGCCTTTTATTCAAGCCTATTCCATGTCTATATTCCCTCATATCCCTCCATCTCTGTAGTGTTTGCCTTGTTTGTAATGCAGTCACTTAGGATTTAGCACTCTTATTGTTTTGCCTGGATGAATGGCAGAGCTGGCAGGTTTCCATTGATTTGTAGTTTGATGAATCAATCACTTGCCCCCTGCAGGTATATACTGTACTCATGGGATAAATCAGGATTCCTGGTTGGCTTCATCACCCACCGAGCTCCCTCTTCACTGCCCTGATCCGCTGTTCCCCATTATCTCTCACTATCTCTATAGGCTCCAGTCGCACTCCGAGCATGCTGTGCTTGTGGATGAGATGAGGATATCAAAGCGGGGCACATCCACAAGGCGCACAGCTGCGATAAAAAGAACCTGTGAATACAACCCTATTACACAGTGAATTATTAGGGCCGACTATGTAACTGATATAATCTAGTCTCATGTCACTATTGGCCTTATTTTGTCCCACCCTCTTTGTCATAAATGCTACTAAACAGAGCTTTCTTTGTGATGGCACTTCCGGTTAAATCCAATTCATTTCATAGGTTGAGAAAAGTTTTGCCACTAAAATATGAGATAAAGTAGGCTGATTTGTGTAATATATGTACTGTCCCTGTGCAGCAACATGTCAAGAATGCACCAAGGAGGCTTTAAAACAGCATTGTAGTCCATATAGAACATAGACCGTATATATAAATGGACATAACTAACCTGCTTGCTGCCATGTTCCAAATAGAAAGTGAACATGGGTGCACTTCTGGCTCCATCGACTCTGGCTCCAATTCACTTTGTGTTGAAAAACTGTCACCCCTCTCTCTGTAACTGCTGCTGCCAGACTTGTCATTTTGGTCTTAAAATGTTCATATTAACCCGCTCTACATGATCCTGGTATTTTTATGTCACTATTGTGTCCGTAAATCAAGAAATGAGCATTAATAATGGAGAAATTAGGTGCCACCTTTCCCTCCGTCACTCCCTCCAGCGTTAGCAAAAGATTTAAAGGGAAGGAACGTTACCTTCCACAGCCTCGTTTCGAATTGGCTCTTTGGTCGCTATGATACTCATGGTTGGAATTGCAGATATGGAAATCAGCTCCAAATTCGCCCCTCTTACTGCCGTGATCACTTAACTGGAGCCGAACGCTATGGGTGATGTCACACTCTCTTAGTCCACATCTTTTTACAGTCTTACAGTCTGTGATATAGAACTTATTTGCTGTCAAGATTGGCAGCTCCAAGCAGAATAATTCAACCCAAATGACGATCGCAGCGCCCACGGTAATGTCCGGAATAAGGTGAATATGATTACTAGTCCAGGGTTATTATAAGTTATAACTTCATGTCACTGCTCAGGGTCATTTGGGCTAATTTACCAAGAACCCGGAGGGCCAACAAAAACTGATCGATAGTTTGGAAACTACTGTCTTGGATAAACCTTCAACCTCTTACTGTTTTTTCCCAACATCCAGTGTGTTATAAAATAAATCTGTTTAATCTGTCAAATGTTTTAAAAGTTGGTACCAGACTTCTAACACTAACACAACTAAAATGGCAATACTTTCATTTTCATCATCTTGTTTTCGTAGACAAAAGACTAGACAACAATGCACCACCAAAACCGATTATTGTCTGCTATGGAAACTATCAAAAGCAATTGGATATGATTACTGACGTTTATTCCATTAGGCCAGAATGAAAGAAATAACAGCGGTACATAATATAATAATAGTCTCCAGTGAGGCTCGCCAGGACCGCAGTCACTGCAGCTCTCAAAGTAAAGTTCATTTCCCGTTTCAGGTGTCTGCTACACCCAATTACATGACCCTTTTGTTGTTGCGCGTCTGATAACATTTCCCTGAGGTGTTTTGCCTTCGCAGTATGGAGTCCTCCTCTGCTCTGCCGTTCTTGTCAGTCCCGCCGGGCCCTGAAAAAGTGAAAACAGCGCTTTTGTTGTTCAAACAGCCGACGTGGTCAAATGGAACCAGCAGGGGACACCAGATCTGAATTAATTATACAGGTTTCTCCAAAGAAAAAGACTTTGGAAATGGCAGGCACTAGCAGCCTTGGAGAGGTCTGCTGTTAGCGGTTAGCTGTTCTAGGTGTATATGGAACAATACCTCAATAATTCAGCTATTTTTGTCCTGACCCAGAGGAGCACACAGCAGCAGATGGTTCAGGGCTGAAACTTCTCTAGAGATCAAAAACAAATACAACTCCTCACTTTTTGCAAAAAAAAAAAAAAGATCCTAGAAAAAGTTCTGGTATGGGAACACATTTGTTCTTCAGTCAGTTCAGCTCTCTTATAAGGCTGTTATTTTACACTATAACATCACAATCTGAATTACTTTTATTCATCCTCAAAGGGAAGTTCCTTTTGTTACAGCCGACCAGCAGAAGAAACTGAGTTAACAAAAATCAAGTTAAGAAAAGCTCAAATTAAATATCATTGTCTTAATATTTTGTTGGGCATCATCCATCATGCCTCATCCTCATGCTGTCTACCAACATGTTTTGAGTAATGGATTTGAGAGAGAATTCCCCGTAGGAGTGGGAGCAGAAAGGGGGCTTCCCATAATTTAGTAAAGTTTGGGTGTTACTTTGCCCATAAAAAGTGTTCAGTGATTTTATTCAGTCCCTGCCTTAACACCGGCTCACCGCATCACCATGAGTACAGCCTCTATCACAACCTCTCATTATCCTTTTGTCTTCAGCATCTGCTTATCTCACGTCTAATCCTGCCTTCTTTGCCAGGAAGGATTCTGACAGCCTACATTGTTTTCAGTCTCTCTAATATGTTAATCATTGTAAGACAAATTGGCCTTTGTATCAGATATTTTCTGCACGTGAAGATGTATAAACTCCTGAGTGAACATGACAGCAGATGTGCCTGTCAATTGGCTCTGACCTGCACAAGCTGTGAACAGTGTCACACGTCTATCAAAGGAACAGTACCGGCTACTGCAGCTCAAAACCTCCAATTAAGTTTGGCAGGAAAATAATGTTTTTTTTATTGTCTGTTTCTATTGTATCAAGCTTGGATGAGTGCGTCACAATGTTTACACACAGTAGTTCATTTAAAAACAAAATATTCGTCCCACATATAGCATATAGATCATTCTGTCCAGTTTTGCCATTGTGTGTCAGTGCAGTATTTCATGAGTCTGAAATTGGGACTAAATTCGTGTCTAAACCTGGACTAGACTAGGAATTAAGTGGTTATAGATCTGGACCAAACTTGGCACATCAGGACTAAACTGTATAAACACACTCATACTTCTTAAAATGCAGAATGCCATATTTCCCTGTGTGTGCCCTAAACTTATGCATAAATTACACTTTTTCATTGATCCAGAGAAATAAACTGACTTTTCCACAATGTTGTAATGTATTGATGTTCTGTGAGCACTTACCGCTTTGCTATAATCACCATTTACTGAACAGGCCACGCTTGAACTGTGTATTGATAAACCACACTGTTGGAAAATGAAATTCTAGCTGGGCACAACTTATAATAGAAAATAGCTTCTTGTTTGAAATGGAATTTATAACATGTTTGGCACAAGCAGTACAAAGAATAGGCTGTCTGCAGTGGCCCTGTGCTAATCTATTCTATCTTCTATACTCTATATTGTTCTGCTTTTCCTCCTGTGCCCCTATTTAAATCCCATCAAAAACATACAGCATAAGACAATAAATAGTTGTCCTCCAGTCAGAATAGTGTTCCCTTTGGGCGGAAATGGAACCATAAATCACAGCAATGAGGCTATCCCAGAGCACACCGCTGCTCCAGGCTCAAGCACTCGCCTTAACTCTTTAAACAGATATTGTAAGGCAAGAAAACATACTTTATTTTCCCACACAACACTTCATTTATTTAGTTTGGTCAAGTCCACGAGGGCGAAAACATTGCACATTGATTTGCATTAATGAATATTGATTGGATTAATTTAGTGGAACAGCTTAGGTGATGTCCCGTGAAACAATGCCTGCTCCTTTTAATGATGGCCATCGTCATTCAAACAGAGCAGAGACAAATGGCTATTTTGGATCACTGGCTGCAATAAATCAACTTTTGTATGCTGTTATTACGAGGATTAATCAACACAATCGATGTATGCATTATAGTCACTTATTAATGACTCTGACACAGGGGTGCACTACATTACTGGAGTGATGTGTAGTTGCAAGGCCAGCATGTAAACAGAACCTCTCATTCAAGGTTATAATTTTCACGTGTTTTTTTCCCCCCATCATTATTATTTAACAGCAGGCAAACGGGCTAGTGCCTCCACAGTTTTGTACACACTGCGTCTAAAGTGGGAATAAATTGAACTCTACCGAGAAATATATCTGGATCAGGACTAGAATAGCAACTAAACCCAGTCCACATCTGGACCAAACCAAAAGAATTAATGCAGTTTATCTGACAGAAGTGAGGAGAATATTGGCATGTTATTGACCAATACTTAATACACTCAGGTTTGACTGATGATGTGTTTGTTCCCTGGCACACACAGCCATGCAAAATCTGAATTACAATTGACAGTCAGTCCATATGTGTTTGTGGAGCCAGTAGGATTTATGGCTTATTCTCTGGCCACACCGCCGTAGAAGTGAAAGGAATCATTGACCTGCCACTCAGAACATTTACCTGTTGATTTAGAAAAAATAGATGGTAGTATGTAGTTGAACAATATGAATTTTCGACATGTATTAGGTACATGTACACACAATATGTATATTTTAGCCTACACATTTGATTCACAAACTTTAATTATTTTGAAGTTATTTTATTATATATTTAATTTTTTTTGTTTATGTTTTTTTTTTTCTACCTTTTGAATATATGATTGACATGGCACATCACTCTACTCTCATTTATCTGGAGCTGGGACAGACTTAAATACTTCACTCCTGACCCTGTTGTGACTTGTACCTAGGGAGTAAACTTGGCCATGATCCCTGAGACATGATTACAACATCCCAGTGTAATGTACAAACCGCCCACATCCAAACATGATGATGCCATACTGTTTACAGGGGAAGAAATCTCTGTGTCTCTGCGATGTTATCTGCACTTCAACCGCTGTACAACATGTAAACCGTTTGGGACATGTCACAAAATGAGTGCACGGTGCTCTTCTTCAGGGCTTCCAGATAGACTCATTTGTAGATTATAGTTGACACCATCATCATTTCTTCGCTGCTGTAACATGTGCACTAACTACAAAATACCAGATTTGTCACAATACTAATGTTTCTCAATTTCAAAGTAAGAGAAAAGGTTTGATACTCGATACAGATTTCAATATCACAATGATACATCCAAAACACTCTATAATAAACTATAATGTCATTTACCATACAAATGATAGCACTCTCTTTAATAGTACCATTTTGTACAAGTTCTGATAAAGACCTAGACCATTTTAAAGCTATTCAGGAAAGGTCCAGTTTTCTCCTGTTTAATTGTTTCAGTACTCATATCTGTTCAGATTTAGCTTTTATACTAGATTTGGTATTGATTGGTTGCCTGGCCAATCCAGAATGATACCTGTCTGTATTTTTTATAAAGATTGATATCAGTCTGGATTGAGTCTCAACCATAGACTGTACACAGAAGTGGACTAAGGGAGTGTGACGTCACCTGAGTGCAGTTATAAAGGTGAATTTGGAGCCAAGTTCCACATTTGGAATTCCAACAACATCATAGTAACTGAAGAGCCAATCCGGGGCAAGACTGTTGAAAGTGTCCCTTCTCGCCCACGTGAAACCTGTTGCTAGAGCTAGCAGGAGTGACCTCTGGGAAAGAAGACAGCTGATTTGTCTCTTATGTCTCTTATTAATGTTCATATCTTGAGTTACTGACAAAATAGTGAAATAAAAATACCAGAATCGTGTAGAGCAGGGCCATTTTGAACATTTTAAGACCAAAATGACGAGCCTGACAGCAGCGTTTATGGACAGAGGGGTGACAGTTTTCTAATGTAAAGTGAATTGGAGCCAGAATCGATGGAGCTGGAAGTGTGCCCATGATCACTTCCTATTTGGAACGTGGCAGATAGTGCGTTAGCTATGACCATTCATATATACAGTCTATGGTCTCAAGCCCGGTCAGATCTGTTTTATTCAGTGATACATGTGAAATGAAGGAGCTCTTTGGTCACCTATCATTTACAAATAATTAATCTAATTTATCTGACCTCAGATTAGTGCTTGTCTTATTGATTCTACAGAAATGAGCAATGTTTTTTAGCCCCTGGCCCTGTGATATTTTTTCCCTTTTATTATTTCCAATACTGACGAACCATGCGTGTCCTTAATTGGCTAATGCACCTGTCAATCACTCCCATTTGAAAACGAGGAGATTCACCGGTGACTCGCATCTTCATAAAGTATTGAAGAAGTTTGTATTCTGGATCCCAGACAAATTGATTGGTGTCTGGGTATCCACACTTTGGACAACCCTGTGATATACTGTGGTGTATTGCAGTCACTTTTACTTCTGCTGCATACAGTTCATTTGCTAGATCCAAATTCTTCTACCTCCTTGTTGCATATATTCAGGTTATTGGGTGTTATAACTTTGTTTCAAAGTATAGTTTGGGTTAGCGTGTTCATAATTTTCTATTGCTTGGCACTCACTAGTATAATGAAGCTGTTCTTTTTGTGTTTTGCTTTTACAACACTGCACTTTCCCCATAGTTTGACAAGTAAAGATTATCTTATCTTATTGACATCAACATTTTTCTAGACTTTTTATCATATAGTAGTGAGTAAGAGCATTAGCATATGTTCTTTACTGTCTCCTCTGCCCTCCGCTTTGTTTAAAGTCTGTTAATATAAACTATGAGCTCAGGCATTTGATGTGACATTAGATATTGCCCTTAAGTGCAGCGTCTCCTCTTAAAGTGAGCCTAAAACAGAGCCGTGTGCTGTAGAGCCGTGGCTCCAGTTTTTCATGTGGTCTGGACCGCTGTGACATTGATTGGTGAAGATGCACAAACCACTGCAGGAGGAGCCAGGGTATGGTTTCAATTATGATACCCCTCAGGGCTCCTTAATGGAACAAACAAATTATAAGATAACTTTAGACCACAATGTTTCTATACCGCTGCATCTCTTTTACAATAAATTGCATGGTATTTTTTACATTAATAATATCACTATTTCAAAACGCAGCATAACATAATCTCTTTGTATCTATGTTTAGAGTCAACAAATACATTAAATGCATTTGATCAAGACCACAAGTAAGGACATCAAAGCTCTATAGGCCATTGATCATTTATGCATGTGCTGGCATAACTAAACTCTCTATGGAAAAGAGTAGTCCAATCAAAACTCAACAAACTTTATAAAATAAACAGAAGTGAAAAGCGTGGTGATTAATTTTACACTCACCTAAAAGCAACAAGGTTTTAGGCGGTATGGGGCCTTGTGTCGAGTTTGCATGTTCTTTCCCTGACCAAGCCTACCTCAGGGTGAATCAAATGCAGGGGATATGTCACTATGCAAGGATCAGTATGTCTTAACCTTATCCAAGCTGCCATGAGGATGCCTAGATTATTGGGTATTGACATTTTGGGTTTGATTATACTGTAATGTAGTAGAGGGTCCAACCTTTTATCCCCCTGAGAGCTACTATTATGACACCAAAAGCTCACTGTAGTTGTTTTCTTTCATTCACACATTTTTAACACACAAATCATGCATGTTTAGGTTCTTCTCTCAAACAGAAAACACTCCTTCCACCTTGTGATGTCATGGGGTAATACAGGAAGTGCTGTGTTTTTTAACTCCATAGACCTTCACTGGAATCATTTGGATCATTTCAGCCCTGGAATTGCGAATCTTTGCTGAACTAAAGGTAAAAGATTGCTGCTAACTTGAAAACTACCACTACATGACATCACAAAGTGGAACAGCTTTGGAGATGTAGACAATAAACCAGGATTCCTGAAACAAAACACAATTCACGTATGTTTTGAGGAGCAGCATTATAACATGGCTTAATCCATTTTGTGTAACATAGAACCTTTAAAAAACATAGAACCTTTTGTTTTTGTGTTGTTGTTTTTTTATACCAGACTTTAATTCTAGTTCCCTTCTTTACGAACTTATAATCTCTCATTTCATTCTACACTCCAATGCACGTGTTTTCAGTAATTGAGCTCCTTTTCTCACAGGCTAATGTTATGTTGTCATGGGCTGTAGCGATGTGTGTAACATTTGTGCTTATGCTCAGGAGGGGCTGTGCAACAGAAAACTACTGGATCAAAATGGAGGGAGTGTAATTACAACACTGCATAATTTATATCTTCTCTCAATATTGTTTTGACATGTTGCTGTGATCGCTGCCATTCTGACAGCAACAACAGTGCCGTGTTAATTATTCACTGCTCTAAACACTGCGCAAATCAATAATGTAGTGGAGAAGCAGCGCCCAATCTCCAAGAAAAGACTGGACCTTCAGTTCTGTGTCTCTGCTGAAAGAAACTAGTCTTTGTAAAAGCAGCTTCAAACTGTGTTATTCAGACTAATGTGAGGGAAGTCAGTGTTTCAACTCACTGTCCCCAAACACATTATGAGCACGAGGCTGTCTATTTCCCATTAGCACACACACAAAACAAATATTCAAGTACAATGGTAAAATATAAAAATCTCTAAATTGTGAAAACAAGAAAATCAAAATGCCCGTGTAATTGTGCAGTAACTGTAATGTAGTGTTTGCTTTGTTACATCTGTGTAAATGTACTGTAGAAACAAACAGAACTAGTTGATCACCACTGCTGCAGCTGCTCTGACACTGTGGAGTGAACAAGAGGCGGATGATTGTAATAATTAGTCTTCCATTTCATTCAATAAACACAAAGTGGGCATGCAGGCGAGTTTGTTCATTGTAAAACAACAAACAATGTTTTGTTTGCAGTCAAATGAAATGGTTTCATTTAGGGACATTTTCAACAACGATGTATAGTCAAACATGAAGTACTATTGAGTTTCTGTAGTGATTACACAGTACTCACAATAGGACTGATGGTGCCTCTCAGTGCTTTTTACATAAAGAATAGTGCAGGGGAGTTTCTGTACAAGATGGTGGCACATCCCTGACACACAGAGTGGAGCATCTGGCAAAGCAGGTGGACTGTGTCTGTGTGAAAAAGGTGTTTTGTTTTTTTTATTTAATTTTATCTTGTCGCAGAGTTGTCCAAAATGCTTCATACATACCTTATGTTTCTGTGCATATAAGTCTGAGCATTATATACTGTATGCATTACTGCTGATAAAATTACAAATGGGTTCTTTATTCTTATTCTGAAAGAACTGCAGATGAACAACAAAACAAGGCCTTGGCAGAGGTATGTGCTCTGGATCCTCCTTTCCCACATGTTTAAAGGAACCACTACCTCTCTAATGTTTTACATTATTGTGCTCAATGCCTAATGCCCCTCTTGTCACAGACCACTCCGGGCTTGTTTGGGCTTGGGGCAAAACAGAGTACACTTGCTGCTTTACGACTTGTGTGGTTAAACATTATAAACAGAAAAAACAGAAAACAAGTCATTATTAATTCTGTTTTTAGGAAATAAAATGCACATATGTAAATAGAGCACTTGACCAGTATGACAGTCACAGTGTTCAACAGAATGTCAGTACAGCTCAGACTCAAGGTAAAAGCAGTCACGCCATATAAATAAACCTACAGATTTATATGAGCCAGTGCCACAGTACAGCTCTGTTCTCAGCAGATACCTCGCACTATCAGTGTAAATGACAAATACTAATAAATAAACATGTCATCTTCTCTGACAGATGCAGGTCCCTGGAGTTCACTGCACAAATATGTCATTTTGCTGCATGTGTCAAAACAGCCTTCTCCTGTTTGTAATGAAAATATGAAAATAGTGTGAGGACGTGTATGTTTCTGCTGTAGTATCACAGGGGCAGATTTGAGATGTTTGGACTGAACATGCCACAGACAGAAGAGGAGCAGATGGGCAGTAGAGGCTCTGCGATAGACGGTACAGAGCACGAGAGAGAGAAAGAAAAACATGATTTTTCTAATATTGTCTTTTAACTGTGCGTGGACCCCCATTGTTAAATCTTTTTTTTTTTTTTTAATTAATCATAACTTGCTTTTCTTTGCAAAATTACAGTCTGTTGTGTTCTTGCAATTGTGTAATTTTATCCTTAATTGTTCTTGAGTCTGGTATCTTTTATACAGCTTTTTTTTTAATCCATCAAACTTAATTTGTTTAGCTCTTTACAATATCAAGAAATTAACGCAAGTGCTTTAAATATGAAAAAACGTCAACTTAACTGCCACAACCTCAACTTTGTAAATATCTGTATTTTCCACGTGGCGGTTAATTAATGCAGAAGATAAAGTCAGTCATAAGGTAGGATTTAAAAATAATAATAATACTAATACTCTCCTACTACTACTACTACTACTACTACTACTACTACCACTGATAATAATAATAATAATAATAATAATAATAATAATAATAATAATAATAATAATAATAATAATAATAATAAATAATAATAACTTAAAGCTACCATTTCTACTTACATTTTCTAATTAGATTGTCGAGCCCTGTTGAATTCTCACATACCACCACTAGATGGTATCTACGTTACTGCAGTCTGACAGTGTTCCAACTTTGGCCGACAGAAGAAGACCAGAGAGCACAGGTGAGCCTGAACGAAGGGGGAGGGGGAGGGGAGAACAGACTTCACCTCTGCCACGTACAGGTAAAAAAAAAAAGAGCTTACGGATCTTTTTGCACAGTTGTCATTAGTCTAAAAAGCTCCTTTTCTCAGTATTTTTTATTTTTGTGAAAAGCTGGAGATAGGAGTTGCACTCTCCCATGGTCATGATTAAGAATAGTCTACGAGGCAGTACCAAATGCATGTGGTGTGCATTACCAGCCAAATGTACCAAATAATTACAAAGTCCAACCCGAGCGGCATTCCAAACTGAACATCTGTGAGTCATTTTGCCATTATGTGTTTGTCCCACTCCAAATGTGGACAACACACACAAAATGTCTCCCCCAGGCCTGGTCCAGGAGACAGATGTCTGATGGACTCCCTGCACTGCTCTATAAGCCTCTCACACTCCTTCTGGCCATTTAGACCCATGTTCCTGATGAAACATGTTCTGTCCGAGAGCTGCCACTGGCCCAATCACCTCCCGCTGTGAGCCTGAAAATTACATCCTCCACAGTGATATCGCAGTCCAGTACTGAGGCTCAGGGAGTGTGAGGAAGACACTGAGGAGACTGTGAAGAGTGAGGAGGCACTTTATTTACAGTTCCTGAACAGTCCGAAAACTAGAACCACATACATTTCAGAAATACGGTTAAGTATGCCCTATATATAGGCCCATATTTGATCTTGGATATTTACAACCTAAAGCTTCATTTTAAAGGGCCCATGTGATGCTGTTTTCTGATGTTTGCTGTAATGTTGTTTCTTCATTACAAACATACCTGGAGTTGTGTTTTGTTTCATTCATGCATGCTTAACACACAAAGCCTGCATATTTAGACTGAGTTCTTCTGAGAAAACACTTTGTTCCACCTTGTGATGTAGTGTGGCAATACAGGAATGCTGCACTGTGTTTTTAAACTCCATACACCTTTACTATAACTATCTGGATGATTTGAGCCCTAGAATTGCCAATCTCTACTGAACAAAAGATAAAAGGTGACTTTTAACCCTGATGCAGAAACCTGTGAACAGACCTGGCACAGAGAAAGTCCTCCACATACAAACTGCATGGACCAGAGGGGTGTGCTGACGAAGCTGTTGGTGTTTGGTGAAAGAGAGTCTCGCGGGCAATGACTCTGTGAACCTGATCTTATCAAAGCTGAGCATCAGAGGCCCACACAAGTCACCTTCAGGCTGCTGGAGGAAGTGCACATCCTCTGAGCTCAAGCTGTGCCCACTATAACCACTGTGTAATCCACATAGGCCTGCCCCCTGCTGGAGCCTGTACAGCAGCACGGTGTCTGAGTTGCAGGGAGAAACATGACCCATCGATGCTCTAGAGGCGAGGATGAGTCAAATAAAAGAGACACATTTCCCTACACAATAAAGTGTATATCTTAACCTAATCGTGATAAAAGTTGACAAATACTAGACACAATACTTAAAAATAATGGGAGATATTACTAATTCAGTTCAATTCAAGATTATTTATATAGCACATTTAAAACAACTTTAGGTGACCAAAGTGCTTCACATAGAAGTAAAAAACAAAACAAAACAAATATACTGATAACATAGGATATCTTGTTGTTTTATTATTATTTTCCAGTCTAGCCTGTATTAAATGCCAGGGGGAAGAGTGGTGTTTTGCTTGTGGTCTGGCTGTTATTAGCATTCACTGATATATTTTTATATCATCTGCAAAACAATGAAATGCGACATTGTGCTTTCTAAGCACATCACCCAAGGGAAGCATGAGCAGATTGAAGACATACAGATTCTGGCTATAAACACCACTATGAGGATGATTTGTGTTTGTGATGAGCATCACTGCAGAATTCTTGTTTAAAAAAAAAGTGAAAGCGTTTTCCTTAGTTCCTTTAATGCATTTCTGCAATCAAAACATCTTTCTCACAACAAACTGTAATTCATTTTTTTCTTTATAAAAAAAACATCACTAAATGTTTTTTTAACGATCAAAACACTTCTAACATGCCCCAGAAAGTCTTGCTTTGAAATCCAAAAACTATCCACTTGTGAGAGTTCTGGTTATTTCAAACTCCAAGGAAAATACTTACATTTCAAGTGACTTTTTGCAATATCATGATCATTTTACACAAAAACCACAACAACTTTTCTATCCACAATGCTGTCGACACATAGCAAACAATTTAAAAGTAATGTATTAATCTTAGCATACTGCTCCTGCACAGAGCCTCATCAGTGCTACTGCAATTTAAGTCTAAACATCCCACTAAACAACAGAGAAATCCTATTTAAACTACCTCTTCATTAGCACTGACTTGACAGACAAACATAGTCTAAGTGCTTAATAGAGAGACAATGGGGCTGAAGTCAGATGTTTTTTTTGTATTGTTTTTCACTTTGTTTGGAGGAAATTAAGAAAATAAATCTGGCCCTCACTTTGCGCAGCTTGATATCGAAGCCTGTGTGTTAACATTGATTGCTGAGCTCCACATGAGTAAAGAGCATTGACCGGCAGCAAGAGGAGAGGCTGTGCTCCACTGTAGTCAGATAATAGACAATCTACTCAAAATAACACTTTTTTATCGACAACAATAAAACAGAACAATGAAAATGGCAATGTCCTATTGATCAGGCCTTCTTGCTTTTTTAGTAGAATGTTTAACGTTGTCTAATGTTGCAACACTGCCAGCAGTACAAGGCCTGTAATGGTCAATGGGCAGAAAAGTAACTAAGTCAAAAAAACAACAACTGTACTTTTAAATTTGTATGTATTTTTCTTGACATCTCTGCCTCAGTGGTATGAGTTTAGCACTTTTCCATCTTGAAGGCACTCAAAGCACTTTACATCAAGGAACCACTCACCTATTCACTCACACACTCGCACACCACACTCTGGGTGAGGTGGGTTAAGTGTCTTGCCCAAGAACACAACAACAGTATTCATCTGTGGGAGCTAACCTGTGGGTCAGTGGATCTGACTGCTCTTCCAATGATATTTATGTTGAGAGTGGGATTCGAACCACCAACCTTCTGATCAGTGGACAAACACCAACTCATCTACTGTTGCTTTGAGCAAACAAAAATATATTATGGTAAAAAGGCCATTCTCTTTAGAAGATGTCTGTGTAATCACTCAGTCATCCAAGTCTGATCCAGTGTAAAAGTGTCAGCTGGACAAAAAGTTGTAAGAGTAAAGACGTTTTGTTGCTTTAGGAAAGACAATCCTTAGACATCACCTTTCCCTCATATATAACTCCATCCTCAGACCCAAAGCAAACAAAGGAAACAAAGAGAACAATAGAGTTAGCCAGTATTCCTATTAAGAGCTGAATGATTATGATAAGTAGGTCTCAGGCACAGTGCACACTTAGTGTAGCTTAATACTGGAAACAACAGCTGTTTACAGTTTCAGTGTAGTTAGCTCTTCCCTTCAGATAGATATAAGGCAGTGTCCACCAGTGAAATGTCTTCACTCCTACATCTTTTTGACAGATTGACATATTTAACTTTTTTGCTTTTATTTAAGTCTTTTTAGTTTTTACCATTTTTTTTCACAGGTTCCACAATATGGCATTAAACATATTTTTCTAGGGTCAGTGGAATAGCCTCTCCACAGCTCAGACCTATAACACGGCCTGATGGCGTCCCTGCTTGTGTCCATAAATACACGTTTAATTTGATAAAACTGAGCATTCTAGGCAAAGCAATTACATTTTTGTGGCTCTCTGTAAAAATGAAGTACTTTCTACACCATCGTCTCTATTGAAATCTGCCTTGTCAATTTCTTAGGCAGTGATACATTTGCCCCAGGCTTCAGTCACTAATGGGAATAATTAAGCAAAAGAAAAATGTCTTTGAAAACTGGTACAATTCTCTTGATTTATGTTTTAAAGTGAGAATTTGGTGCTCGGCAAACTCCCCCATGCCCGTCCCTGAAGTACAGTGCATTGACTTCCACTTAGTTGAATGAAATGATACCGATCTAAAATGACCAATAACGGCCAAAAGCTGCTGGGAAATAGTCCCTGAGGTGCAGCCACAAGGTTACAGTAATAATCCATGCTTTAATAATGCTGGAACATAATCGGACTGTTTCCGCTAAGTGACCCGAGCTGAGGGAAAACCTGGTCTACATGCTGTGCTAATGAAGGCCCGAATCCGCCCTCTGAAATTGAGACATTAAAAATACCATACTTATTCTATCAAATGGACTCTTATATTTAAAAGGTAAATGGTCCCATTTATTAAGTGTGCTTCTGCTTCTCAAAGTACTTTACATTAAGGAACCACTCATCCGTTCACAGACCAATGTACACTATCTTGTGCAAGGGGGATCAAACTACCAATCTTTGGGTCATTGCCACCATGATATCTTAAAGCATTAAGATATACAAAACCTTCTACATATCTACTAGCACTATGAAGAATCTTTTTAAGTTGAATGTGTCTACCAAAAGTTCTTGCTAAACCGCTCTTGCTCATATAAAGGTCTGGACTGATTTTAAAGATTAATTTCTTATTAAAAGAGCCTATATTACACCATTTTCTGATCTGTGTCCTAATGTTTCCTCATCACAAACATGCCCGGAGTTGTGTTTTGTTTCATTCACACATGTTTAACACAAAAATCCTGCATATTTAGGCTTCTTCTCTCCAAACGAAAACGATCTGTTCCACCTTGTGATGTCATGTGGTAATACAAGAAGTTCTCCTCTGTGTTTTTCAACTCCATACACCTTCACTAGAATCATTTGGATGATTTCAGTCCTGGCTAATCTCTATTGAACCAAAGGTAAAAGGTAGCTGTCAATATGAAAACTTCCACTTCATGACATCACAAGGTGGAACAGAGCATTTTGATCTTTGGAGATTTAGACAGACTAATAATCCAGGATTACTCAAACATGTGTGAATGAAACAAAACACAACCAGGTTTGTTTTTGATGAGGTAACAACATTCTAACATCACAAGAGTCAGTTTTGTATAATATAGGACCTTTAACTGCTTTTGCCTTCTAATACAATAGTAACCTGCTTCAGTAGCCAGAGCTGCCCTGGGGCTGACAGCTGCCTGCTCCTTCACCTTCTCTGTCAAAGAAGTGCAAATAACTCAACTCACTTTGACACAGACTAGGTGATATTGTCAAGCAGTACATTTAGTATGCATGGCCAGCAGCAGGGATCAGACCACCAACTGCTGCTTTGAATTACACAAAGCAGGACCCATCAAATCCTCTCAGGTCATTCTTGATTGACTGAACAGAGCTTTCTGTACTTGGAAGGGCCACAGCAGCTGCAGCTTTGGAGTCATCGCTCAGTACCACACAATGACACATTACAATACAAAAGACAGGCTGCCTGATAAAGACTTGTTTGGCAAACCTTAAAACATAAAGAGGACTGATTATTCCTACGTCCTTGTGCCGCGCTCTATTTACAACATTTGTTTTTAACACAAGGGACAAACTCAGACACGAAAGGCAATGTTCTTATCCAAAATGTGATGTGAATGTAATTTAAGTAAATATTTTCAAAGACAAAGAGGATGCTAAAATTATAGGATAAAGTCTTTGATAACAAGGCTGTGCGGGCTTTTAAGTTTTAACACTTTAAAGGTGAACCATGTAACTTTTTGGAGGATTGCCTGACACCTGCTTGTCTCCATGGAGATGTTTTTGATTTGCCTAAAATGGCATTAAACTCATCTATATCTTCATGAAGACAAGCCAGCGATGTGACCAGGCCAAGTTATCAACAGGCAACCCTGCTAACAGTAAGAATGCATGTTTTTCACTGTATTTGAATAAATACACTTGTAATCTAATAGAGGCAAGATAGATCAAGTTTAATGCCATACTGTGGAATATTCATAAGATAAGTCAATGGTCAATGATTACATTTTTGTATAGCGCTTTTCCACCTTCAAGACACTCAAAGCACTTTCCCCCATTCACACACACATTCATACACCCGTGTATGCAGACACTGGGGGCGAGGTAGGTCAAGTGTCTTGCCCAAGGACACAACGACAGCATTCATCTGTGGGAGCTGGAATCTCACTGCCAACCTGTGGGTCAGTGGATCTGACCACTCTGCCAGTGATGTTGGTGATAATGTTGAGAATGGGATTGGGAACACCAAGCTGCGGGTATGTGAACAAACTCTACCAACTGAGCTGCTGTCACCCTTTAATCAGTTACAAAAATAACACAGCCCTCTGCCAGTCTCAGCAGCAGAATATACCAGAAAATAAATATAATATGCTAACAAATATTAAAGATCTTGATAAGATATGAAGGCAAGGCAACGCTGCTGAAAGAAAGTCATGCATGACAACTGTTTTGAAACTTTCTTAACAACAGTGCACTTTTTCCCACAACTGAATATGCCCACCCAATATCTCTAGTGCCCACTCCATTTTCTCAGTCATTTCCTATAGAGAAGCATCACCTTATATTCAGATGTTACAGTGGGTGGTTTATTTATGAGAATGCATCGAAAGAAATCTTGAATGTATGACTTTTGGCAGTCTATTTTTCACAGCTGCAGAAAAAGTTTAAACAAATAACTCCATTACCCAGAAGATAGAAGATATTTCCATAAACCTAGAGCGGTGGTGAGACTTGTTCTTGCTCTCCTCTCTGTCCTCTGTTGCTTGGCCCTTACAGAGTGGAGGCCATGATGGTCCGTTCCCCTGGCGCTGTGGGAAGCTGTTTGATGTTTTCATTAACCTACAGCCCACTCGTCTACAATGGAGGGAGGGAGTCTTCCACCTCGCTCACGAGCCCAGGAGAGTTCAATCACATGGTCGGTAGGAGGCCCGATCACCGTGGAGATCCACATTGCGGGCAAGATTAGACGGAGGAGCCCTGCCAAGCTCACTACAATGCATAGGAGACCTTGTTTAAGGCATTGTTATCGGTGAAAGTATGGGAAAGATTGGGAGAAATATCCTGACCTCCGAAAAGCTAAGAAAGCTACGACATCTGGTACACTGTTGAACTTAGTTGAACCCTAGTTTATACCAGGAATACTCTAATGCCGCCTATGTGTTGTATTTCTGGTGGTACTCGGAAAACAAAATCTTTTCAATGATGGTACTTGGTGTGAAAAGTTTGAGTACTACTGTCTATTCAATCAGTTTACTGCAGGTAAGATAAGATAATGCTAAAGCTGTGAATGTGTCTGAAAAGTGATGCATGTGAAGCAGAAAAATATGTGATATGTGAGAACATTTGACAGAGCATAGAAACAGAGCATACAAACCTGCAGCTTTTGTTTTAGTCTTCATTGGACAATACTGTATAGCAGGGGTCCCCAATAATAATGTAGGTTATATTTTCACAGATCGGCCATCTACGCAGGGCAGATAAATATGGCAAAAAAATAAGTTAAGTGCATAAAAAATACAACTCACCATACCGCTGAATCAGTGGGAGCCCTGCGCTTGTTTTTTCTTTCTTTCTTGTTCATGTTTTTTTTCTTTCAAAAAACTCTAAAAGTTTATTTTTTTAATCCAGGGTGCTTTGTCTCCATGTGCCAAAGCAGATTTGAAAGTTTCATTCGTCTCGTTCGTTTTCCCCTGCACATTACGCAGAGCGGACTCGGTGCGTGAGAGTCATCTGTAGCAACAAACTCATATTTTAAGTAGGACTCCTGGTGTTGTCTGTTAAATTTAGCTTTCTTTTCTTGGAGGTCGTAGGCTCCTCTTCTGGCTCCTCTGATGGTCTTTTTCCCTTTGCAGAAAAGCTCTCCAAAGACTTTTCTTTTTGGTTCATTTTCACTAAATTGTGTGTATTGTGTGTGTACTTTTGGGCGACATGTCTGAAGCGTTATACATGATATCTGAGGAGTATATCTATCACAGATATAATAAACTCGACTTTATATCAAATGGACTTCTGTGGTGATTTCCTATCAGGATTTTCATTATATATCTACGGACAAGCCTATTAGTGTGTCATGAGGGACGGGTGAAAGTTACGCCGGAGAAGATGCGCTCACTGATAAATTATTTACTGTTTTTGTGCAGCCCGGTAGCAAATGCGTAACGGACCGGTATCGGTCCCCGGCCCGGTGGTTGGGGACCACTGCTGTATAGGATAAGGCAATTGCAGGCAAGGCAAGTTTATTTGTATAGCTGAATATGTACACAAAACAATTCAAAGTGTTTTACAGAATAAGAAAGACATTAAAATCACAATGCAATTAAATCAAAACATAAACAATCATCGTAAAATGAACATTAAAAGAGAGGAATGCAGAATAAAACCCTTTCAGTCATATGCACAGCTAAACAGACAGTTTTGAGCCTGGATTGAAACATTGTCAAAGTAGAGGCCTGTCTCACATCTTCAGGAGGACTGTTCCAAGTTTTAGCTGCATAAGACTGAAACTGTTTAGTCCTGACTGTGGGCACCAGCAGGGGGCCGGTCCCTGAAGTCCTCAGAGTGTGAGATGGTTCATATGGCACTAACATGTTGGAGAAGTATTTTGGTGCTAGGCCATGTAGAGACTCACAAGCAGAACTGCTTTAAAGTTTATTCTCTGAGCCACAGGAAGTAAATGCAGAGACCTGAGCACAGGACTTATGTGCTTGTACTTCCTGGTTCTAGCCAGAACAATAACCATATACGGTCTATAAAAATGACAACTCAAAATAAATGCATGAGCTCATGTTTATGCTGCTCTAGACATAGAATAACAAAATACAGAGAGTAAACAGAGCTCATAAGGTTTGCCTTGATCACTGTAAATTTAAAGCTTTTATTTAGTCACACAATTTCCTTTCTATTTCAGGGGCACATATTATTATTATAAAATAATAATTTTATATTTAACAGGGAAGGAAATGAATTCAGGCAGCGCAAACAGTGTGATGACTGTTACGGAACAACCATCAACTTAAGCTACTTTCCTCTGTCAATTTAATAATCATGCAATCATTTCTATTTGTTGTATTTTAAATATCTATCGATCCATTTTCTTCTGCTTATCTGGGGCCAGGTCGCAGGGGCAGCAGTCTCAGCAGGGACTTCCAGACTTTCCTCCAGACACGTCCCTCTCGTCCTCTGGTGGGACCCCAAGGCGTTCCCAGGTCAGCCGAGAGACATAGTCCCTCCAGCATCTCCTGGGTCTTCCCCGGGGCTTCCTCCCGGTGATACATGCCCGGAACACCTCCCTAGGGAGGCATCCAGGAGGCATCCGGAACAGATGCCCGAGCCCCCTCAGCTGGCTCCTCTTGATGTGGAGGAGAAGCAGCTCTACACTGAGCTCCTCCTGTGTGACCGACCTCCTCACCCTACCTCTAAGGGAGCACCCAGCCACTCAGCAGAGGAAACTCATCTTGTCCACTTGTATCTGCGATCCTTTCAGTCATTACCCAAAGCTCATGACTGTAGGTGGGTTGGAAGGTAGATTGACTGGTGAATGGAGAGCTTTTCTCCACTCAGCTCCTTCTTCACCACAACAGTCCAAAACAACGGCAGCACTGCAGACACTGCACCGATCCACCTGTCAATCTTACTCTTCATCCTTCCCTTACTCGTGAAGAAGAGTCGAGATACTTGAACTCCTCCTCTTAAGGAAAGGACTCTTCCCCTATTTTATTTTTAATATAACTGTTTTCATTTTTGGTAACATTAACCGTGGAACTGCTGCCTTATACATCGTGAAGTTACATTTTAATAAGCAACATTTTCCTTCAGCCTTGAGTTCAGCTTTTGTGTATTGAAATGGTTACAGTCACCTAAAAAGACCAAACTGAAACAAATTTGCATTTGGACATAACATAAGAGCAGTGTGGATTAAACTGCATAGTAAAGTTCCCATGAGATGACTGTATAAAGCAGCCTACACTGTGTCTTCTTACTGTGTCTCCAGGATCATACTAATGATGCTGTTGGTTTTATTCTCTACAAAGTGAACTCTCGAACCCCTCAAAGAAAAACACACACATCAAGCAGATGATGATGAAAGGTGGAAATTAATTTGAGGAAGCAACAGGTAATCGAGGAAGCAATAGGAAGATATTCTCTGGTAAGCAGAGGCGGAAAGTAAGTAATTCAATTTCTGTAATTGAGTAGATTTTTTGGGTACTTGTACTTTTATTTAGTAGATTTTTAAATCTGCAGTTGTACTTGTAATTGAGTATAATTCTACTCATGTAATAGTAATCACTTACATTTAAAATAAGGTACTGCGTACAGCACAAGTCCTAATCATCCCGGTCCACTGCTGTCTCACCTCTGTGTCTGCTCCTCTCTAAACTCAAACGCACAGAACTGCATCACCTGCTCTGAATGGTCCAAACGCAGAGAATATGCGGATTGTAGTTAAACGCAGTAAAAACAACTAAATTCAGCTTTAAACTGTTTCATTCATAGAAACAAATAATCAATCTAAAAATCTGTTAAGAAGTAACTACTAACTAGTACATTGAGTAGTATTTTTCATGTGTAAATTTTACTTAAATGCAGTTTTGGAATCAGTACTTGTACTTGTAATTAAGTACATTTTAAGTCATGTACTTAAGTTTAAATTTGCAGTCCTCTTTCCACCATTGCCATCCCTGGGTATATGTTTGCCCCTCCCATGTGGGTTCTATCCTCAGATGTGGAGAATCTCAGCAGCTCATATGGAAATGTGAGGATAAAAGGCTCTAACTAACTTTTTAGTATCTCATAAAACATAGGAGGCGTCAGTTCAAACGTTTACCACTAAAAATTAATAAAATGGAAAATGATTCTATAGCCACCACCCTTCATAACCATAACAAATTGTTACAGGAACATTGTATTCTTGAGCATCTCCATGTCTCACACAGCTCCAGTTGTGCATGTGACTTGTGTTGGGTCTGTGCTGCAGATCTCTGCAGGCTCCTGCTGCTCACAGATTCTGAAGTGACACTTTAATAGAGGCCTGTTCATGTAAACATCTGTGTGTGCAGAACACACTGTGCTGACCTGACTGTGTAATGAGGTCATCTGCACAAGTGAGCACAAGTACAAAGTATTTGAGCTAAAGAGATCTACGTGTATTTTGCAAGGTTGAACACAGAAGAGGCTAAACTGATGTATACATTTCGGATAAGTACGCTGTCTAATTCCTAGCATCATAAAAGTGGACTATCCGATTGTTCTAAAGTTACTTCGATGGAGCACTCAGTTCATGTATGGTTTGCATGTAGTACTTAAATAAACCAGAAAACTACAATTATTATAACATCAAAACAAAAACTAATTCCGCTGCTGCTGATGTGGGTGGACATTTCCATATCGCACCATTTAACACAAGGAAAAACAACACAAAGGCCAAGAGAGGATTTGGGTTAATTGCCAAATCAAGTGGAAAAGAAAGAAATCTTAATGAACAAGAGGACGTAAAGATGTTGTCTGTGTGTTTATATTCAAAAAACATGAGTAGATTTGATTACAGCCCCATTGCACAAGATGGACTTTGTTACATTATTGATATTTTGAGGACTTTTTACCCAAATCATGTCTTTATTTTCCAATTTCTCCAACGCTTTTGACATGTCATTATTTTTTTGTATTCCATGATGTTACAAAAGATAGAGTATTACACCCACCATTTTCTCTTGCTGCTGTTACGATTACACCAGACAAATGAATAGGACCATTATACAAAGAGAGACAACACAGAACATACTAAATACTGCTGGGCCAATGTACCATGTCATGTGTCCCATTTTGTAAAGACTGCACTAAAAGGTCAAAAACACATTATTTTACACTATGTCAAAGTAATAATAATAATTAATTTTTAATCTAAATATCCTGGACTCTCATTTCCATGTTCTGCTTCCTTCCATTGCCACGATAATTCACAACCGCTTTCTCTTCCTTGTAATTACTTTAAAAACACCCCTCAATTAAAGCTACTAATTAGTGTTTATTTTTTGATATTTTTCTTTCACTCATTGGTACATTTGCATCCCATAAAATATGTCTCTCCGTAATGAATGCTGTAGTGTGATTTCATATTGAAATGACTGGCCTTTGAAGTTGAAGTCATTAAGCTTAGGACTCCATAGGGGAAAGAGCTTATATGTGTGATATGTAAAACTTGAATACAACGCTGGGACCGCTATAATTGTATAGTACCCAGGCTTTCTATTGGACCAAATGTGTGTCACTGTAACCTTGCATTTGTATTGTGCAGTATTAATGGGTATTGCATGTAATTATGGGCAAGGATATGGAAAGCATTGCTACTACTGCTGCTACCATAGTTCATTTTGTTTATTAATGTAAAAATTCAGGTTAAAATGTGTCTATTAGTCTACAGAAGATGATGCTAGAAATACCAACTCCAACAACAAAGAAAGGCCCCTGCACTAGTACTATTTTAAGTCCAAGTTCAAGCCATTCTTCTGTTTGACAATACACAAACTTGCCCCACTGTTGATATTTATTTCAGAACATAAGTTTGTTTATAAAGGTAAAAAGAAAGAACTGCTTGTAGTCCGCGCGCAAAATTATTGCTCCTCATATTTGACATTTAGATCCCATGGACCACTTGTGCAGCACCTTCTGAAAGTCAGTGTATGGATTCGTGCTGTTTTTTATCTGAGCTCCAGATCAATATATCTATATCTACAGTACACAGAACTGTGCATACTGATGGGCGAGATGTTCTGCAGAAAAACTGGGATTATAGACAACAGAAAAATAACCCATTTTGACCTAAAATGCCTTTCAGGAGCAATGCTCCCTGGCTCAAAAGAAAAATAAAGTAAATACTATATGCAACAAGCTTGCTAGCTATAAAGAAGCAAACTTGGCAAGTACTCTGCATAAGTAGCTTACCACCAGCGAGTATGGAATGAATAATGACTACAGAGTAGCGCTGAGAGGCTTTGTCCAGCCTGTTAAGCGCGTGTAAGGCATTATTAAATATGAATACAATTCCCAATGCTTTTGATTATAAAAATATAGCAAGTCACACTTATGTTAAAGCTTTAAAGGTGTACAGTGTAACTTTTCAAGAGGACAGTCAGTCCTTTTACTTTTGTATGTATGTATTTTGCATATTCGTGCGCTAATAGAAATAAATCAATTGTGTTATTTTACTTTGTATTTTTCTTTATAAGCTTTGATGGTTCTGAGCAAGAGTCAGAGTTGTAGAAATACTTAAGTACACAGAATCCATAACTTTTTGAGCAAATCTTCTTTTGGACATTTGAATTGCGAAGGGTCCCACTTGTGCCTAATGCACACTCAGGATGTGTTTGTTAACTGAAGTGCAGACAGGTTGTAAATGACTTTATGAGACAGTTTAAAGGATGTACAAACAAATCGTATCGTTTCATTACCCACTCATTATAGGCCTCTCTGCTGTTCGGTTCCCATAATGCATCTGTACTCAGAGCACATATGTCTTTAAACTAGAGCTGTTCAGATTTGTGATTGTTGGAGTCTGTAGGTTGGCTTGTGTTTGACAGCGTATTAAAAGTTTAGTGAATGAGTGATCTGAAAAGTGAGAGTGAACAAAGTAGCACAAAACATGATGAATGATGAAGAAAATGTGTGGTTTTATTCATTATTAAAGGTGCAGTATGTACATTTTCTGATGGAGGCTGTTTGTCTCCATGGAGATGTTCTTGCTTTGCTGGAATGTTGCACAGTATGACACAAGCAGGAACGAGCAGGAGATGCCACTAGACCAAGTTACAGGTTACATTTGCGGAGAGGAGAGCCTGCACAGAAGCAGGTACCTGTTTTGGAGTGACAAGAAGACACATAATTGAATAAGATTGAAAAGTTGAATTCTATGCTGCGGAACATTTCAGGCAAAGTCTGGATTGCCATGGAGACAAGTAGGTGGTGAACCTCCACCTGAAAAGTTACATGTGGCTTAAGTGATTTGGATCTTGTACTTCCTGTCGTGAAAATTATTTGGATTTGTCCAACATACATTTCTCAAAAATCCACAAAAAAATACCCATGTAAATTTGTCTCCTCTTACCACCTCTGCTTTCTCAACTTTTTTGACCAGTTGCAGAACTGACGGGGAAAGATTCATTCCTTGGGTCAAGCAAAATCCACAATACATCTCAAATACATAAACATGACCAGATACTTCCCAAAAAGACGCTAATTTGTGGATAATTCAAATGCCGGGTTGGTAATAGAGGCGTGTGGGCTGGTGCCATGCGGACAGCTCTGCTCTGCCCTTTGTACAATAATTGTTTGTTCTGCCTGACTGCGCTGCATATCTCCCACTGATAACACTAAACACATTTCCCCGGGAGCCCTGTTTCTGAGAGGAGAAAAACATGCAGTCTATTAGAAGTAAAGGGCAAATTAAAGAGGCCAGCATCTGTAGTGTGTGGCTTGTGTTCTCTATGTGGAGGGACTCGATGTGTGACCCGAAAGGGCAGCTCAAGGATATCGGCCTTTCTTATGTCTCCTACTGTCATGGCACTGATGGATGGTATTTGCTCCTCCAGTTTCACCTTTACTGTCTCAAACCAAAAGTGGGTTCACATTGTTATAAAGGTGGCCTACATCTCTTATATGTAGGTCAATGTTTGGTAATTTATGTTTTTAACTGAATAATGAGTGATCTTTTATTACCATGGCTACCACAGTGTACAAATATATAATCATGGGTTTCAGCTTTCTATTATATGCAATATTTTGAGGCCTGGGGCGACAGTAGCTCAGTGCATCATTGTTAGAGCGCTCAGATCCAATGATCCACAGGTTGGCGGTGCAATTCCAGCTCCCACAAATTAATACTGTAGTTGTGTCCTTGGGCAAGACGCTTTACCTAACTTGCCCCCCCTGTCTACCCTGGTGGATGACTGTGTGTGAATGGGTGAGTGTCTCCTTGATGTAAAGTGCTTTGAGTGAAGGTGGAAAAGTGCTATATAAAAATGTGACCATTGCCTTTTTTTCCCGAAAAAAATATAATGTTTTGTTTATATTGTTAATCGCTATGGCAATCGTTCTACTTTTTCACCGTTCTGAAACCTGTCAATGGGTTCAAACTATCATGGTCTAATATTTTATCTGTTGTCATGTTGCAGGTCAGTGTTGCAATGGTAAGTTGGACAATTAAACCATCCATCCATCCATTCATTTTCTTCCGCTTATCCGGTGCCGAGTTGCGGGGCCAGCAGTCTAAGCAGGGACTCCCAGACTTCCCTCACCCCAGACACATCCTCCAGCTCCTTTGGTGGGACCCCAAGGCGTTCCCAGGACAGCCGAGAGACATAGTCCCTCCTTTCCCGGGGCCTTGTCCCGGTGGGACATGCCCGGAACACCTCCCTAGGGAGGCATCCTGAGCAGATGCCTGAGCCCCCTCAGCTGGCTCCTCTCGACATGAAGGAGCAGCGGTTCTACTCCAAGCTCCTCCAATGTGACTGAGCTCAATTAAACCAATTTAGACAATTTTTTTTTGTTTTATTAACCAACCAAAATACATGTAAATATATTTAGAACTGATGCTCTGATTTGAATCCCTCATTTAGATCCCTTCTCTAACCTGACTGTTTTGTCATCTATTTCTTTTTCACACTAAATCAAATAAAATTTTCAAGACACTCCACTCCAAATATTGCAATTTAGCCCTAAATTAAAATGTCACATTTTAATTTAGGGCTTTCCACTTTCAAGGGACTCAAAGCATTATACATCAAGGAGCCTCTCACACACATTCATACAGCAGTGAACACAGACACTGGGGGCGAGACGGGTCATGAGTCTTCACCAAAAGGAGTGGGATTCAAACCACTAACCCTGAGTCCTACAAGATCTGTCCTTTGCTTTAGTTTATACAGTTTGCTTTGGAATTGGCACACTTTAAAAGCTATAGTGCATATACTTGGATGTCCATTATTGATCCAGTGCTGCAGTAGATGAGTGGTGATCAGAACAGCTCCATGTAATTGAAATGTCCCTGATGCCTGTGAAGACCAATGACAAATCAATAATGTTTGCTCTTACATTGCTTCTCCAGCGATGGGGATGGGCACTCTGTATAGAGCAAAAAATGCCCCCTGCCAGTTGTGTTTGCATCTTGCAGGGGTTCAATTTATCTAAAGTCCAAAAATAAAGAAATTGCTGCCTCCCTGTTGCCCTGAGCCTGGAGAAATAACTAGTCAATATTTGCTCTTGGGGAAGCGGTTAGAAGACGTGCACATAAATCACCCAGCATGCACCTGTCCAGAGCCTCAGCCGCAGAGTGTCAGGGCGTTTAGTATCACGCTGCTGTCCAAACGCCTTCATCACAGGGTCACACTGCAAAAAAAATCTTCCAGAGTTACAAAAACAACAAATCAGAATAGCAATAAGGATTTGAGCTTTAAATAAATACACATATTCAAAACTGCTCAAATGAATAATATGACAATGTTTAAGTATGTTTCTGCAGTGCAGAGGCCAAAAGGGGTGTGGCTTGGCAAAATGACTTTGACTGCCCCCCATAGAGAGCCATTGCAATGACTGAAAGACCTCTAAATGGAATGTGCACTACATTATTGGACCCTGGCTGGTTTGACAAAAGCTATTTCTTTGACAGACTCTCTTCAAATTCAAATTTATAGAAGTTATGCAGGAAGATAATTTGATGTTTTGTTGTTTTGAATCGTACATTTATAATTTGTTGTTACAAAAATGCAATCCAAGGTCAGAAAGTTTTTCACATTAACATTTACAAAAAACAACTTCAAGTTTTGAGATAAACTGAGAAATGGGTGTACACAATGGCTAAGTGGATAGCAGAAAAGGCTCCATGTTTAAAGGACTGCTGGAATGATTTCAAGTTATTTAAATAGTTTATCTTTTGATTAGGTCAAATGAAGCCAAAATCTGAAAGGAAGAGTCTGTATTCTTGGTGTCTTTACAGCATTGACTGAGGACCCATACATTTATAGGTTGAGAGCTGGCATAAGCTGCTGTTGACAATATAGTGCAGATACCCAGGGTAAAATGAGTTTGGATATATCACTGACTTGGGCCAATTCGGATGCCCTTTCAGAGACGGATACAAGCTGTCCCTGAACCCACAGGTCTCGCGTCACGTCCTGTGTCAATGGGGACAGTGCCCGCAGCTGCTGTCACAGTGGGGAAAAGAGCCAAAGTGCCCAGCTCTGTAAGACTGATCCACTGTCACACAGACACATGGAGTTATGTCCACAATCACACATGTATGTCCAGAGGTACACATGTTTTCATTTCATACAAGAATAAAAAGCCTGCAAATATCAAGCAAATCCTATTTAAACAGCACAACTGATAATATTTAAACATAGTACAATTGTTTTTGCCATCAATATAATTTGCCATCTTATTTAAATGAGTTTTGATGTAGGCTTACTATTTTCACCTCACTACAACAAGGTCCTAGGATCAGTTGGGTCATGAATAAAATAAAATCACCATCCTTATAGACCTCCTCAACTGCATTCAAATAACATTTAAATTATTCACTGGACACTCAAAGCAATTTAAATTAAGTAATCATTCATATGAAGCAGTGTGGATTACTGTAAGTGCTTTATCCAAGGACACACCAGTAGTATGCACGACTAGGAGGTGAGATCAAACTGCCAACCACATGGTCAGTGGGTGGACAATCTAACCACTGTGATGCTGCTGTTAAATGCACTCATTTATTTATTATTAGCATTAGCATCAGGAGGACCATCCAGCAGTATTATGCAAATCATTGCTTGACAGGAGGCTTGACTTGATAGCCCCAGATAGAAAATATCCAACATTAAAAAAAAAAGAAGCTGATATGATGGTCAAAACATGTGTAAAAAGTTATAAAAGTCTGAAGTAAAATAGCTCTACTGACAGATGAATTACAATTTAGAGACACAAAATCATTCCAGAGATAAAAGTGTCTTTCTTCACACTATGTTTTCAACACTGGTTGCATTTGAGAAAAGAATAGCTTGATGAAATATCCCACTGGTAAGCATGAGCGTCTCTTTTCAAACCTGTACTTTGTCAGTTTGTGTAATTGTTGGATCAGTGGGACATGATTTGAATCTTCACTTGCACAGACGGCTTGTGCTTGATAATGGCTTCCCCGCTCACCATTTTTCCTTCTGTCGTCCCGTGCATCTGTGTGTCTCTGTGTACCACTAACACTTCCAGGGGTCCAACCAATCTGTTCAATCAGGCTCTTGTACAGGTTTTAATACGGCCCTCTCAGGTCTAATTACCAGTGACAGACCACTGAACAAATGAGTGGAGGCAAAGACCCTCCTCTACCTCATGGCCCTCATGTAAAAACGCACTCAACGCTTAGCAGGGTACGCATGAAGAGATTGAAATCACCTAAGCCTTCAAATGATTAGATGGGGACATAAATGAGAGCGGGGAGTGTTAATGTTCAGTGGCACTTTTTTAATTGAAAATGACATTTATAGAGGCTTCTGTGTGGAGAGAGGAGCGGGCACATGGGAAACCGCAGCGCTGACTGTTATCCCAGATGACTGATCGCTTCGTATCATTAAACATGGCGTCTCATTTCAGTGACTGCAGCTCCACATTTCCATCACCGCTGCGCAGTTACTCTAATACAATGATTAATGCAAGAATTCTTCACTCTAAGTCAATGATTTTGAACTGTTGGGTTATGACCTAAGTGGGTCATTGCTAGGTCCAATATAGATTCTGTATTCATCTTATTCATTCCTACTATTATGCTACACTGCTTATTATACTTTGGAATAGCAAGTGCTTTGGATATAACCTAGAAAGCTATAGGTTTGAAGCAGTGTGAAGTACAGAAATGTGTGATATTGAAAATTAACCAAGAAATTGAGCAACTGGAAGCCATCAGCCTTGTCTTATAGAAAGCTTTTGATGAAGAATATGGGGCTTGAACCATAATCTTTCAGTCTGTCTACAATGTCCTTTTATGTCAGAGTTGTGTAGAGTGGAACATCAGAACCATTAGAGTGAGCTTTCCCAGAACATGCTGAGGTTTTATAGAATCCGTATAGCCTACATTGAACAAACGATGTCTTCTTTGGCCTGTTACTTACTTATTTTCCATGTGAACAAAATTGTCCTATTATTTGTATATGGTCTTGTTATGTATTGTGTTGTATTATGTGTTCTTGTGGAACTGTGTGTTTCTAAACTGTTCATATGTTGTTTGTTCTTGGTCCTCCTTGAAAATGTGATGCTGCATCTCAAGGGTCTTTCCTTGAATAAATTCAAATTTAATGGAGAGTCAGATGCGTCACTATGTTATGGTTCTGATGAGCGCTGGTTGACTGTGTGAGGACAGTCCAACCTGCTTTGCTGTCTGAAAAGCTGTACCAAAAAAATCCATGCACACTTGCACTTGAGGATTTGTAAAGCTGGGAGTCAGTGGGTCCCCATTGACTCCCAGCTACACAGTTTCACTTAAAACTGTCTACCTCCTTCTTTCATGGTACCCCAGCTTTATATACTGACTAACAAGACAACCAATTGTACCTTCTTAGACCTGACCATCTTGCACAAAGGCCTTCGTTTTTGAAACATTGTTTGGTAAAAAATGGCCCTCAACAATCAGGACTAAAATTGCCTTTCACAAATGGCCTATTTGAAAACTCTAGAAAATGTCTTTTGCCTCTATTGAAACTCAGTGTGATAATTTATGAATCATGAAAATACAAGTAGTGTTATTAAGATGGTTTAGCTTGTCCCCGTGTCACAACAGATAGAACCCCAGACACTAAAATGAACAAATCTGAACTGTTGTGAGTCCTTCAAACTATTTAAATAGCTTAATCATTTATACACTTTCTACATCAGGGAACTGCATTTATCAAGTGCAGGAGCAGAAGATGGAATAAATAAGGAACAGAAGTGTCACAATACCAATTTTAATGTTACAATGATTGTGAGAGAGACATCACAGTCTTACACTTATTTACAATTATTGGGACCTCGGAACTGTGAAATCTGTGAAAAATTAAGTATGTAACTGGTCCCTAGCTCTCATAAAGCTCTTGGCTCATCATATCCACATACAAGAATTATTTGGCCACTAGCACAGCTTCAGAACAATCTTTTCAAACAGGAAAGCTCTAATCTCAAAAGTGTATAGTGACTCAAATGGCTCAATTTTGCAATAAATAAAATGTTTTCTAATTAGATAAAGACAGCATTTACCTGTGTCACAAATATCTGCTTTTACAAAAAACAGGAACTGATTTTTACTTTTTTATGAGAAAAAAACATTTCCTTTCATTTCCACTACCATTACATGACAACATTTATGAACTCAAACTTTCTGAATGTTACAATTGGAAAAAGCACTTTACTTTATTTTATGAATATATTGAATTGAAATAATTTGTTTTTACCATTATATTTTGGCCTGAATAAACACAATTACTATTTACCCAAAATGCTTGACATCCCTATTGGATGGACTCAGTGAGAGAGTGATATAGGAGAGGCTTGGTGTCTGACATTCTGGATAAGGCTTGTCTTGGTAAGGATGAAGATCTTAATGAAAACCTGGACTGCACATTGTCATTTGTGATGTGCTCTGCTGCCTTCTCCTGATAACGCCTGGAAACACCTCTTGTCATAGTTTTATTATGATAACACTGTGTGCTAATGCTTTTGTGTGTCTGCACTTATCAGCTACTGTTCAAGTAATAGGAGGAAAAGCCTTCTCACAAACTAAATAAGATTCTTATGCATGACCTGCTAGGGCCTGTCACGGTTATGTGCCCAATTTGTATTTCCAATCCGAGGCTGTTATCTTAAAACACAATTTCACACTTCTCTTTCCAACCTTTACCAAACTATTTCTTCACAAAGTTTTGTTACTTATTAATATAATCTCACAATCAGGCTTCCTATCATCTGCTTTATGCTCGAAAGCGATAAATGAGCTGCTTTATAAATATTCTGTAAGTATTTCAGCCATGTCTACACTGCCAATTCTCCCATCTGAGAAATACATCTAAAAATAACCTCTAGTGAATGCAAATGACTGCGGCACATATTGTGTGTGTCAGCTGCCATTGTTAGTTTACTGTTGTGTGTTTGTAGTTTATAAAGAGCGACATGTTTGTGGTGAAACAGTCACCCTGCTGCCAGTGTGTGCACAACCTTTTTTAAAAAGACTTGGTTAAAATGATGTGGCTTTAGTCATTAGCCCACAGAAACAATGTTAAACAATGGGGTTTACTTTCAAATCAAATCAAAGTTTTATATTTGTAGACTATGTATTGCAACAACATATTGTTTGTAGAGAAAAGCACATTCAAGGCAAAATACAAGGTTATTCTTGAGGGTAGATTTAGTAGATTTAGCCACAAAGATGCTTTGGCAGAAGATATATTGTTTACTTTTATCAAACAAATAAGAAAAATGAATTGAAAAACTTTGGGGACCACAAGATTCAATAGTAGTGCCTTTATTATTCACAATTTTGGCAATTCCTGAGCATATAGGAAGTAAAATGTCATTCATAAGAAAGTTAAAACACTCTTGCACAAATTGAGATTCGAGTTTCAGGCCTCATTTTAAAGCTCCAGCACTGTAAATGGAGGTCAGGTTTGGCTGTCAGATAGATGGGATTCTGCCAGAGCTCCACAGATGGTCCAATGTCTTGTGGGCCCATTGTTGTATAGTTCTTATTGCAATTCGGTCACACACTGTCCCAAACCCACGCGCTCGGTGAGAGGAGACAAATGGTAAATCCTCTTTATCTCAAGGCACCATAACATTGTGAATATGTCCAACTGGCACAAGCAACATGCTGACTAATGGACCTACAGACAGTAATGTGTCACTTACTGGAAGTAAGTGAAAAAACATTCTGATTTAAACACACCATAGTAAGAATACTAAATAGGTAGCGTGCCAGTGGTTGTCAAAATGCAAGTGCTGCTGCAGTCGCGGATTTCCTTCAGGCGGTTAGTGTAGGTGTAGTTCTGTTGTAGATTCGTCCTTATGTACACCTGGTTTACCCTGGAAGATATTTTTGCTTTTCAGCTTCCCGTTATATGCAACATTTTGAGGAAGTTTTCCCCATTCAAAAGGTATAATGTTTTGTTTCAAATTGTTAATCGCCATGGCAACAGTTCAAATTTTTCAATACAAACCCAAAGGTGAATGATTTGATCTTTATGACACAATTGTTTGCTATTGTTGTGTCATTTCCCATATTTCCTCTTTTTCCTATTTCCTCTATTTCTACAAAAACACGATAATTAATTCTATTCACACTATGTCACATTTCAGTTACCTGACATCAACTGAATTAAATCCTAACTTTATGGTGATTATATAGGCAGTTTTCAATTGCATAAATGTGACAGATGAGACAGAGAAATTAAATTATGCTTCCCTTCTGTGTGTTTCTCATTTAGTCACATGAAATGCAGCAGGTAAATTCAGCAGTACAGAAATAGGCTCTGTACCTAACACTGAATAATGTGGCCTGGTGTGCCCTCAAAAGAAAGGTTATGTGACTGCATACACTGTTTGTACTTCAGATGTAAGCCTTGGGGCATTCTTTCCTCTTACTTTTATGAATGACTCTAATTTATAGTAAAGCCAATAGAGACACTTGTTTGCTTGTGAAATGTAGGTACAGTACAACCTTTTACCAATGCCTCTTAGGAACCACGAAGAAAGCCCAGACCTGGACCAAATCATTTCTGTTAAATTACACTAGCGGGAATACAATCAAAACGAATCATTTGTGGCGTGTAATTGGAGGCAGCATGCTCACAGTAACAGCTCCAGAATCATCTTGATCTTATAATGGTAAAGGATCACCGAAGGCCACTTAAATCATCAGTATCAAAATATGCTTTGGTGAACTGTGCACATGCCATGGTCCTGTTTGTATACCCACTTTTATCGCCCCTAATTAACCTTGTGCTTAAACCTCATTGAACTCATGCGCTCAAGGAGAAAGTGGGCACAGTCACACAGCTACAGTCTGCACTAATCAAGTTAATAGGAGCAGATGCAGTGTAATTGAAGAGAGCATAGCGCTTTCTCGTCCCCGTCTACACCTCACAGTGGCACATAGGCTGCAGTCATGTCGGGTTGTGCCTTTTAACTCCACATTAGGAGTCACGGCTGGAGTCTGCTGTCATTCAGGCTTGTTAGTGTTGATTCTCTGAGCAGAAAAAAACTACACAAGAGAGTGAAAGCAGTCTTCTGATGTCACCACTAGAGGCCAGTGCAGCGGGGACTATTAATAGGCTGTTTGGCTCTGTAACAGGCAGCAAATGCATTCAGACAGAATAAAAGTGGAATTGTTCTGCAGATGCCAACAAGGAAAAATGACTTGGAAGAATATCTGTTGAATCCAAATTTAGAGGCATACTCTTTGGCTCAAAACAAATCAGGTTTCACAGAGTTTTGCAGTACAAGTACTCATATTCTTTCAAACATATTGGCTGGAGTATTGGAATTGTTTTCTGTTGAATGTTGAGATTGGCTTGGGATAAAGTTAAATTTCCAATCAGTGTGTTGTCTGTTGTTTTAGCAGAAATAGTTTTAGTTCTGTACTTTTATTTTCAGATCAAAGTTGTCTGCTCTGTTTTGTTCATTCTTCTATCAGACTAGTATTTCATCATTATTTGGTATTTGTTGAGCCATTCACTATGTCCTCTTCGCATGCAGCCGAAGATGGAGGAAACTAGATTCCTGAATTCTATTACCATTTGTAATTTGTGTTCAAAATAGCACAACAGATAATTTAGATTCCACCTCACCCTAGTCATGTATTCCTCACAAGCATCTGCTGAAATAATGATAACAGATAAATAAGACACTAATGCTATAGTCTTTAAAATGAAATGGAAATTAATTATGGTGCCTGGATAAATGGACATAGCATGAATTAGGTAAATGACTTTTGAAGATTGCACAAAAGAAAATATGCTTTGAAAAACAGTTTTTAAATGTGTGGTTGAACAAACAACACAGTCTCTTAAAATGCACATCCACACTGTCTAATAACAGTTGTTTGGCTAAAACTGCACTAATGGAAGCAGCACGCACTTATTAATGATTCACAAGTGGAAAATCAACATGCAAATACATGACCTTCAATTATCTATCTGAGCTTAAAGGACCTTCCCCAAAACAAGGACTTAAGCAAAATCATCACTTTATTTCTTCAATCAATGCTAATAGGTTTGGATTTTCAGTATCACACATATTCAAATGTTAAATTGCCTTTTTCTTCGGCACAAAATACTCTGAACTAAGAAGCTCTACTAAGAATTGTATGGTATTTGAGCACCTTTGGTTCATGTCGTCTCTCAATTCAAACACAGGGAGAATGTGCTGTTCTTAACGGGCATCATCAAGTGGAGCCTATTTTCACACCAATAATAGGAATACATTTTACTTGCCTAACTTTAGTCATTTTTGCACTGCCTGAGTGTTGCGCTGTATTTAACAAGTGCCACTCTCGATGCAGTAGTTGTAGTAGTAGCAGTTGCAGTAGTTGTTGTAGTTATTGTAGTAGTAGTTATGGTTGTTGTAGTAGTTGTTTAACATTTGCCTGGAAAACATGGCATTAAACTCGTCGCCAAGGAGATAAGTTTAATGCAACTCTGTGGAACATTCCAGGTGCAGCAATAACATCTCCATGTAGACAAACAGGTGGCAAACCCCATGAGAAAAGTTACATGGTGCGGTTTTAAAAACACATCCATAATACAGCAAATCATAATAAATATTTGATAATAGAGAACTAACACTCCCCTCTCTTAAAACGTTTAGCCTGTGTAATATGTTCCAACTGAAAATATCTTTTGAAAAATAACTGATGTCATAAGGTTTATACTATGCGAGGCTCTACAGATGCTGCCATGAAATGATCCTGAAAACATTTTGAATGATGAGCTTTATTCACTCGCTAATTAGCTTATTGCCTATACATTATTCACAGAGTGTCACAGACTGCAGTTATTAATATCTTAACAGGATTTTTCACTGATAAAACTGTAGGTGTATTCAACTGCTATCGAATTAACTGGCTTGAATTTCTTTCTATACCATATTAACAATCAACATAATTATGTCATTAATTACCTCTACTGTAGGTTCATTTGCTGCATATACTGAATGAATTTGAGAGGTAAAATAATAGGATTGAGTCTGATGAAGGTGAATGAACTTGATAACTTCCAAGCATCAGACGATGTAAAAACATGCACCTTTTGTACGATAATATTGTCATGCTGTCTCAATCTGCATGTTATTTGACGTGTTGGCGAGCGTAATGTCGTGTCTGATTGATAAACAGTTTCCAGCTAAAGCTTCTACTGCACATTTGCCTCGTGGTGACTGTTCTTCCTATATCCGCTGCATATTTGAGCACACAATAACCCAGAGAGTGCACTCCTGAATATTTTAACACCTCTGCATATTGTTCCTCGACCAAATTGTTGTTCTTCTTAAATCGCCCGTAGCCGTTCCATCCTTCAATGGTTTCCCCTGTTGTGAAGTGTGGGTTTCACTGTGAAATTTACATATACAGTCATTGAATTATTAACAAACATGTGGTGAATGTCTGTAAATACACGTGAGTTTGAGCAAAGTACACATACTGCAGCAACTGTCCTCAAACCACACTGTCATGAAAGAAAGCAGCTGATGCCTTAGAGAGATGTTGTTTGTGTTGGAATATACAGTGCAAATCCCTGCAGACTAACATGGCTTTCTGACAGAGTAAATATTGTGTGATTACTGCGTAAGTAAAGTAAATATAAGTTTTAAATAAAATATATAAACAGATTTCCTGCTTTGAGGATATTTTGCGTGTGGATTGCTGAATGTTAGTTGGCCTGTCAGCTTGTTGTTTGGCTGCTCATTTACGGTACTTAAAATACTGCCAAATGTGCCTTAAATATTTACTTATACCGGGCCAGAAACAAAAGATTTTACCCCATAGATTTTCAGCATTTTAGAGAGAGCATTTACCCCTGAGCTAGATTACTGATTAAGATATTGGCAATACACTTTAGACAGTTATTTTCTTGCGGCAGCAGACCTTGTCGGTTTGATTTTTATTTGGTAGTATTATTATTAAAAAAGAAAAATGTCTTTCAATATAAATGTTCTGACACAGGAAAATAGTGGCTTTGAATCACTGTCACTTAACACACACAAATTGAAATTAAATCGTCCAAAGTTTGATCTCTGCACCAAACCAAGACCTTGTATCTATAAAACATAAGATTTTGAATTTCAGGTATGTCATTGCAAAATAGGGTCAGTCTTATTTGAAGTGAAGTCTGCTCTATTTCTCCCTTTCCTCAAGCAGAGAAAACCTGGAAACTAAATTGAATAAATATTGTACTTCAAAGTTCACGCCACCAATTATTTGCTTCAGTGTGGTTTCTTATTACCTCTGATGCCCATCCTTCAAAAACACACGGCCCGACTGTCGATATAAAGAATATAAAACTTGTTTGCTGTGGCCCCTCCGTCTTCATTTGTGCGACAGGCGGCTGTGTGCGTGTGACACTTTGGGATGAAAAGTGTATCTAAGGCAGCCTTCTAATGAGAGCTGGGAGTGGTCGCAACAGCCCTCATCATCTGAACACCACAGGAATACACTGTCCTCTTCTAAGTAATGGCACATCTTAATGAAGCCACACCAATTGATATTAATGACATCTCGGCTACAGCGGGGTCAGAAGGCGTGCGAACTTATGGATACGTTAGTTTGTGGGGACAGAGTCTGAGGAATTGCTTTTTCTGTCAAAGGAAAGATTACCACCCAATTCGAGACCCAAGCAATTCTGAAGAAATACAGTTTTGGAGTTGTTATTGTTTGCAGAATAGCAGCACATTGCAGTATTGTCCTCTCTGTGAGCGCCGCACTTTGGCCTATAATGGAAAACATAGCAAATCCAAAATGTGCCTGAGGACACTCTCATTAGAAGTTAGGTTTAAAAAAAAAAAAAGGCAGCAGCAATGCAAACACAAAAGATGTTTCTCTGTTTCTCTCTGTCTCTTTCTATGTCACTTTTTTCTCACTCTCACTCTTTCTATGTTCAAGTTTTGGAATGTGATTATATCTTAAGCTCTGATGGAAAATATTAAACCTCATTATTTAGTTAGTTATTTAAATGTAAGTTCACTTACTAATAGTGTTGTCAGAGAAGGTGTTACATTTTGTACCAGCTTTTTTATGTGCATAAGCCAAGAACTAACAAATATAATAAACCAGGTGATATAAACTTTTGAGGCAAATACTACATAAAAACTCCACTCTTTTTTATGTGGGCTTTAGCAAAGGAGTTAGGTATAGACCTCTGAGGTGCAACAGGCTTTTTATACCAAATGTGTCAGCAAATGTGGCAGAAGACCTTCCAGAGGAAATACTCTGAGGGAATGGCCCGCTTCATCACCATGCCCTTATTGGCGCTTGTGTGTGGGCTGCTCTTTGACTTTGTCTTGACAATGTTTTTGGTTCCTACATCAAACTTTACCAGACTTCCTGAATCCAGACACAGCTTTAAAAGAGTGTTTCACAAACTGAAAACTATTTGAGACCAGTGGTAAAAAAAATATTATTGAACTTTACGAAATTGTAATGGAACAGAATAGAAATATGCAATGAAATATTTTTACTTGAAAATGTTCACCAATTGTTCTCTTGCTTTAGTTTTTAAATAAAATATCATGATTTATTGCTAAAAACTAAAATTCTTGTTGCCATTAAAGTTGATAAGCACATGAGCTCTCAGGCCCATAGCAAATATATAATGGACTAACTATTCTATATGTTTTATTCAAGTGGAAAACATCAGACGGAGGAGAGTGCTTTCACATTTTCTACAAGACAACAGCATCTGGTGACATGAGGTACTCAACTTCTAAAGAAGCTAATCCCATCCCACTCTCCTCTTTGACAGACACAGTCTATTACAGCACGTTGGCCTTAGATTTTAAAGTACCACTGTGTAAGTATCAGAAAGTGGCACATCACCTGCATCCATGGGAGTTAAAACCATACTTCAGAACATTCTCCCTGGAAGCACGTTTAATACCATACTGCAGATTACAGGCAATACAACAATGTTTCCATGGAGATAAACAGACAGTCAGGTTTGTGATGATACACGTCTGTTCACCATAACCCAGTGGGGAGCCTCATGTCAATAGAGGAGGCGTATGCGGCCATCTCTCCTGCGTCCTTTACATTGGGCATAAACCAAATCCCACTGTGTGATGGAAGGCTTTGTTTGGCCTGCTGTCTGTTCAAGGGCATCCACACACCACTGGGCCCTGTGTTATTAATAGAGACCTTGCAAAGAGGTACATTGCAACATTGTCCTATATTAACTTCAATGGATTATAAATCCTGTTAAAATATGAGGATGCATGCATGTACTAAAAGTTTTTGTTGAAAGTGAGCTAAGCTGCTGGTGCAGAATCTGTTGCTTTTCCCCACATTGCTCATATTTCTCATGTATTCTATAATAGACTTAATAGATCCCAGTGGCATTTACACTTCAAAGAAAAAACACACACTGGGAGCCTGATTGTGAAAACTGTTCGTCAAAATGACACACACAGGCTCCCACTTATCTATTTTAAGTTTTCTGGTGGAGGTTTTGCCTGGCTTATTTCCAGGGAGAGCTTGCTTTGCCTGGAATGGTCCAGTAAGACATTAAACTTATCAAACTTGGATTTATTAATTTCTCAATTTATTTTTCAAAAATACCTTGAAAAACATGCATTCTCACTATGAATAGTGTTTCCTCTCCACAGATCTGACCTGTAACTTCATGGAGGTGTCACCTGCTTGTTTCCAAGTTTAATGCCGTTAAAGTGTGGAACATTCCTGGCAGAGCAATGACATCTAGAACAAAAAACAAGCAGGTAGTAGACTCTCCGAAAAGTTACATAGTACCCCTTTAAAGAAAATGATTATCATAATCCTCCCTCACCTGTAATCCAAACACAGCGCGAGTCTCAGATTAAGATTAGATGTTGTGGTATTGCATACTTATCTGACGTCCGGGAGGATTTTGGAGCAGTCATCAAGTCTGCTGCTGTCATATCTTCCCCTAAGTGTGAGTCAAAATAATCACGCAGAAGACAACAGCCCAAATCGTGTCTTTTTCCTCTGAATAAAAACTGAAACTCCCCAAACAACACAGCTGCAGTCTCAACGCTCTACATTTGCTTTCATTCGGTGTATTTTGTCATTTTTATTTCCCCTGGTTACTTTGCTTAAATCATTCAAATGTGCGTATTCTTCATAGTACTAGTCTCATTGGAGATAAAAAGTGGAGTTGAGATCATTATAAGAGCCTATTAAATGGTGTAATATATGTGAATCTCCTTAATGCATGTAGGACAGCCCTTTAATGGCGTAGACAGTGATTCTCTAGAAAGCGCAGGGCTCTTGGGTGTATGTCATTCTTTTCCCATTTGCTTGCCGCAGTTTCTTCACAAAAGCTTATATGATCTTTTCCTTTATACTATGAGCTTTATAGTGCCTGTCCTGTCTTCCACCATAAGACAAAGGCGGGAGAGTAGATCCTTTTGGCTTCATTAATCTGCTGACTGGCTCCTCCTGCCTGCCCCGGGCTCCAAGCAGCGAGCGCACGGCCGTTTAATGTGGAGTTAAGTGATGCTGAGGCTGCACTGGTGTCTGCACAGGCACATGGATAAAGAGCAGCTATTAGCGCACTTTTGAATGGCTATAATGATATCTATTCTATTGTCTTCCACTGCACAATGCAAACTGCCTGGTCGTGTAAAGCCGCTATGGCCTGGTGGCAGTAGTGTAATGAGTGTACTTCCAAGTGTGTACCAAGAGACAAAGCTAGAGCATACAGAAATTATCAGTTGAGGGTGGGATAAAAGCTATCTGAAGGGAAATGAATCACTTAAAGATGGGGGATTACACTTCTATGGGATATTAACTGCTAACACAGAACATATTTAGGTCACCGTGTTAACTTTTATTGCTTTTAAAATGTTAAATTAACCCAAAACAATTTATGTTTTATGACTTTCACTTGGTTTTTGACGCTACCTTTGCTCTCTGCGCTAAGTAACTCCCCCTTAGAGCACTATCACATTACAATCTGTGCGCATTCTGTTAATGAAACTACGTCACACCGTCACAGGTTTGTGAAGTTATTGTGTATTGTTTTATATTACGTTTTTGTACATTTATAGAGAATTGCTATGTGGGAACATGGGTGATATAGGCTTGTGGGCTGAGCATTGCACAGAATCACAGCTAACCATAAGGAAGGTTTGAAAAGAGCCTGGGTGAGATCTCTAAATTCCTCAAACATTCTAAAATCGCTGAACTCATGGTACAAAGCTCCAAAAAAGTAGAGTCCACATAATACTTCCTCTTTAAATTCTCAACTCAACTTTATTTCTAGTCTAAATAACTTAAATCCTTACATTTGTTCCTTTCTTTCTATAAAGGTTTGATTGTTGCTGCTGTACTTACTGTTCTTATATAATACACAACCATGGTTAACCTAATGTGGAAATATCACGAGACTTGAATGATCAATAGTTTTACACTGCACAGAGTGTTTTATTTGGATGTTAAAAAACTTTTCTGCTTAACTCATACAGTCCAAGGTCTTTACATCTACTCCGCAACATATATTAAATACTGTGGGGGATGTTTGTATATAGCTTTATTTCTCTCTGTGCTGAGACCAGTCGGTGAGGTGTGCTAGCCATTCTGTGCCTAGTGTCTCTCTCAACTCCACCAAACAAAAGTATACACTTGAGCATAAGCAAGGAGAATTGATATGTACTATTGAACCACTAACCAAACCATCTGCCAAGTTACCACCAGAAGGAATATGCAATGTGTTATGTTGGAATCAAAATATTTTCATTTCAAGGACCAGTCCATCTCCAGCCTTTACTTATGAAAATGAAAGTAATGCTGCTGACTGTAAAATCAGTTTCAGTTTAATATCAGGTTATATTTAAAGCAAAAAATAAAATAAAAATAAAAGTATGTACAAGAATAGTTTTGCATTATTAAGGTAGGCAGAAGAGCACTCACTGCAAAACAAGAAAACATAATTATTCATTGTCTCCATTATATCAAATAATAATTATACAAAACGGCAGACAAACTCATACATTCAACTTTCAACTGGAGAAATTACTTGTGCAAATGTTGTATACAGAAAAAACAATTGTACAACAGGGGAAGTCCAAAGCAGCCATTATGAACCGAGAAGAAGAACTTAAATTGTTGTGAGCCTCACCACAAAAGCTGCTTCTGCTATGGATGCACTTTGATGTGAGGAGAACTCAAGCACCCACCTTTTCAAAGACACGCTCCACAAAAATAGACTCTAGGGACAATTTTAGACTCAGGTAGGTGCACTGGAAAAGGAGGACAGTTTTTTTCTATTTACTTTATACAACAATAGAAGATTGTGCAACGTTTTCCTCAGCACTGACTTGAACTGTTTATGCAGTGTGAAGAAAACTGCAATTAAAAGGATGACTCAGGTTTGTAATGGGCGCACTGGAGAGCTTGCCACAAACGTGCGTGGATGAATCTACATGTTTCTGTTGGTTGGTATTTTGTGAGTATTTCTTGTAGAAGAAAAGGATAGCCGTAGTTGTCTTGTTTTATGGTCAAAGAGAATAGTGGTGAGTTTAAGACATAGTAGCCTCGAGGTGGTTTCTGGCCTAATATCGCCCCCTGCTGCACAAAATGGGAACAAATAAGTCTGGTTTGAGATTACACCCTCTCCTCTCATCTTCATCTCATTACAACTAACATTTTCTTGACAGTATCGAATAGGTCCAGTGTATTGATGGTCAAATAAAGATAACATTTCTTCACCTGAGAGTGATTAAATACCCTTTGATGAGAATTATTCATCAAAACATCTGCTCTACAGATGATCAGAGTCTCAAAGGTATGTGCTTATAAAGTTAAACCAAAATACACTTCAGTTTAACAGAAGTTTACAAAATAGAAGTAATATTAAGTGACTTTATAAAGCTTTAGAACACTTTATGTACTTTTAAATGAAGGTCTCCTTTTGCAATGGCATGTGAATATCAGCAGCTACCACTGCTCCAACCACTTGATTTAATTTTAATATATCACCACCAGCACTTACTTCTATATATATAGGCAAGGCAAGTTTATTTGTACAGCACAAAAGCAATTCAAAGTTCTTCACAGAATAAGAAAGAGATTAAAATCACTCAAATCAAAGCATAAATAATCACAAATAATCATCATAAAATGAACATTAAAACAGAAGAGTGCAGAATAAAAACCTTTCAGTCATGTGCTCAGCTAAACAGAACAGTGTTGAGCCTGGATTTAAACATTGTTAAAGTAGAGGCCTGTCTCACATCTTCAGGAAGACTGTTCCAGGTTTTAACTGCATAAAACGGAAATGCTGATTCCCCATCTTTAGTCCTGGCTCCAGCAGGAGTCCCTGAAGTCCTCAGAGTGTGAAATGGTTCATGTGGCACTAACATGTGGGAGATGTACTTTGGTGCTAGGCCATGGAGAAAGTTGTTCACAAGCAGAGCTGCTTTAAAGTCTATTATCTGAGCCACAGGAGTCAGCGCAGACACCTGAGCACAGGACTAATGTGCTCGTACTTCCAGTTAGGACCCGAGCAGCAGCGTTCTGGATGTACTGCAGCTGTCTTAAGGCTCATTTGGAGAGGCCAGTGATTAGGCCGCTACAGTAGTCTAACCTACTGGAGACAAATGCATGGATACGTCTCTCTAAGTACTACTACTACTACTACTACTACTACTACTACTACTACGGTGGCAGTAGCTCAGTGTGCTCATCCTTTGAAGGCCAAAAGGTTGGAGGTTTGACTCCTGTTCTTGACATAATCATCTTTGGTGGAGAGGTCAAATCCTCCAAACCGGTGGAGTTTACTTGAACTTAAGTTTAAGTTGTGTCTTAGGCAAAATACTGGTGTCTGAGCATGTGTGTAAATGAGAGAATGGTTCCTTAATGTAAAATGCCATGAGTGCCTTGAAGGTAGAAAAGTCTTGAATAAATGTGACCATTTACTACTACTAATACTACTGCTACTGCTGCTCCTACTACTAGGGTGGCAGTAGGTCACTTGGTAGAGAACTTGTCTTCTGATCCAAAGGTTAGTTCTTAATGTTTACATCAAGACATAAACATCTTTTGGTAGAGAGTTCAAATCCACTGACCCATAAGTTGGTGGTGCGATTAAAGCTCCCACAGATTAATAGTGCTGTTGGTAGGCTAGTACTAATACTACTGCTGCTGCTACTATTGCTACTACTTCTTATTTTTAATACATGCAAATAGAACTGTCTGTCAGAGGGAGCTTGGACTACTTTTGCTACGACTGCTACTACTTTTGCCACTATTGCTACTACTTACAAATACTTGTAAATACATGTAAATATGCCTGGCTGTTAGAGAGAACTACCCATTCCTCCACTGCCTATAAAATTTTACTCCATGTGTGAATCGTTTTTATTACAATTAGCGCTGAAGTTAGCAACACAGTCCCTTCGTTGCACACTGAATCTTACACATTAAAACTAAATCTTACTTGATGAAACCTGAAATAGACGTCAATATGACATATTGTATTTGGAAAGTGGCTGTACAAAGGCCTGGATAGAGTCAAAGATGCCGTCAGCACTGCAGTTATTGGTACTGAATGTTTCATCAACTTCATCACTTCACAGGGAGTCTTCCTCGGAGCTGCTCTCACCTCGCGGGGGTCCTGTCTCCAAGTTCACCACTCACTATTCTACTGTATATAACAAATTATAATAAGCTCATAAACAGTATATCTCAAGTGTGAGAATTCTGCATTTAGTTACAGGAAATTAAACTCCATTACATAGTCTGTTTATGATCCAATCAGAGTACTATATTTTGAACTCACAATGTATTAAAACAGCTGTATGTATTTGCAGTGCATCTATCTAACACTTCTGTTCTGTTTTTCTCTCTAATATCAAGATATCAATTAATAATTAAGTACTGCAATGTATTATTTTGATCTTAAGTAACTGTATTCTGAGTACCACCAAAAGAATAAGTAACTGTATTATAGTTACTCAAAATTAGTATTCTGAATGTTTATTTCCAGTTTACTTTTTAACAATGCAAGTATCTCGAAACTGAACTTCTAATGCATTTATTGACGTATTGAAATCAGTTCTGCCTACTATATCATGCATTATTGTAGTTCCCCGCCTACTGCAGCCCTTGGTCCTATTATGTGTCCATACAGTACAAAGTCTTGAACAGTGTTGAGTGTGTGGGAGCTCTTTGGCAGGGTCTGACAGTAGAGCTTTTGTTTCTGTTTGTTGGTGCTGGCGAGGGCTAAGCTGGTCTGCAGCACAAAGCATGACAACACCAACAACTCATAATGGCCTTGATAATGACTTCATGTCTTTGTAGCAGCAGAAAGAGTTGTTTTTCTCACTTTTATGAAAAATATGCAGACAGACTCTTTATTCAAAATGCGCAGATTACATTGCGTGGAAAAGTGTTTGTGATTGATCAAAAATAAGAACACAATATATAAAAGTATTTATGCGTCAAGAATTTTTGTCAGTCCAAAGAAAATGGGCATAGCATAATATGAGCTGATTCCATTTTAAACAGATTGTTTATGGCAAATGTAAATAGCTTGTTGCTTGTTGCTGACGACTTTGCACAAGAACGTCCTGGATGTAGGTGGAGCTCTAAACCAAACAACATATTCGCTCCTCTTGGCAGAAATACAAAATAGATAATAATGGATTGAACAACTGTTTCTTTACATAATCTTTACAAAGTGCTGTACAAAGTGCTGTTAAAAATCAGCCATTACTCTTCCAAATGTCTGGTGAAAATAAGAAATTATTTTAAATCTTTGTATGTCAGTTTTAGCTCATTATTCTGTCAGCTACTATTATTATTTTTTATTATTATTAAGTTTGTCAACTCACACTAAGAAAACACCAACATTTCGCTGTAGTAAACATAGCCGCAGACCGGAGGAGTTGTCCTGCAGCGATGGTTTTACACTGTTAGAAGTCAAACTCCTCCTCCTCCAATAAACTCTGACAGCTGGTACAGGCCATCGCTCGCACCAGGGGCAAAACAGCTTTAATCGGGTTTGGGCCGAGGTAATGAAATGTGTTGTTCATAAGACCCATAACCATATTATAGCAGAAGGAGGAAGAAGAGGAGCAAGAGGAGGAAACATGATATCGAGGTGGGCTCCATGGCAACGCAGCCTGGGAGTACACTAGTCCAATGTTTGGGGGGATTTTTGAAACAGATTTGACGGGCTTGAGAGGCGACGGTGCGAGGGGCATGCTGGAGTAGTTACATGTGAAAATCCTTTTGGAAATACCATTTGAATTCCTTTCTTGGCATCTCAAATTGAACTCATAAAAAACAGTTGTATGGGATTTGCATTTGGATGATGTTGTCCCAGAATGTAAATGTCAAAGCAAAGGACAATTTCTATATGTTGACGCTATGTGGTCTTCTGTTGCTCCTACTACTACTACTACTACTACTACTACTACAACTAGTACTACTACTACTATTATTATTACTACTATTACTGCCACTACTATTTTTAAAACTAATGTAATTTAAACCTAAATTCAAGGACTTACTGCTTGTTTGTTTACTAATCATATAGTTACTTTTGAGCTGCTCTGTTCTAGTACTTATGCTACAATTATTGATACGACAACAACATGCACTACCCATGATATTGGCTACCTCTGCTTATATTGTCGCTGCAACTCCCACTATTATTATCCAAATCCCAAAATACTACTACTACTACTGCTACTACTACTACTAGTATTTCCCATGTAGTGCCTCTTTCTTAGGTTAAGGTTAATCCATAGGTAATTTTGATCTTGATCCCTTCTCAAGATTGGGATTAGGGTCCCTGAGAACTGTCTTTATTGCAATTGGCAGTTCACTAGGAGCAGGATGGGTAAAATTGGCTCTGTTCTGAAACATACCTATCATCTTTTTTAAAAAAAACAACCTTCTATTGGACAATCCAATGTTTGCTAGTCCCTGAAAACGTTTTGTGGTTTTTTTTTCTTTTTAAAAATTTTTGAGCACATGGTCACATACTTGGTTTAGAACATACCAGAAATTGATGCTCCTACAAGGTAAATGTACTTAAAATGAAACATATAAAAGACATAGATTTTCCAGAGAGGACCCTTTCATCCTTAGGTCTGAATACCAGACTAGTTGTTTAGTTTTATTTCTGATGCAACATGGCCATATCCCTGCATATGGCTCTACGCGTGACCTGTTCACCTTTGGTATTTGCACCCTTTTAAACATTGCTATAAATTTCTTCATCTTGGACTCAATAACAACCATAAAAGCCTGTTCTTTTGCCTGAAACCCTGGCCTAATAACTGTCACATTATGGTAAGTGCCTCTTAATGAGGACAGGTAATACACAAGATATAAAGCCTCTGTAGCTCGCAATTATCCCCAATCTGTTCAAAAGCTGGAGATGGAGGCATTTGCATTTGGTCGACCATTTTATTCTCTCTGCAAAGCGCACAAATGAACACAATGTCCCCATGGGGTTGAATTAAGTTTGAAATGTTAAAGTATCCTGCAAAAAAACATGGATTATAGCCAAAAAGATTCATTAGCCTCAGTTCTCCACAGTCACATTTTAAAGGTTAAGGTGCATTTTATTGTTAACGTATGGAAATTTTTCATCTGCATTTGACCCATCCTTCAATACTGCTGGGGCATCTTCTCACGAGCAGTAGGCACTGCAGTCCTGAGCCTGGGGACCCATCTCCATGATGTTAGGTTTGGTCAGGACTGCCTTAACTGGAGGATTTGACCTATAGTGCATGTTTTGGGTTGATGGAAGAAAACAGAATGCCCGGAGGAAACCCACCTAGACACGGGAAGAAACATGCAGATTCCACACTGAAAGGTCCGGGATACCCGGGGTTTGAACTTGGAGCCTTCTTGCTGTGAAGCATGAGTACTAGCCACTCAGTCATCGTGCTGCCAAAGCCACCATGCAGCCAGATGCTGAACTGGAAACAATTGTCAAAAAGACTCAAATTTGACAAAAATATACAAGCAAGCATTTTAATATTACATATTACTTCAAATTTGCTGTTACTTTATTGTCATCCGCAAAATGTGTCCACTGCATTTGGCCCATCCTTCAGTGCCAGCGGGTAACCTGTCAGGACTTGGGGACCCATCTCCAGATCTTAAGCTGTTGGACAGGACCTTAGCTGCAGGATTTCACCTGTGCATGTTTTGGTTTTGCAACTTAGCTGAGAAAGTTTGCCCATGTTCTTATAGAGGGAAGAAGAAGATTAGTGTGAAGATTTCTCACATTATAAAAATGATAAAAAGGCATAATCCAGTCTTAAAAATTATACATAATGGATGGTTTGAAAATATGTTTTATTGCTTAGAATTAGACAAACTTTTTTGATCCACAAGGGAAATGACTTGGGCACAGTAGCTTGTACACATACTTTTAACAAAGAACTAAATGTACTGCATTTCAAATGCAAAACTATGGCCCGCCCATGCAGTTCATTAGAAAACTGTTGGTCATTTGCTTAAATTCTTAGTTATTTATCAGTTTATCAGAAAAAAACAAACAATTGGAGTGCAGAATTTTAACAGAGAACAGGGTGACCACAGTTAGCTGCACTTAACCCTGTGCCCAAAAACATTTCAGACTAATGCAGCGATCAGTGCCAGATGCCCCCCATTTCAAAGTCTTTTAAAAAATCCATCCACTAATGCTGTAAACACTATTACTCTTTGAAAATAGGCTTTTGATATTTCAGAAATCCATGGCCGTGTTGATCTTTTAACACTTGTTTTATAAAGTTTGCATAAAAATCATGTTTGGCTTTTTCAGGCAAATTAACTGATCAATTACCTTTTATCACGACAGAAATGCTGTATTTTCCAAGGCTTACTAATTATCTATAAGAAGCTAAATTATAACAAATGCATTTAAAGGAAAGCTTGGAAGAATGGATTTAATTAAGGAAATAATTGTGATCTTGTTATTGCTGAATTATCCCCAATAATGACAAAAATACTCTTCCTTCTATCCTTTAATTAAAAAATGGACAATAAGATTGAAAAATGCCATTTGTAATCCCCTAATTTACTTTTATTGATGTTTTTACAATAAACCCAGAGAATTTCCAAGGTTCTCACAAAGCCAAAATTTCATCATTACAGCGTTGAAATGTTCAACTTGGGTTTCATTTTCTTTTCTGCTTTGGGTTTGGTTCACGCTTTTGATAAAGTTTGGACTTAAATTTGTGGTTATGAAAGCCTGCCTCATATTGTGGAGTTATGCTGGTTGGCTGTGTGCCCAGAAACTGCAGAGCATCACTTATGGAGGGTCTTATGGGGGAGATATTTCAGCCACAAACACAGGCCGCTGGTGATAGCGGGATCAACTCAATGCAACTGATTTATAAGGTTACACTTGTGGACCACGATGAATGGGCACAGTGAACACAAGATATGGAATTATACTGTAAATCAAAAAGGAATTACGGTTGTTTTGTTACCACTGTAAATAATGCTACTTTTTACTATTATGATGGTACTTTTTTAGCATATGTGGGACAGAGGTTTTGAAGTGGATTTAACAGGGATCGTTCTGGTTATTGAAGTGATGTTGTATTTATTTATCAAAGAGTAAATGCTCATTGATAAACAAGAGAGTAACAGTTCTCCTTATACTTGGATTTAGATATGTTGGGTCCCATGGAGAATGTAAAGTGGTCAGAGCTGAGCACAGTGGTAAGTCATATAACCACTAAGTACTTTTTCCTTGGTTGAATAATATGAAAATTAGCTATTCACTGAGGTGCACTATGTAACTTTTTTGCACAAAGATCTGTAACTTATCTCCAAGGAGATTATATTGACTGGAATGTTCCATAGTATGGTTATCTAAATCTAAATCGCATTCATTACATTGTGAGCAAAAACATTCTCATAAAAACATCCATTCTTACTGTGAGTGGGCCTGACCTTCTACAGATGTGACCTGTAACTTGGTCTAGTAGCATCACCTTTGTTTCCATGGAGATAGATACGTTTGATGCCATGGGGTGTGGGTGGTCCAACTGGAAATTTAGATAGTACATCTTTAAGTCAACAATTATAATAGCACAATTTAGTAATATGCTGGAATTAAGTTTGGTTTTTTTAGAAAGAAAATGGCTTATAATACAATAGACGATAATATAAATGTGATGTAATAATAAAAACTTTTCTTATTATTCCTTAGCTATACAAATTTACATCTGACATTCTTCTAGCAATATAACACATGGAATAGTCCAAAGTCCTCAAAACTGTTTCGTATAAGAGGGGATTGAAATGAATCATGAATATCTGAGTCTGGGTTCTGGCTGTGAGTCTTGTTGCAGGTGTAGATCAGGGGCCATTATGTCTGTACATTTAACCTGTTGCCGTGGAGATCAGCCGCTGCTCACTCTCATGTTAGCCTACCTGTACACCAGCTCCTATAGACCTCCACACAGCACTACATGCCAGACTCAGACACTGGGGATTTGCATGTGATTGTTGTCTCCTGCTCCTCAGCTCCCGCACTTTATCTACTTTATGCTTGTTTAATGGCCCTTGGTGAAATGAATGCTGGTCTATGATAAACAAAGGACTTCATTATGCAAATTCTGCACAAAGCCGAAGCATGGTGCTTGTAGAAATATTTGTTCGCCAATGTATGGGATGTGAAAAGGTGTTTTTGTCCATAGCAGACTCTCAACAACCCTTCGTACTCACATGACTTTTCATAACACCAAGCGCAAACAAGATTAAGCTATTTGGCGATAGCTTAAACATCCGCTACATCCAGCTCTAGGGAGAACACTTGTATTTATAGGCAAATCATCCAGAGCTTCAAAGTCCACATTTTTTTCTCCTAGGCAAAGAAATACTACTCAAATGCTCGGGCCAGACTCTGAGGCTTTTAGCTGCTGATGCGGCGAAGAATGCAGTCTGTTAATGTCAACTCTTTTAAAGTTCTTTTGGGCAGCAAATTACAGAAAATGTCGTCGTGTACAGTGCAGCAGGATCAGTTTGTCATAATGAGAGCTTTGTGGGGGATCTGAGGTGAGGAGAATACAAGATATAAATCCACTATGAACTTTATAGTCACACAATTCAAACACCGGTCTGTTCACTCACCACAGGAGGAGAGCGGGGAGACTGTAACACTGGGGTCACCAGAATACACCTCCCCTAGACAAGTCTGTTCATCTTACTTATGACATGCTATTGCTTTGAAGTAGAGCACTTGAGTACAGCTGTTAAACTTTTTATTATAAAATACTTGTACTTAACCTTTAATAAAAATAATTTAATAAATACTTGTACATGCATCTTGACATAGTCTTTAGGAGGCTATATTTGATTTACGAGGTCACACATAGTCGATTCCTCTTTCAATAACTAGCCCTTATCCTAGGTTTAAGGCAGTGTAGTTATTAATTTATCAAATGTTTGCATGTCTATTGTGCAGCATTTATGAGAATACAGCTTGTACATACAAATACAGTCTGTGATAGTCTGCGCCTGGAACGGGAATCACATCCACAGCCTCATTCAACATTTACCACTCTGCTCATATGAACTCTATGTAAAACTATGTCATTTTTAACTGCTTTATTTTGATTAACTGGTTGGTTGATAGATTTTTACAGATTTAAAATATAATACGGAGTCTGAGTTTGAAAGATAAAGGCAAACTCCCCACATCTGTTAAGATATACTACCTTTTATACAATTAAATCTAACGCATCACTGAAGCTCGGAGAGCAAGTTCACACAGAGAATCATAATGTGTCTGGATAATACTGTGATTTTTAAGCACAATGGAATATTTTATTTTGGCCTGACAGGTATATGGAGCATGGAATTAACCTACCAACACTGTGCAGCGGAGATTTCAACATAAAAAAAAAAAACCTTCAAATTATAAATCAAATGCTAGGTCTAGTTACAGTTACTCCTTATTGAGCAGTATTTTCCCCTAATACCTTTACTACTACCACTATGTTCTCTCTGATGTATTTTTAAGTACTTTTACGTGAGTACAACTTTGCAAAACCTCTGAAACTTCAATATATCCAGTTCAGCATGAACATTGGCTTAAACCGCAGCACTACATTTCACAGGGTCAAAAAGATATTTTAGCATGACTGAGAAGTCGCTACAATTTAAATGAAGCGACTTTACAAAGACACATGAAATACTCAGATTTACTTTTCAGTTGGAGTAAAAAAAAAAAAGATTATTTCAACTGGACAAACAGTTGTAGGAGTGAAAACATTTCTGCTGCTGTCTGCAGTTCTGGTCAGATTGCTGGAGGACACTGCCTTACATATGTCTGAAGGGAGGAGCTAACTACACTGAAATTTTCAGTTGGAGAGTGGACTGTCAAATATTATCCTCCTGAAACCGTCCTCATATGTGGACAACACATTTTGGGGTCTAGGCCACAATGCAAATTTTTAGACAGAATACAAGAATAGCAACAATGCAAAAATGTTCAATTCTGAATATTTTTAAGAGTTTAGAAAGTTCAGAATATTTTATTTATTTGTTTATTTATTTATTTTATTTTTTACTTTTTTTTGTAAAGGCTTATGTCTTCCTGCACCTCTTAGCAGCACTTCAAATTAGCCACATTGTTCAAAGGGGAACAATTGTTTTTACAGTCAGTACAAATGTTGTGTGTTCAGGCACTTAATAAATAGCTTTTGCAAATCATTATTCAAATGTTCTATCAAAATGGTTAAAATGTAGAACGGACGTCCTCATATGTGGACATAATTTTTCTCAGAAATTACATAATGTAAAAAGATAATTCTTTGTTTTTACACTCTTCAGGTCTCAATCAGCCCAAATAGCAAAGAGAAATTAATAAAGCATGTCATGCAAGAGCTTGGGTTTCAGGAGGCTACTGTGTTGTTCCACAATATGGCATTAAACATTTATAACTTCATGATGACAAGCAGGTAACACCATCAGGCTATTTTCTTTTAATGCCGTACTCTTGAACATTTGAAACCAAGTAATGGAGACAGGTCGATGATGATGGAGCTTCAACCAGAAAAGTTACACAGTGCACTTTTAAATTCTACATTTTTGTAGAGACAACTAATGCTTCCAAGATTATTATCAGTGAATCTCTTGTGTTTCACTTTTTTCTCACATGACAGCTCTCCTTTTAGCGTATTCCTTTTAGGTTAAATCCACACTCTTTGGAGCGTGTGGATGCTTTCTCCAACAGCCCTTCAGAGAGTAGATATCTTACTGCTATGTGATTTGAACCATGTACTCAGCTCCAGCTTTTTAGACTCCCAGAGACTATCCCCTATGCCCCCTTCACCATGGCACAGGTTTTATTGGCACAACCCAGAAAGCCATCTAAAACATTCTGTTAAATCTGCTCTCACAGCCAGCCAGGGTACATTTATTCCGTTCTCATTTCCCCATCACAACATGTCTCCTTCCAACTTCCTGCGTCCTCTTTCATCCTGTTCTGGACAAACTCAAATTGCTTCCCTGACTCTCGACAATAAGAGGACCTGCGTGATTCTTTAGGCCTGACTGGCCACCTGACTCCACTCCAAGGTGATATTAAAAAGAAACCAGCGGAACAAGATTTGTCAACATTTATCTTTTATCTGGCACCTGTGTAAGGAGGGCTGTGATGTAATGTATTTGTTGAAAAGATTTGTGTTTTATGCATTCTCTTCTTCAGGAATTATTGTTGTACCAATGGAGTCACAAAATCCTTTTTTGTTTTACACTGATAAATATTTGAATCAAATACAACATTTGTTTTCCTCTGTTGTTCCCTTTTGTCCATCTGAAAAAAAGGATAATCTGTTACTTTTTCCTCACTCAGGATTTCAAGAATCAAGTTCTTAAAGGTGCACTATGCAACATTTTTAACAGAGAGTCAGCTACCTGCTTGTCTCCAGCTTGTTTCCATGGAGATGTAATTGGTTTTCTCAGAATGGGCCACAGTATTGCATTAAAATCATTGACATGGAGAAATACTAGGCCATGTTACAGGTCAGATCTGTGCTGAGGCTACCCTGCACACAGTAAAAATGAAAAAGAATGACCAGTAATTGAATAAATGCAAGAATGCCATATGGTGGAACATTCCAGGCAAAGCAATACATTGAGACAAGAAAGGTGGCTTCCCCTCACTGGAAAACATAGAGAGCGCTTCCAAGCTGCTGTTGCTCGTGTCAAGATTATGTACATCCATTTGGCAGTGGGCGCAAATGTATTTTGTATTTAATATTATTTCAGCATATGTAGTTTGCCTTGTTTTGGTTATCTTGTTTTAAAACTATAGTTTTATTCTTGTTGGTGGTAAACAGGTTGTGTACAAAGTACTGTCAGTAATGAAAAAAAAAAACAGTAAGCATTTCAGGAGCTCATTTGCACGAATAGACAAAATGATAAAAATCCTCATTTGCAATCCTAAAAAAATGTAATAAAAATAAATGTCAGTCGTAGTCATAACTGCTTATTTAATCCATCAAAGTTGTTTTGTTCAGTCTTCTTATATAACAAGATGAATTTGTGCTCAGACAGTGAAAGGTAGAAAAGAGTTCCACAATAAAGACAAAAGACAAAAACAATTATGTAATTTGCAGTGCTGCTATTGAAACACATGCTCACGCACACACACATGCACATGCACGCACACATGCATGCACACACGCACACACACATATACACATAGATACACACACATACACACACACACACACACACACACACACACATACGCATAGATACACACACTACGTAAACTTGAAACTTAGCATCAGAGTAGGGAAGATTTTGTTGTAAATCCAGTGAATGAATTCATGAACTCAGAGCAGATTTTCACAAAACATTGGCAGTATGTTTTATGGTAACACTGATACACAATACATAAATAATAATCCCTTGGATATATACCTGGACCTGCTCATTACTAAAGGAGTAAATATTTCAAATGTGAATGTGCGTGGATGTGGATGTTGCTTTGTCTGTTATTCCCAAACCAGCGGCTGGTCCTGTAGTTGTTTAAAGGAGACACATAAATGATAACACAAGGCCACTGTTCATGGAAATGATACACTTTGAAAATGCCTCATGTTCTAATGTTGATGAATTGTTGAACTCTGAGTGTTTTGAATGCTCTGGACAGCATTGCCTCGATGAAGGTTAAAATGGTTAAAGATAAGCAGCAAGCGCCATGGAGGAATGATGACTCGGTCAGGGCACAGAAAAGGGAGCGCCGGAGGGCCGAGTGGGATTAGTGCAAGTCAAAGCTCCAGGTTCATTATGAGATGTACAGAGAAAAAATGTACAGGTACAACCACAATTTATGTAGAACAAGGAGAGTTGTTTTTCTGACATTATTGAAAGTTAAGGAAACTCTCATGTCCTGTTTGCAACAGTAAACAGATTAACCCTCCAGCTCCACTGCCATTAGAACAAATTTCCACATCTAAGGGCAATGAGTTTGCAGTATTCTTTAATGACAAGGTTCGAGGCATTAAATATGCCATCAATTCCACAATGGAAATTACAACCCTTCAGCCCCCTAGACACTTAGAGCTGACTCACTTTGCACCTGTAACTGACAAAACTGTCCAAGAGATCATCACCAGTCTGAGTTCATCTAAATGCTGCCTTGATGTGTTACCTATTAGATTTCTAAAGTCTGCACTCAACAGTCTGGGACATTCCCAAGAGCTTTGAAAACTGAGGTTATCAAGCCTCCCCTAAAGAGGAGCAGTCTTGATGCTGCAATACTGAACAATTACCAACCCATCTCAAATCAGCTGTTTGTTTTTTTTTGGCAAAGTCCTTGAAAAGTTTTTTACCAACAACATATTAACTTTCCCCAAATGAACAACTCATTTGATGTTTTCCAGCCAGGTTTTAGACCCCACCACAGCACTGAGACTGCTCTTATCAAGGCATCCACCAGGCAGTCTCAGTCTTGATCCTGTTATATCTTCATAGTGCTTCCTTTGAGACTGTTGATCATGAGCTCCTCTTACACAGACTAGAGAACTGGGTGAGCATCTCAGGTATGATACTGGTTCAAGTCCTATCTAGAAAACAGGGAGTACTTTTTTGAAATTGGAAAATGTGTCTCAGATAAAATGTCCTTGACCTGTGGGGTGCCCCAGGGGTCAATCCTGGGACCCCTGTTGTTCAAACTCAACATGCTGCCATTAGGCCAGTTAATATGCATCAATAACACCTGCAGCTTTTTGCCATCTAAAAAACATTGCATAATCAAAGGTATACTGTTAAAACCCGACTTGGAAAGACCATGCGTTTTTCTCCAGTAGGTTTAGACTACTGTAACGGCCTGCTCACTGGCACTGGTTTTCCTGTAGCTCAGAGAATAGACTTTAAAGCAGTTCTGCTTGTGAGAACAAGTCTCTCCATGGCATAGCACCAATGTACCTCCGACATGTACATGCTATGACATCTCACAGTGCCGTACCTCAGGGACCAGCCTCCTGCTGCAGAGTCAACTAAACCTTTCAGTTTTATAAAACCTGAATGAGATTTGAGACAGGCCTCTACTTTGACTTAATGTCTCTCTTATTCGGTGTAAAGCACTTGAATTACTTTGTGTATAAATTGTCCTATACAATTAAACTTTTTTTTTTTTTTTTGCCATTTTTCAAGATATATAAAATGTTTTACCCTGCAAGTTCCTATATCCAATGAAGCTCTGCCCAAATTGCTTCTCTAAATACCTACAATCACTCATTCACACCATCATGCATATAGCCTAAGTGTCTTGCCCAAAGACACCACAACTAAATTAGTAAAATGCCTGATGGTTAGATAGAAAAGATATGTCAGTTTTGCCAACAAATACCACTATCTGGCCCCTACCGAAGGCCCATTGTAGCTGGTATAGGAAAGAAAAACAACAAGTTGACTTCTATCTTCAAATAATGCACATCTGAGTATTTTTCTACCAATTCTTTCCCAACTGCAGTCTTTTGAAAGCACTGAGGCGTCACTCCCTAAATCATCTTCTCAACAAGTCTGTAGAGGTGTGGGAAAGTGATTTGCATAAAGAGCGATACAATGCAGATCGTCGCTCCTGTCCCGCAGATAAAACGTAAAGAAAAAACAATGAGGCTCTTTGTATTCAGTGGGGCTATATAAAGAGGACAGGAGAAGTGGGATGGAGGCAGCCTGGATTCACAATCAGGTGTGGTGGTACAACACAGAGCAGATGGCGTCAAGAGGAATTCTGAAAAACCAAGCACTAAACTCATTAAGCCTGGCTCGTGGGTCAAGAGCTCTCTGCCAAGAACAGGCCGAACCAAGCGCTCTACGGGGAAACTCATTTTAATTCTGTGTCTTACTCAAGAACGTTTCCAACATGGCTCAAACAACACTTCATAAATGATTTTAATTGCACTCTAGTAGAAGTATTTGGGTATTCTGTTTGACATTCGCTTGTATGGTGGTGCTGGTTGCTATAGTTTGCTTAGCTCTCCATAGCAATGCCATTTGTACTAGAACACGATGCAGAATTGTCCAGTGCTAATTAGTCCTGTGCAGATGTCCACTGTGTCCATTATATTTATGCTAGGTCTCTATATATCAACCGCTAATGGCATTAGCACAGTTAAAAGTATTTCAATTGCATATAATGAGAGGATGTTATTATTAGCCATAACTTTGTATGATCCCCCTCCCCACACACATACACACACACACACGCACACGCACACACACACACACGCACATGCACACATACACATATACACACGTACACACACACGCGCACACACACACATCTCCCCACACACACACACACTCGCACGCACGCACACACACACACACACACACGCACATACACACACACACTTGTGACTAAACCTCCTTTGGATCTCGTCAGACCTCAGAAGCTAAGCAGGGCTGGGCCTGGTAAGTCCTTGGATGGGAGAGCACTGGGAATACCAGGTGCCATGATGGTAAAACTGTGTGTGTATGTTCTTGGCAAAAAAACATCACCCACCCCACATTACCTAGTGTGAGAAAGGTGTGTGTGAGGGTTGGTGGTGGTCTGAGACCACAGCAGATAGGTGCAGATTGGCAGCCTCACCTCTGTCATAGGTTACCCCAGTCTACCCCAGTGCAGCTGTGGCTACAATAGTCGCTTACAACAACCAGTTATGGCGGTACTGTAGTCAGACTTAAGACAACTCTTTGTTTTGCTCACGTTCAAGATTTTCTTTAAAATAGTGTTATTGTTCAGTTCCATTTTCAGCCATAATGGAGTAGTCCATTCACAGTTTGGTTCAGATCTCCCATCACGTTTAGTTACAGCATGGATGAGGGTGAGGCAGCTGTACTGGTTCCATACAAATCCAAAAGAGGAATCATACTGCTTATATAGACTTTTATATCTCCATGGAGACAAGCAGGTGGCACCACCCTGTCAAATTAGAGGTCAGATCTGTGGAGAGGTGATCCCATTTACTGTAAGAAGGCAAGATTTTTTTTTTTCAAGATTTTTTCATCAGTAATAACAATATATCGTGGATGTTTAATGCCACAGTGTATAACAATCCAGGCAAAGCAATAACATGTTCATAGAGACAACCTAAAATGTTATGCAGTGAACCTTTAACTTGCTTTGTAGATGTAGAGCCAGATGCTCAGAGAGCAATATTTTTTAGAAGTTGACGTGACTTGAAACATCACTGTGCAAGCTGTCATTAAAGTTTAATAAATCCTTTTTTGTATTGGCAGTGAATTCACAGTTTGCTTGTGAGTATTTCATCCAAAACACTTTTCTGCTGTCCCTCAGTTCAGGTCTGATCCATGCTTTCCACTATTCCCTTACCTCCTGCGTCCATCTGTTACTGTGGGGTCCTCGCTGCCAAAACGGTCTCAAGAGTAGAGCCCCTTAGTAAAAAAAACAACTCTGAAAAGTATGGACATAATGTGGCCACAAGAGCTTGATAATACATAGATTTATTTCTTCATGTTTTTTTTTATTTTTTATTTTTGCACATTTTTTCACAGACAGTAACAAATCTTTTCTTGTTTGTCAGCAGTCAGTCATATGATGTCACATACAGAAATTGTAAAAATCTAAACAGAAACTTTGTAGAAAAGTCTGACAAATCTAAACACAAACTTTGTTAGAAAAGTGTACTAGAAGCAAGCTGTTGTGTTCAATCTGTGCTCTTCATCTTGATAATAAAGCAGCCAACTTTCCCATTACTCTCTCCTGGCTGTCGACTCACTGTGTGTCTGCTCTTTTTGAAGATTACACAACTGATACTCGCACTTTTGTTTCAAGTATGTCCACTTGTACTTGATGTGATCCAAGAGTTCATTGTTCTATTCTTCCATTGTTGCATGTGAAACCATCACCAGTATAATGACAATTAAAGG